>CM076580.1:1150920321-1151488559 GCA_034641835.2 Pinus albicaulis
GAGGACGGGGCCTTTAGGAGGTCACGAGAGTTAGAGTATCTGGATCAGCCAGACCCTCAGCAGCAGTTGAGTCAGTCACAGGGATCCAGTGGGCAAGGATCAGGAGGATCCAGAGGTACATCTATGACGATGTCAGGTTCGTCAGTGGGGAGTGGCTTTCCTTGAGGAGTCGAGAGGGGGTGGAGCTATAGGCACGCGGAAGCGGTCCACGGGCGGTTCACTAGGGAGTCCAGCGATGGACGGTTCACACGATGCCTCGGCATCTGGGTTCAGGTGCAGGCAGGAGGACAACAGACAGACAGTCAGGAGTTCAGGCTCCTGATGATGATGAGGAGGAGGAGTTTCATTCTCCAATGGGAGAAGTATGCTCAGGGAAGAGGAAGCCCAAGTGGCTTCGGGACACCTTGAGAGAGGCCACATCTGTTGCTGGGCCTAAGAGGCCGGTCAGAGAGAGCAGACCACCTAAGAGGTTTTGTAGCTATATGGCAATGGCTACCAACATCCTTGACTCTGAGCCTTCTAGCTATGAGGAGGCAGCTAGCCAGCAGGTCTGGAGAGAGGCCATGCATGAGGAGTATTCTTCTATCATGAAGAATGATGTTTGGGAGGTGGTGCCGAGGCCTGAGGGCAAATCCGTGGTTACTTCCAGATGGCTTTACAAGGTAAAGCATGCTGCAGATGGCAGCATTGAGAAATTCAAAGCGAGGTTTGAGGCTAGAGGGTTCTCCCAGGTAGAGGGAGTTGATTATGAGGAGACCTTCGCTCCCGTGGCTCGATATACTTCGATCCGCTCCATTATATCGATAGCAGCAGAGATGGGTTGGAAGATCCATCAGATGGATGTGAAGACCACATTTCTCAATGGCTTCATACAGGAGGAGGTGTACATTGAGCAGCCACAAGGCTTTGAGGTGCATGGGAAGGAGTCCCATGTGTGCAGACTGAAGAAGGCCCTTTATGGCCTGAAGCAAGCTCCCAGAGCTTGGTACTCCAGGATAGATACACACTTGCAGGGGATGGGTTTCACAAAGAGTGAGGCAGATCCGAACCTTTACTATATTGTGATAGGTGAGGAGCCTCTCATTCTGGTGCTGTATGTGGATGACTTGGTCATTACTGGTGCAGAGAGACTCATAGAGCACTGCAAGAGAGATCTTGCGGCGGAGTTTGAGATGAAGGACATCGGCTTGATGCATTAATTTTTGGGTTTGGAGGTGTGGCAGGAGGAGGGGAATTTCTTCCTGGGGCAGGGGAAGTATATTGTGGACATCCTTGGCAGATTCCACATGGAGGATTGTAAACCCATGTCGACACTGATGATCACCAACTGGAAGAAGCTTCATGCTTCGGATTCCGAGTTGGTGGATCCCACATTGTACAGACAGCTGATTGGTTCCTTGATGTATTTGGTCAACACTAGACCAGATATTTGTTTTGCAGTCAACACGATGAGTCAGCTTATGTGTGAGCCTAGGAAGGTTCACTGGGTGGCTGCAAAACACATTTTGCGGTACTTGCAGGGGACAGTGGATTATGGTCTGGACTACAGGCAGGGGGATGGAGTGAGATTGGAAGGTTACACTGATTCTGATTGGGCAGGTTGTGCTTCTGATAGGAAGAGCACTTCAGGGTGCTGTTTTGGGTTGGGTTCGGCAGTTGTGTCATGGTTCAGCCGAAAGCAGCAGTCAGTAGCATTGAGTTCAGCGGAAGCAGAGTATATGGTAGCCAGTCTAGCTAGTTGTGAGGCCATCTGGCTTCGCAAGATGTTGTTTGGCTTATTTGGTCAGCCGTTGAGACCTTCAGTGATTTACTGTGATAATCAGAGTTGCATTAAACTCACGGAGAATCCAGTATTTCATGACAGGTCAAAGCATATCGGGATCAAATATCACTTCATCAGAGACTATGTTCAGAAAGGAGCCGTGAAGCTTGAGTATATTCCCACTGATGAGCAGGTTGCAGATATTCTTACCAAAGCCTTACCACGGGGCAAGCATGTCTACTTCAGAGACAAGATGGGTGTGGTGAGGAACACCTTCCTCGGTATGAGGGAGTGTTGAAATTTGGTACCGGAGGACAGGTGGTTCCCTAAGGCTTTGATCTTTGGCCTAGGGAAAAGTGTCCAAAAGAATTTAATTTTTTTCCTAAATCTAATTTAAAAGTGACTTTAAGTAATAAAGTTACTAAAGTCTAATTTAAAAGTGACTTTAAGTGATAAAGTTACTAAAGTCTAATTTTAAAGTGACTTTAATAAAGTCAATGTAAAATTAGAAAGGAAAAGAGACTTTGGAAATAAATGACTAAGTGGGTCTTTATTAAAGTGGGGTGAATTAAAAAATAGAAAGTGAGATTTAAATGAGCATTTAATCTCAGCCCTAGATCTCAATCTATTTCAGCCATTGGATTTAGGGATTCCCCAAAAGTCACTTAGGGTTAGGTTAAAGGAGGAAAAGGTCATTCATTCTTTCATGAGCAGATTGAGAGAGGAGGAGAAGGAGAGCTGGAGGCTTTTTTCTGAAGAGAGCTTGAGAAGGTGAAAGAGAGGTAAACTCAGAAAATCTGTAAAGCAGCAAGGAGGGCATGGTTTTCGAGGCAGCAAGAGGCTGCACGAATATTGAGGCAGCAAGGCCGTACAGCAGCACGAAAACCGATACAGCAGTCCATACAGCTGTTTTGTGGCACTTTTTTCGAGGAGAAAGGCAGCAAGGTTTTTGAAGAAAAGTACAACAACAAAGGGCTCGATTTCCAAGGTTTCTGGGAACGTTTTTCAAGGCAGCCAGCGCAGTTTTCGAGAAAGACAGTTTGCAAAAGCATTTTCCAGAAATAAGAAGGAGCTTTCAAACTAGTTTTCCCCAAGAGTTGTAGGGGGTTTTTCCAGGGTCATGTTGACAAAAAATATTTGTGTTAAAATGTGTGAATGACTGTTTTAAGCTTGCTGATTTTTATTTCTGCATTTTTCAGCATTCTGTAAATTTTCCAGAATTTGTGTTTTCATCAAAAAATTTATTTTCCAGTTTGTTGAATGTAAGGATATGGGAAAGGGCATTTAACTATTTGGAGAAATAAGGTGAAACTGAAAACCGGGGTGGGAAACAGGAAATTTCTACATTTAAGAAGCATACCCAAGTGTGTCTGGAAAAATCATTAATGAAAGTTAAGAAGTACTTGCAACCAGAGAAAGAAACAACAGGAAGTGGACCACATAAATCACTGTGCACAAGCTGCAATGGGGCTGAAGCATGCCAAGAGGCATGTTTGTTAAAACTATCTCGATGATGTTTTCCGAGTACACATCCAGATCAAACACCATCTCGGAAAGATACCATAACAAGGCCCATGACCATATTTTCCTTACATAGAGTTTGAAGAGAACGATAGTTTAAGTGACCAAATCGCTCATGCCAAAGTTTGCTCACATCATCATTATGAGCAACAAAAATGGAGGGAAGACAAGATGACCCAAATTTGTCAAACTTATACAATCTTGTGGAATCATCAACAGTTCCAGTAGCTAAAATATTTCTAGGATCTTTGAGGTCCTTGATTACAACATCATGATGTGAGAATTCTACTATTTTCCCTTCACCTGAATGAGTTATCTGATAAACAAAGAGAAGGTTGCATGACAAGGTAGGAACACATAGTACATCATTAAACTGACCATTATCTAGATGAATGGTTCCAGATCCTACAACACTAAGAGATCTATCATCACCAACATAAATATGTTTGGTGTTACAATCATTTAAAGAAGAAAACATGGCTTGATTTTTGGCCATGTGGTAAGAAGGTCCAAAATCAATGAGCCACTCATGAGAATGAGAAGAAACATTAGGGGAATTTTGAGGTCTAAAATGGGCCTCCTAAGGAAATTATAAAATAATAGTGGAAAAAATCAAATAAGATTTGATGACATCATCAAATTTTAGAGGGAAAAATGGAAAAACTATTTTTTCAACTCATATTTTCAACTTATCTCCCAAATTTTTTACTCAAATTTCGAGCGGGAGTACTCGTTGGATGCGAAATTTAATTCCTCATCCAAGGAGTACCCATGTTGCATACTTTAGATGGGTCCTACTACAAGAAAAATGAGAAATACATAAAAAAAACATGATTACAATCACGTTTTTTATGTATTTCTCATTTTTCTTGTAGTAGAGTTCATCGAAAGTATGCAACATGGGTACTCCTTGGATGAGGAATTAAATTTCGCATCCAACGAGTACTCCCGCTCGAAATTTGAGTAAAGTTTTGGGAGATAAGTTGAAAATACGAGTTGAAAAAGTAGTTTTATTATTTTATTATTTTTTAATATTTTTACCCTTTTATTTAAAAAATGGTGAATCATCCGCCATGGTTGACATCATCATCTTGAATCCTATTGGTTGTTATAAAGTTTATTTTTGTTGTACATTTTTCTTAGGAGGCCCATTTTAGACCTCAAAATTCCCCTAATGAAGATACATTTAATGCATAACCAGATCTTGATGCTTGACAACCACAAGCAAAAAGTGCCATTCGTGAAGATGAAGGTGAAGAGTGCTCCAAATTGATGTTGTGCTTCTTCATTGCTGCGTCTAAGGCTTCCATCTTCTTAAAACATTTGGACTCTATATTTCCATCACGATTACAAAAGTTGCAATGTCTATCTGTCTTCTTCCCTTTGTTTTTATTTTCCTTATCATTTTGGTGGTTTCTTTTTCAGTTTGCGGCTGAAATTGCTTAGGACCCTTGTTTGGTTTCAGACCATACATTTTAGGATACTGCTTCTTGGGATTCTTTTGATATGATTGCTGTTGGGCTGCTAAGGCTTTCTTAGAAGCGTTTCCAGAAGTGATAAGGCCAAGGTGTAAAAGTTTTTCTTGTTCTCTTATCAAAGAATTGCAAAAGGCATCAAAAGAGGGGTTCTTGTAGGTGGTTCCGGAAGAAATGATGGCTTCTTTAGTGGAATGGAAGGTGGAAACAAATATAGAGTATGTAGGGCCAAGCTTAGCAAGAATGCAATAGATGAGGATACCATCTTCCTGTTTGACCTTACAACCTTCTAAAAGAAGTCTAAGGGTCTTGAATTTGGACAAAAAATCTTCAATAGAGGAGAAATTGTTGGGTTCCAAAGTAAGCAACTCATTTTCAAGCTGGTAGGCCCTGATTTGATTTTGAATGCCAAAGACAATATTTCGCTTATCTAGGGCTTCATGAGGGGTGTCAATGTCAAGGATATGAAATCAAAGATCTTGAGCAATGGACATTCCTATCAACCCCCGTGCTTGATCTTGTTTATTTTCCCATTTAGCGACTTTATCATCATCAGAAGGTTTAGTTTCTAGACGTGTGGCTATTCTATAAAGACCTTTACTTCTAATTATATCTACCATGTGAGGTAGCCATTGGAAATAATTGGTGTTGTTAAGAATAATTGGGCGTGCACTTTCCATTTTTTTTTTTAAAATGAAGTTGAGAAAAGCTGAAACTAACTGCTCCAATGGAAAGATCTTGAAAAATTAGGTCGTTTAAAAAAAAAAAAACGGCTCAAAAAACGGCTTCCGGATGAAGAAGTTATGCCTTTTTGAAAAAAAGAGTTGAAGATGCCAAATAGTTACAGGAATGGTTTGAAATTTGATGATGAAGTTCGACTTTTAAAAAAAATCCCGACCCTTTAATTTATTTTTTTTACAAAAGAAGCTTGAGAAAGAGACTTGAACCTGAGACCTCTATTCTCATAAACTAACTTCTCACCAAGTGAGATAGTAAAAGAATTTTGTAATTGTTTGAAAGGAGGAAGGGTTTTTTTTTTTTTTTTTAACTCTTCGGTGTGCGTTCCTTTTCCTACACAAAAAACACAAAAAATCGAGCAAAAAAAAATGAAATGCAAGCCTTGCGACAGATTTTTATATTTTCAGTTAGCCTTACCGGCAACTATCTATTTTTCACTATTTATGATTTCCCGAGATCTCACAAAGACGCGGGGAAAGAGCATACGTAGAAAAAAAAATCCCTTCCTCTTGTTTTTGATTTGTCGAGATTGCACACAACGCAGAGCAAAGAGCATACACATAGAAGAGGGTATAGATCCAGCAAATAAATAAAACCTAAAAACCGAAAATAAACAGAGGGAACCAAAATAAGCAAAACTATTAACAAATATAACTGCAAAACATATACTTTATACCTCCAGATCTAAACTGTCATAACTTGGGAAACCAGAAACCTTTTTGCATGAAACAAAAGGTGTTCCTCACTGTAACAGATGCTCCAGACACAACAAAGCAGTTCCCTAAGCCCAAAAATGTTCATAAATAGTAGATCTAGAAAATGGAAGTCGCATGCAGTCAAACCGGCTTCATATTTTGATCAACAACGGATGCGACCCTAAAAATAGCTCTGATACCATGTAGGAATTTATAGGGAAAGTTCCTTAGATCAAGAACCAAAGGTCACCTCTCACAAACATATCACAAATCAGTACACCAGTATTATCACGTGGTTAAAACCCTAAAAGAGGGAAACAGTCCACAGCCTGAGCCAACGCGACCACTTCAGGAAATTTATTAATATAAAAGAAAAGTTACATATGTTTCTCTCATAAACAGTTATCAAACAAATGACCCTCCATGCTCTTTAAATAGAGATCGTGGACCAATCGGGTGTTAAGCCACGGATCAAGTGTCGTTAATACCGAGGAGAGAGATAACCGTCGGATCACTACAAATCATGACCGTTGGATTATAAGTTACAAATGTACATAGTAAAGAAACACACTTTACCTAACTCTACACTAGACTAAGTTATTCTTAACTATTTCCTATGTGTTGGAATATCTTAACAGTTAGCAAAGGAATAGGTTCGCTCTAAGGTGAAATTGCAAGGTTTGAGGCTTGCATCTATGATTTAGGGTTTTGTGCCCCAGCCACAAGTGCAGAACAAGAGGATCTTGGCTAAAGTCACACGCATGAAATCTCATCCGTGTGACTGGAGCCTTCCAGTCACACAAACAACCCATCATCCATGCGATCAGGATATTAGGGTTTTTGCAGTCCAATTTTGACCCTCAGTGGCATGCTTGCCTAGCTTAAAGGGGAAACTGGGATCCTATAGTCACACAAATGACTCCTCCTCCATTCGATCGAGAACCAAAAGATGAAGTTTCAGTATTTCGAATATTTCGCTCAGTGATCACAGGGTTCTGCAGTTGATTTGAGACGGTCACTGTTTAGTACAAACTCAGAATCATATTTCTGAGTATATACATTGTTGGATTCATTTCATGGATGTTGTAGTAGTTTTGTTGGATAGTTGCATAGATGAAGATATTGATTAATTCACTCTCTTTTGTTGAATCATTTGATGAAAATTTAAGAAGAAGAATTTGCAAGGGTTTTCCCCATAGTGTGTTTTTCCCTAGTCTCTGACCAATCCTGGTGTTTCTATGTGTGCATGCTTTTCTTCTATTGTTCCTTTATGTTCCATTGCATTGATGATGAAGATATTATTCTTTCTACATAGTTGCATATGTTGATAAATAATTCTAAATAATGTTATGATGTTATGGGGTGAACTTAATGTATTATTAAAGAAATGCAATTATCATAGAAAAAAACAATATATCCCTATGAAAAATTAACATGGTGAAGCCCATGCTTGGAAAATTTGTTAATACGTGCATACCATGCCCTGGGAGCCTGCATAATCCCATAGAGTGCTGTCATAAACTTGCATACATGGGAATCCATCCCATGGACCTCAAAACCCTGGTTTCTCTATTTATATGTCTTCCTCAATCACTCCATTGATGAAGATCGTTGTCATGTATCATTTGGTGAATCCTCCAAACCATTTGCGTTGCTTAAAAAATAATATCCCTGACGTATGAGTACCTGGCTCTCAAAGAAAATATATCATCATAGTCAATCCATTCCTTCTACAAAAATCCTTTAGCCACAAGTCGATCTTTGAACTTCTCCACACTGCCATTAAAATGCTTAATTTTATATAACCATCTTGAGCCCACAACTAACTTGTCTTTTGGTTGTGGCACTACCTCCCAAATGATATTCTTCATGATGGAAGAATACACTTCCACCATAACATCCATCCATGCATGATTCTTGGATGCCTCATGAAGTATGAAAGGCTCCACCTCAATCAGTTCAATCATAAGGTACATATACCTAGAATAATCCTTAGGATCCTTACTCTATCTGATCATATACTTTGGAGTACGAACATACTCCTTGGAATCTCTCAGTTTCTTCTCAGCCCACCTGTTCCTCTTCCTCACTGTGGTAGGATTTTGAGGCTGAGAAATCCTCTATTCCTCCTCCTCCTGATCAACTTTCTTGGCCTACCTGCTTTTCTCTCCAACTTGCAGGACCATATTCTGAGGAATTTATGTTGCCTCAACCTTGAGTTCCTGCTCCTCCTCTTGAACCTCCATCAAGCTACCGTAATTTCGAAGAGCCTTCTCCTCTTTGAACTTAACATCCCTGCGTAGAAATTTATTCCTAAGGGTAGGATGTAAACTCAATAGGTATTTGATGTCTGACTGTATCTACAAGGATACACTTCTCTATAGTTAGTTCCAACTTGGCTCTCTTCTCCTCAGAAAAATGACAATACATAAGGCATTCAAAGATGCAAGTGTCCCCAAATCTGGTTTCTTCCTCGTGAACACCTCCTTTGGTGTCAAAATTCCCAACACCTTGTGTGGGATTCTATTCTTTGGGTAAATTACAACGCGTTATGCAACCAACTCACAAAGTAGAAGAAAAGATAGATCAACGACTTAAAAATTAGCCTCTTTGAGGGGTCAACCTCATTTAGATTACATATATGAACAATTATTGAATGATACAAATGATAAGAGCTCCTTTATATATATAAGAGTCTAAGGTGTCACAATATAATAAGAGTCTACATAATAATAATAATATAAGGGTACAACAATAACAATGGTGGGATTCTATGGGGCACAATAATAATAATATGGAGGCTACATGGGCACAACAATAATAATAAGGGGGCTACACCAAAAATAATAATAAGGCTATCCACTAGTATTAGAGGGACCTAACATAACATGCCCCTGTCCAAAAAAGTGTTTTTATCAACGCTTGAATAGTTCTGGATGCTTCTGTATAAAATTCACATCCTCCCATGTGGAATCTTCAACAGGTAAGTTCTTCCATTTGATGAGATACTGAAATTGATCAATTTCTTAGCTGTCAAGTTCTTGTTTCTGTGACTGTTTTAGGTTCCAATATAATTTTTCCTTCCTAATCAAGTTATGACAATATTGTTTGAACTGAGAGATTTTCACCTATAACCTCCTTTTTGAAACATGGAAAACTAGGTGCACTCGGGAAGATGCAGGAAGCTCCAATTTGTATGCCATAGTACCAATATTTTGCAACACCTTGAAGGACCATAGTACTTATTATCCTTCTTAGATTTCTTGAGGGACATTTGTTTATATGGTTGTAATCGTAAAAATACCCAGTCGATTACATAAAAAATTCTTCCGCTGCAAAGTTGATCTTCCTATTATTTCATTTGATTCTGCGCGAAAGTGAGGTTATCCTTAAGAGTTGGAGAACTTGTTGTTGATGCTCTATGTGATATTCCATTGCTTTAACCTTATAATTTTCTCTTAAATAAGATGTGATGGACGATGGATGATATCCATAAAATGCCATAAATGGGGTCATTCTTGCTGCATCATGGAAGGAAGTGTTATACCACCATTCAACTAGAGCTAACCACTTGACCCATTGTGTTTGTTTATCATATACATAGAAACTAAGATATCCTTCCAAAAATTTGTTCACTATCTCAGTTTTCCCATCAGATTGAGGGTGATAAGATGAACTATGAGCTAATTGAGTACCTAGACAAGAAAATAATTCCGTCTAAAAATTTCCAGTGAAAATGGGATCTATGTCGCTTACAATAATCTTTGGGTTTCCATGTAGCTTTTGAATTGTTTCCATAAATGGAGTAGCAACTGTACTGGCTTTAAATGGATGAGATAATGCACAAACGTGTGCATACTTGGTAAGTCTATAAACTACCACCATGATGACTCTCTTTCCTTCGAACTTGGGTAAACCTGTGATAAAATCCATTGAAACCTCCTCCCAACGTTGAATTGGAATAGCTAAAGGTCGTAATAGTCTCGAGGTCTTAATTGTCTCCAATTTCTTTTGTTGGCAAACCAAACATTCCGCCACAAACTTTTGAATATCATATTTAAGGCCATCCCAAAAAAATTCCTTCTTGACCCTGTGGTAAGTTTTAAAAAATCCTAAGTGCCCTCCTAAGGGAGGTGTGGAATTCCAAAATAATATTTTGTTTGAGTTGGGATTTAAAAATATATAAACGATCTTACGGTACCATAATCAATTACTTTTCTAGCTAAATGTATCGAATGTACTCGGATCTTGCTGCAACTTTTGAATGAGTGTCCACACTTATTCTCATTCTTCCATTGATCCCTTGCTTTATTTATCCAATCTGGTAGGATAATAAAAATGACACAAAGAAATGCTTCCACATCCTCATCCTTTCTTGAGAGTGCATCTACAACAACATTTTTCTTCCCATTTTTGTGACCCTTTTTTGCTGCTCTTCTGAAGATAATCTTTGTTCCAAAAAGTGTTTAATACTATCATGATCTATTTTTACCTTGAAGTGTATTCCCATTAAGTAAGGTCGCCATTGCTTTATTGCATGTAGTATTGCCAATATTTCCTTCTCATAAATATGCTTGTGTAAATACTTTCCTTTGATTGGATGACTTTCAAAAGCAATGGGTCTTCCTTCTTGCATTAAAACAACACGAATTCCATTTCCCGAGGCATCACATTCCATAATAAAGGTTTTTGTGAAGTCTGGCGTAGCTAAAACCGATGCTTGGCACATTTCCTCTTTAAGATGTTCAAAGGCCTTAGTTGCTTCTGAAGTCCAAGAAAATGCATCTTTCTTTAGTAATGTTGTTAGAGGTGCCACTATTCTTCCACAATTCTTAACAAAATTGCGGTAATACCATGTCAACCCGAGAAATACTCGAAGATTCTTTATGGTTGTGGGGAATTTCCATTCTTTAATGGCTTTAATTTTGTTAGGGTCTACCTTAACACCCTCATGAGATACAATATGACCCAGATATTCCACCTCCTGTACTCCAAAGAAACATTTGGAGGTTTTTGCATATGATTGTTTCTCCTCCAATAGTTTAAGCACACTGTCAAAATGTTGAACATGATCCTTCCAAGACTTGTTGAAGATTATTATATCACCAAAAAATACTAACAAAAATTTTCTAAGGTAGGTTTTTAAAATGAAATTCATCAAACCTTGAAATGTAGAAGGTGCATTGGTAAGGCCAAAAGGCATGACCAAAAATTCATAATGGCCCTCATGAGTTCTAAATTCTATTTTCAGAATATCTTCAGTATTCATTCTAATTCGATGATATCCTAAATGAAGATCCAACTTGGTGAAGAAAATTGTTCATTCATTATAATTTGATGATATCCTGAACGAAGATCCAACGTGGTGAAGAAAATTTTTCCATGTAATTCATCCAACAATTCATTAATGGGAAGAATGAGAAATTTATCTTTAATAGTGAGCTTGTTGAGCTCCATGTAATCCAGACACATGTGCCAAGATCCATTCTTCTTATGCATCAATACTATTGGAGTAGAGAAAAAAATTTGACTAGGTTGAATTATATCGACCTCTAGCATTTCTGGAACCATACGTTCAATTTCGAGCATAGGGATATCTGTAAGACTTGATGTTTGGAGAAACACTTCTTGAAATCAAATGAATAGCATGATCATGATAAAAAATAGGTGGGAGGCCTTTGGGAGTCTCAAATACCTTGGAATGATTGTCCAAGGTTTTTTAGAGAACTGGAGAAATAGATGATTTCAATGTTTGAACCTCTAGTGAGCATAATTGTGCAATTACGCCTCGTTGTTATTTATTTAGAAGATTTGTCATGCCATTAGAGATAATTATATTTCTTTTTTTTCTTGTGATACCCCTTAATTCAAATTCCTTTCCTTCCCAAAAAAATTTCAAGAAAAGTTCTTGAAAATTAAAAGCTATTGTACCCAAAGATTGTAACCTTTTGACTCTTAATACAACATCAAAACCACCCATTGGAATGGAAAGTATTAGACTATTCAATACATATTCCCCCATGGTTAGCTTGATATTATGGCACTTTCCAGAGAAATTTATAGCTCCTCCATTTGCAACCATCACTTGACACTCTGATGCTGGATATAGGAAAAAATTCAATACCTTGGCTATCTTACAATGAATTTAATTATGGGTACTACCCGAATCAATCAACACTATTACCTTTTTCTTCTTGATATTTCATTCTATATTGAGAGTTTGAGGAGTAGTAATTCATGCTAATACATTACAAGATATGGTCAGATTCATTTCTTGTTTCTCTAGGGTTGGTTCCTGGTGTATATCCTCTTCTTTTGACTTTTCTTCCTCCTCTTCACTATTTATGTAAAACAATTTCTTCTCGGCACACTTATGACCTTTAGTTTATTTTCTATCAAAATTGTAACAAAGCCATTTTGATCTGTTTTCTTCCAATTGTTGTGGTGTCAACCTTGTAGGTTGTGGAAAGCTAGGAGTAACAACAATTCCATCTTTATACTTGTGAGTGGTAGACTTCATTGTTGTCGCAATTTTTCTTTCAACTTTTCTTGCCAGTCCGAATGCCTTCTCCAATGAATTAGGTTCCCAATGGCGAAGTTCATGTTGGATGTTATCCTTTAAATCCATTATGAAGACATCAATCCTATGTTCCTTTGGAATATCATTTATCCTTATATTCAATGTTTGGAAGTCCTCAATGTGCTCCACCATTGAACACTTTTGTTGGAGATTTATCAATTGGCTAAAGAAGGTGTTTCTCTTTGTATCCTCATAATGTACTATCATTTTCTCCATAAAAATTGATCAAGGGACAAGTGTTTTACGAGAAAAAAGGCATTGATACCATACAAATTGATTAAGTCCTAAATATAAAGTTGCAATGCGTACCTTTTGTGTGTGTTGCACATTATGGATATCAAAACATTGCTCCATATGTCGTGTCCATGTTACTAGATATTTTCAATCAAAATTTCTCATATCAATATTTTGAATGTGGTGGGTAGTAAACCCAACATTGGAGTCTCTAAAATCATGGTTAACATTCATTTTGTTCTCATCATGAGTTTCATGGAATACATTTTCACCATTGGGAAGCATTTCTTGTAGCAACTTTTTCAAACCTTCCACATCTTATTTTAAACCATTCATGTCTCCTTTTAAACCATCCATGTCACATTTTAAATCATCCATGTCACCTTTTAGTTCATCTTTGGTTTCTCTTTGTGAGAGCGAAATTCGTTGCACTTGGTCTCGTAATTTGATATATCATGCTGCAATTCTTCCTCTTCATATGTCATAGTAGAGTTTTTTCAGGGCATAATGGGTGTAGAATTATTTTTTTTGGGAGACATTTTAGAACAAAATACTGATATATATGCTTCAATATTCATTTTGAATCACTTCAAACTGAATTTTCAAACAAAAGTTATGAAAAATTAACAAATACACACATTTTTCTTGCTTTTTAGGAGCTTGATATTGAAACTATTATCTCTATGTGATTGCAGATCTTCAATATATGAAATTTGGTCCCATGGTAGCCCTATGAGTCTTATTTCCAATGCCACAAGCCAAATCAAATTTGTATTCTTAAAGATAAAGTTATTCCCAATCTCCCACGATGATCTGATTATGGATTGGTTCAGTAGAGAAAACTTGTACGAAGTTCCACGTGTCACTATTTCAACTCTTGGCCCTGCTAACAATACAAAAGATACTAAAGTCCATGCACTTTCTGCCACTATTTTCCAAATTCAAATATTATGCTCGTAGAGGAAGTTATGACGATTTTCCCAAGGTCGCCTATTTGAGACGAAATTCTAGAACATGCAAAAAATCTAACTTGTTCGAACCATATCTATGAAAATATAGTGAACCAAGATCTGATTTTTTTACAAGACTTTCATCGGGATTTCGGCTCCTTACGATAAAAAATTCACTTCTAAACCTTCGCAGAAAAAAGTTATAGCGACAATTCTGAATGACCTATTTGCAACAACGAAACCCTAGAATACAAAGCTCTGATACCAAATGTTATGCAACTGACTCACAAAGTAGAAGAAAAGATAGATCAACGACTTAAAAATTATCCTCTTCGAGGAGGAAACCTCCTTTACATTATATAACTGAACAATTCTTGGATGATACAAATGACAATACCTCCTTTATACATATAGGAGTGTAAGGGGTCACAATATAATTAGAGCCTACATAAGAATAATAATACAAGTGTACTACAATAAAAATAGTGGGCTTCTATGGGGCATAATAATAACAATATGGGGACTACATGGGCACAAAAATAACAATAAGGAGGCTACACTAATAATAACAATAAGGGGATGCACTAGTATTATAGGGACCTAACAAAAAATTGTAGGCCTTTGCCAATGAAAACCATGGAAAATCCTAATCATGGAGCATGGCCTTGGCTGCTCCAACTATAGCCCTATTTTTTTCTTTAACAACCACATTCTCCTAAGGGTTGTACGGAACAATCAAATCATTCTTGATAACTTCCTAAGCATATAAGTCCTTAAAGGAATTCTAAGTATACTTGCCTCCATTATCTGACTTCAGTGTCTTGATCTTCCTCCCTGTCTGATTCCCCATGAGAACCTTAAACTCGAACTTGTTGAAGACCTCACCCTTATTCTTTAGAACATATATCTAGGTATTCCTATATAAATCATCATTGAAGGTAACATAATAATTGTACCCACTCAATGATGTTGTTGACATGGGTCCACACACATCTAAGTGTAGTAGATCCAAAATCCCTTTGGATCTAGTGTTGATGCTCGAAAAAATGATCTTACAATATTTCCCTAGTCCAAAACCCTTTGCACACCTCATGCTTCTCGACCTTCATCTCAAGAATCCTCGTAACTATTTCCTTGAGCACATTAAGTTCTCCATGGTGAAAATGGGCCATCATCTTATGCCACATTTCTTCCAACCCTCTATTGCTGCTCACCAATGCATGTGCTAGCTCAAACTGCAATCATAATAAGTTACTTTTCCTCACTCCAATTATTTTTGCTACCTTGGAATCCTTGGGATCAATATATATTTTCCGCCCTTTAGATGTAATAATGTAATCCTTGTCTTCCAACGTAGAATTTGATATTAGGTTATTTTTCATCCGTGGGACACACAACATGTCCTTCACCACCAAGGGTTTTTCAAACTCGCTCAAAAAATTGACCGTGCCAATACCAACTGCACCGTACTTGGCTTTCTTTCCAAGATTACTACAAAAATATAACTTCTTCACCTCCAACTTGGTGAAATACTCTCTGACTCCTATCATGTAGTGAGAAGCCCCAGTGTCAATATAATATACACTATTGGCCATTGAACTCGAGAGATAGGAAATGAGTGAAAACTCATTCTCAAATAGTAGCTGCAACTTACTTTTATGCTTGTCCTTGTTTTCTTATTTGAGCACTGAATGCAATAATGACCCAAATAATGGTAACAAAATGCCTCACCTTACTATAATATATCTTCTTTCCACTCTTGGAAGAATACCCTTTGCTTGGCCCTTTATTTACCTTCTTCTTACCCTTGCTTGCCAAAGCAAGGTTATCCTCTTCTTTGAACCTCTTCTTTTGAACTCCCCACTAATAACTCTCATATACCTCTTGGATAAAATCATCCCAAAACCTAGCTTAGTTGGGTAGGTGATCTCGACCCATAGTACACTTTACAAAGACCCTCCAACACTTCGTCGAGCCATTTAGGGCTATACACACTAGCTCTTCCTCAACAATTGTCTCTCCAAAAACAAGCAATTCATTCCTGACTCGTGTCAGCCTAGACAAGTAAGATATCACGCTCTCTCCCTTGGACATTCTTGTGCCATGTAGCTTGTCCTTGAGCATCACTTTTCGACTTTGATAGTTGCTATGATGTAGCTTCATGAACACATCCCACATATTCTTTGTAGTGTATTTCTTTGATAGATGGGATATCTGATGATATTTAACCACATCAAGGATAATCATTTGTGCCTTGGCCTTTTTGAGCTCATGTAGATCTAGGGAAATGGGACCATTCATTGGTGGAACCACTTTTGTACTTGCAAAGGCACACAAATTTCTCTTCTTGAGAAGAAAAGTGATTCAAACACTCCACTGCAAGTAGCTTGAAGGGCCCTTAAGCCTATCCTCATATCAAACATTGGTTTCCATTATAGAATAAAACCCTCAAAGAGATTGAAAATGGGAATACGATTTTTTGTATTGAAACCCATGTCAAATATCCTTGGCTACATATTTAGAGTTTAGAGCACTGATACCATGTTAAATTTTTATAATCTAGTTAGAAATTAATTGTACAAATTTTTTTCATAGAATAGATCGAAAATAAATTTTATCTAAGAGTGGATAATTCCACAATTATTCATATTGTAAATGTTTTTTCAGATGTAAACATTGTATTGGATTAACCCTATTTAACATTTTGGGTGGACACTCCACCCACCATCACTGACTAGAAAACTAAAAGATGATGCAAACAAGTGTTGATTAGTCCTTAAATAGGTCAAGGGATTAGGATAACAGTTAAGAATACAATAAATTATTATATAAAATTTTAAATGATAAAAAATAAGTATTATATAAAGTGATAAATGGTCAAATAAACATAAATTATATAAATTAATAAACAATCAAGAAATAAGAATAAAGGGTAAGGATAAATTATATCGAATATTAATAAGGGAAAGAATAAATATTCGAAATGATAAAAAACAAAACTTAATATTGGTAAGAATATAATCAGTCATTAGATGGTCAAGGGGAATCTGATTAAATATCAAATAAATTAATAAATGAATTAATAAGGTGTAGGAAGCAAAGTGAATAATGAGAAAAAGAGGAAGGTGGGGATTCATTTGTAGAGAGTAGTGGGGGGGGAGCTGGGACGTAACTGGAGGGTTATAGAGTAAATTTTAAAGGATATTTATATAAAATAAATTAATAGATGAATTAATAAGGAGTAGAAAAAAAAGTGAAGAGTGAGAGAAAGGGGAAGGGGGGGGTCTTGGGGGGGAGCTAGGAGGTAATTGAGGGGTTATAGAGTATAATATTAAAGGTGATATATATATATATATATATATATATATATATATATATATATATATATATATATATATATATATATATATATATATATATTAAATGGGTGGAAGGAGTAAGAGGGGTTATTCTCATTCCCGATGAAAAAAATGAAATTGAGTATAGTTTGGGGGTTATACAATTGTGAAAATAGTGCGGCATAGGCATGTAGATTACTACAAGGTATCCTTATATCCAATGAAGCAAACATCGAGGATTTGGTGGTGTTGAATGATTCACAACTAGTTATCCATCGACATAGGAATATGGATTACTGCAAGGGCTCCTTTTGGCCAATGAAGAAAACATCGAAGATTTGGTGGTGCAGACAATTTCCCAACTGGTTATCCATCACTTTGTTCATAGATAGGATTGCAAATTATGAAACATTATTTATCAAATCAAGAATCAAAGCCTTCTCTTGAAGGCTGTTTAAGGAGGGTAATTGAGGGGTTATAGAGTATAATTTTAAAGGTAATCTCTCTCTCTCTCTCTCTCTCTCTCTCTCTCTCTCTCTATATATATATATATATATATATATATATATATATATATATATATATAGTTTTTAATTTTTTTTAATTTTATATTTTAAAGGGGCGGCAGGAGCAAGATGGGTTATTCTCAACCCTGATGGAAAAATTGAAATTGAGTATAGTTTGGGGGTTAGTCAATTGTGGAAATAATGTGGCATAGACATATAGATTACTACAAGGTCTCCTTTTGACCAATGAAGCAAACTTTCGAGGATTTTGTGGTGTTGAGATATTCACAAGTAGTTATCCATTGATATATACATATGGATTACTGTAAGGGCTCTTTCTGGCCAATGAAGCAAACAATGAAGAGTTGGTGGTGTTGAGAGTTTCACAATTGGTTATCCATCACTTTGTTCATGCATCTTTGCCTAAGGATTGCAAGTTGCGAAACATTATTGATCAAATCAGGAATCTAAAACTAGCCTTCTCTATTATTAACTTCTTTCATGTGTTGAGAATGAACAATTATGTTATAGATGATGTCGCCAATAAAAGTGTAAACTTGGACGCAAGAGTTCTAATGAGAAATGGTATTCCTTCCCTTGCAACTATTCCTTAACAATGGGTCTTTTATGTAGTGTAAATTTTGTTTGTATCTACAGGATTTTTGGAGAATCTACACCTTCGAAGGCACTCTCCTTTAGTATAGTAAAATGACTAATATATATTGAGAATAAAGACCATCATGAGGTTACATGTATAGTTGACCTCAAAGGATTTTATAGTACCCACTTTTTATACATGCCATGATCTATGTGCGGATTATAATTTAATACAATATTACATCATGGTTAAAAAAATTATATTTTAATGTTTTTTTTTGGAAATTGTTTTTCTGTTAACTTGAAAACAAGTTTTATTTTTTATATTTTATATATTTTAGAATAAAAAGATATTTTTAAAATTTTAAAATTGATTTTTCTCGTTAAAAAATTACAATTTTTTTTCTTAATTTTTTTTTTTGTAGGGTAAATTGCATTTTCTTTAGAACTAGAAATTACAAGATAACTCTAAAAAATCTTAGTCAGTATCTCATTGGGGAGACCAAACCAAATCTAAAAATTGATTCTTTGTAGAGAGGTGAGGGGTAACTAAGTGTTGGGAGAAACAAATTTAACATACAAAAATTGTGAGCCTAGCCTAAGCGACAATGTAGAAAACCAATAGGAACAAAAGATCAATAGAGCATAAACATGATAAAAAACTTGGCAGAAGAGTCTCAATCTATGGCATCGATCTTGATAGGCTCTTTGTTGCCTTCGAATTTTCCTCCCACTAAGGGGGGGATGCCAAGATTCTGTTCAATATGCTCCATTTTCCAATATAAGTCCTTCATATACCAATGCAAATGTTCAAGGGAGTGTATAATCTCCTTGCGGTGCTTATGTCGATATAAGGAGAGTGTGCCCCAGTAGAAACTTCATGTGGAAATAGAGATAAACTGTGTGCATATATTGATTAAAATGGCCTCTAGTATGCCATGTGTATAGAATCTAATATTCCAACTCAGTAAGAACCTTCTTATTTAAGAGATGAAGCCTATGAATGGAAGCTTCTCCCTCAACATGAGTTAGCTCTTCTTGAATGGGCCTTAGTGTGAGGTCACTAAAGCGAGAGGCGACTTCCTCCACTCAATGATGCATATGTGTACTACCCCTGTGTGCTCGCTCATGGTAATAAGCGACACCCATACAAACACGAGTCCACTGATGAGGCATGGAAGAAGGGCCAAAGGATAGGAAAGGCTCGTGCAAGACATGTGAGAGAATCAAGGATTTAGAGAACTGATAAAAGCGCCACTAGGAGGAGAGTCACCACAAAAAAAGAAAAACCAATAAGAGTCACTTGTTGCATCAACAAGTCGGGAAATTAAAGGTGAGCCCACGAAAGAAATAGATTAGAATAACCCAAGGAAAGAGCCTGTGGAAAAATACTGTGAGAGGAGGAGCACACAATGAGATGGAGCAGATAGAGGAATGCAAGAGGGGAAGTGAAAAAATGGTACAAGGGCGCCAAAGAACAAGAGGGGGAGGGGGGGGGGGGGGAGCGCTAGGAGAGGAGACTAGTTCAAATGAAGAACAAGGGGGATATTCTCGGAGGGTGTGGCTGGGAACGGGGGGTAGGAACTGAAAATGAGTGAGTCTAAGCACTAGAGCTACTAAATATCTGACCATCCTGCATGAGGAAAATGAGTACTAAATAATATCGATTCTACATAGAAAACCATGATTACCAATTTCATTGTGTTGCCATAGACCAAAGAGTGGAGCTTATCTCTTGAATTACCGAATATTCGATTTAGAATGTAGCTTTTTAACAATTAGATGCACAACAGGGCATTACTGTAGAAACATTCCTAGTCCGTGCAGGCTCAAATATTGATTTTCTCTGCTCTTCAATTTCCTCAAGACTAAGCTCAAAAAACAGATGTGGGATTAGAGCCATGGGTGAAATCCTTCCCTGAAATGAAACTGCATGAGTGGGAGCCCCAATGAATAACATTCTGTATGGTATACAACTCATGGCTGAATACATAACTTCCATGGTGCTGCTCGCCAGATTGACGGCCCACATGTCGAATATTAGAACCATAAATTTATCACGGGGGTGTGCTGCCACGTCCCCTGGTATTTTTTCTAGCCGGGATAGAGATAGTTCGCCCCTCCCCCCCATTCTATCTCGATAGTCACCCCACATGGGGTTTTTAATGAAAATAATTAAAAAAAATAATTAATAATTAAACAAAAATTATGTAATGTCACTTTTGGATTCATAACTAACTTCATGCTTTTTATTTTTTATGGTACCAATGGTCGAGGATATAATGTTAATTGATTGGTATTTTTTAACCCCAAAAATAAAATAAATGTTAGACAATTTTGAAAAATACTTTCAAAACAAGTATTTAAAAAATAAATAATTAGAAAGGTAGAAAAACTTTAAGTGTTGAGTTTTAGCATTTTTTATAGTCATGGTATCTAGTTTTTAATTTCATGGTTGAAAAATGTTTGAATTTTAACCCTAAAAAAAGGGTTATGCTACATTACCACTTTTTCATTCCAATATGTTTTTCATGTTTTTCATATTCATGGTATATGGTCATGCCATGATTGATTTTTTTTTCGAATTTTAACCCTGAAAAAAAATAGAGGTGATGTTGTATCACCATTTTTTCCTTTCTATGTGTTTTTCATGTCTTTCCTAACCATGATATTTGGTTTTTAATGCGATGATTAAAAAATGTTGAATTTTAACCCTGAAATAAAAAAAGGGTGATGTTGCATTACCACTTTTCAAAATCAACATGAAAATCATGATTTGATGTGTCCTCCAAAAACGTAGAACTCTGTAAAGTTCGCATTAAGTTGATAACATCGTTCCATGTGTTGATGTTTGTTGCTTGATCAAACACTTCTACGTAGACCTAAGTCTCTAAGCGTGCAAAAAGTTGCTCAATAGCCCTTGAGCCTTAGCAAATTAGTTTACTGACACTTGGACCATAGTGAGGGGAAATCATGTTGATCATTTAGTATAATTTTTAGATATTGGGTTAACAAATTTTAGGAAATATGATCAGAGGAAGTTGGGCTTCCTAAATGCATCTTTAAATAGATCATGTTGGTGTTTCAACTATAAATTTTCTTCTAAGAGGTTCTAGAAGCAAAAATTTGGTTCATGGTGAGGGGAAATCTCGTTGATCCTTTGGTCTAGTTTTCAGATTTTGGGTCACAATATTTTAGGAAATATGATCAGAGGGAGTCAAACTTCCTAAATGTTCCTAAAATTGTGGTTCAAATAGGTCATGTTGGCATCTCCGCTATAAATTTTCTTCTGGGAGGTTCAAGAAGCTGAAATTTGGACCATAGTGAAGGGAAATCTCGCTGATCATTTGATCCAACTTTTAGATATTGGCTCACAATATTTTAGTAAATATGATGAAAGAAATTTTATCTTCCTAAATTCTCCTAAAATCGTGCTTCAAACTAGTCATGTTGGCATTTATGGTATAACTTTTCATCTCGAAGGTTCTAGAGGTTCAAATATGAACCATAGCAAGGGGAACTCCCATTGATCATTTATTTTAGTTTTTAGAACTTGGACTACTATAATTTATGGGATATGCCTTGAATAATTTTCTATATTAGTTTGCATGCAAAGTGTTTGAAGAAATGCCTAAATGGTTTTCAATTATTCATTGCATACAAAATGCTTGATAAAATGCCTTAATGAAAATGTTGTTTTGTTCTATGATAGTATTGTCGTAGCTGATATATACCTATTTACATTAGAATAATTTTCTATATTAGTTTGCATGCAAAGTGTTTGAAGAAATGCATAAATGTTTTAATGATTCATTGCATACAATTTTTTTGATGAAATGCCCTAATGAAATGTTGTTTTGTGGATGGGGATAGTATTATTGTATGATAGTATTGTTGTAGATAATATATGCCTATATGCATAATTTTTTTTGAATAAATGTGTTAAAGGTTTATTGTAACTTTCATACAAACTATTTAATAAAATATTTCAATGACAAAAATCAAAAGTTGCATGATTGAGTGGTATATTTTAGTTTGTATGTTACAGGTGGAATTAGAACAACGTTTCTGATTTGATTTCATATAAAATGTTTGAAAAATGTATACAATAAAAATACTAAATTGGTTGTATATAAAATATTTGAAGAAATGTTTACATGTAAAGTTTTTGACAAAATGCATGAGAGATGAAAATCAAGTTTTTGCAAGTGTGGCTAGGATAAATTTAGTAGGGGTATGTGATAAAATAATATCAAAGCTTCAATTTTCTAGCAAGTAAAAGGAATTTTTTTTTGGGTACCCCGTAACCTTTGTAGGTCATTGAGGGAACTGAGTATGTTACATTGAAGCAACAAAAGGGCTATCAAAATGTTACACAATTATTACGAGATCATTGATAAGAAGTACATGGAGAACATAGTTGTTGATGCCTTGTCATGAAAATATGAGGAGGGAGGGCCTCATTTTCCTTATCCTGATTAGTACCAAATTAGATTACAAAGGTATGTTAAGAATGGATGGTTAATTTCAGAGTTTTTCAACTCATCCAACAAGTAAAAGAGGATCCAAACCTCCCGTCGAGCTATAATTGGCAGAAAAACATCTTAAGGTATAAATATCATATGATTTCGCTGCAGAGTTTTGCTTTAAAATCATTGATTTTAGTTGAATTTCTTTCTTCTTCCATCATGTCACTATATTTTGGAAAATGTATTTAGGTTAAGCATTATTTCTTTTTGGATGACATGAAGAAGGACATGCATACATTTATAGTTGAGTGTGATAAGTGTTAAAGGACCAACGGTGAAATAGTTCAGATTCTAGGGAGTTTACCCTATACTAATCCTTCCAATAGTTTGGGGTGAAATTTCCATGGATTTTATGGTTTTACTTACTAAAGTAGCCATTATCCCTGTCATCATGGTTGTTGTTGATCTCCTTTCCAAACATTCCCACTTTTGTGCTTTGCAACACCTATTTAGGTTGCTCATATTCGCACAAG
This sequence comes from Pinus albicaulis, assembly GCA_034641835.2. Lineage (NCBI taxonomy): Eukaryota > Viridiplantae > Streptophyta > Pinopsida > Pinales > Pinaceae > Pinus > Pinus albicaulis. Next base: position 1,150,943,720 of record CM076580.1, read on the forward strand.
TTTTCATGGACTATATGTTTAAATTACATGGCATGCCTAATTTCATTGTGACAGATCATGATCCTACCCCCATTTGCAAATTCTAGCATATGTTGTGTAAACTATGGGGAAACCAATTGTAATTGAGCATTAATTATCACCCCCAAATAAATGGTTGGAGATATGTGGTCCATAAGTACTTGTAAAATTATATGAGATGTTTGCATTAAACCGACAAGGCCAATTGGTTCAATGGGTATCCCTTGCAGAATGGTGGTATAATACCATCTATTATGTTGGTGCCAAAATATTACTATATGAGGCTATTTATGGATAAAATCCCCCATCTACAACTTTGTCCTCAACATGCACATCCAATGTTCAAGAGTGGATACCGCACTTAACATCAAATATAGCATTATCCATACACTTATGGACATTTTTTTGTTAAGGTTCAAAACATAATGAAGAAATAGGAAAAATAACATCCCTCATAATGCTACTTTGCATAAGGGGAGTAGGGGTTTCTTTGTATTTAATACTATACACATACATCTCTCTAGGAAAAGAGCATTAGAAGCTAGTGCCCAAGCTCTATGGCCCCTACCAAATCCTCCAATGCATTGGAAGTTTTTCATATAGATTGGTTTTCTTGGCCCACTCTAAGATCCATTTAGTGTTTCATGTATCTTATTTGAAGAAAGTGGTAGGGCCAAATTCCCATGTTTAGACCAACCTCCTACAACTTGATGAAGAAGGTTCCATTTGGTGATAATTTGATGAATTATTGGATGAGAGAGAGTGGTAATTATAACAATGCAGTATCTGGGAGGTATTGATACAATGGAGGGATACATTACCCAAAGATGCATCTTTGGAACCAACAACAATTTATATAGTAGATTCCACACCTCCAACTTGGAGGACAATGTTTCTTTTGAAGGGAAAGGGAATGTTGGTGTCCTATTATAACCTCCATACTTAGGGGTACTTAGGAGTTAGTGAATTAATGTAATAGGATATACTCTTTGAATAAGGCACACTAATTAGTTGGTGTGTGGTTAATTAATGTAAAAGGGTAATTCTTATGGAATAAGGTCACTAGTTGTTATTATTCATTAATGTTGAAACTACTAGTGGCTAGGGTCTCGGTAGTGAGAAACTATTTATGGAAGTGGGAAGCTATGTAATGTTTTTTCAAGGATTATTATTGCATTAAAGCACTGCTCATTTGGAGGTTGCCTCCTCAAAGAGTCCAATGAATGTTGTTCTCATTTCAGGGTATTAATAAATGACTTTCTTTCTACATGTTATGTATTTGGTTTATCTCTTTATTTATTGTTTGCATTTTTTTTGATATATCTATCAAAATATCCATTTTTCATATTTAAATACACTACATGGTTAATAGGTTTTGTTTCATCTCATGATACCACCTTACACAAATTTTGTGCCCAGAAGCACCCTATAACCTAGAATGGGGGAGATGTTGTCCCTTAAGGTTACATTTAAAAATATAAAATAATATTTATATTAAAAAATTAAAAAAATGGTAACAACAAAAAAATCTTTCAAAATTAGCCATAAATAAAATACTTCAATTTCCAACTTAATTTTACATCAACTTTATATAGAGATAAAACAATTGAAATAAAAATTTTATTCTAAATTAATCTATAATTGCTTTGTAGTATGGATATGTGTAATTCCTTTGTTACATAATATGAAGTTGACATGCCACATCTAGAAATGATATTAATACTATAGCTGTGTAACTCATTTTATGTACAATTGATATGGCATGTTTAAAAAAATTATATTGGTAGCAAAAAAAATATTTTAGTGTGAACTATAAATAAAATATTTCAATGCTTATATTGAGTAACATACTTTCATATCAACTTTAGATATAGAAATAAAAAATAATTGAAATTTCTTTATTTTATGTATAATTTATTCAATTTTTAATATGAGTTTGATATGTGGTGTTTTTTTAATTAATTGAGATGTAACATTTAAAAAAACATTAATAACAAAAAAAATAATGAATGAGATGCATTATGCATTCAATTCATATATGATTTTAAATTAATTGATAAATTTATTTATTTTATGTGTAATTTATTCAATTTTTAATATGGGTTTGATATGTGGTATTTTTTAATTAATTGAGATGTAACATTTAAACAAATATTTATAACAAAAAAATCAATATAGACATCTATTTATTTATAAGAGGGAGACAATGTCTATATTGCATAAAGCAAGTGAGAAAATAATAATAATAATAATTATGATTAAACCATTTATTAGTGTGATGTTCAAAATGGAGGAAATGTGTATTTCCTTTCATGCTTTGCATGGAGTTGACACATGTCATATATATAAATAACCAATATAGATTCAACATAAAGTTTTTGGAGGTACAAATCTTTCTTCAAATTTTACACGTTAAAACAGGTTTACATAGATCTATGTTGGCCTAACAACAACAATGCATTAAAACTTATTCTAATTAACACAATTCTCTCTATCAAAAACTTTTCCTCTTTTTTTAAAGAACTGGGTTCACATTTGAAGTCATATTTTTCAAGAATTTGTATAAATAACAATGGAAAAGGTTTTTCAAATCTCTTCTTCTTCTTTTTTTAAAGAAACTTTCACTTATTTATGGCTTAAAATCCTATTTTTATACCATGATTGTATTTTTAGGAAATTATGATTGAATTAGAAAAACATGTACTAAGAAATCACATTCCATGAATACACTGTATGCAAGCTTAGAATAGTGCTATTTAACAGCTTGAAACATTACTAAAAAAAGTAAATAAAGCACAAAAACATATGAATGTTACCAATCATATGAGTTCTTTATATTTCTCTATTTCACAACTAAACCCAATATAGATCTATATTAAGTACGAATCTAACATGAGCTGAGAGGGATCAAATTTCTTCACGTGCAAACTTCTTTAAAATGCAAAATACAATGTGTTATTTTTCATTGTTTAAATTGTATTTTTGAATGCTAATACAGTATATAGAGAACCAAATAAATGTTTTAAGCATAAAAACTTAAGTTTTTAATGATATATACATAATTTTTTAGAAATGATATATAATATATACATAATTTACATTAAAATATTTTACATCAAGACATTTTATCACACATTTTTTATTATTATTATTAATATATTTGTAAGTATATGTCAATATTAAATCTTATTAAAATATTTTATTGATAACCCACATTGAATATTTTTTTATATAGAACATTAAAATGTTTTAATTTAACAATTTTTTTCTATATATAAATATATATGAAATTGATATTAACATAAATTAATTAACATAGATATTCACATAGTTTTATTTAAATCTCTTATTAAAATATATTTGAAAAGTCTAAAATTTAAACATGTTGATATATTTTTCTTACTTCTAATCATTATTTTTTACTACAGTCTATATTATTTTTCTATAGACATACGGCAAGACTTACACATCCTATATTATAATGCGTCTCCACTCAATAAAACATTCACATCGTATATTATAACGCGTCTCCACTCAATAAAACATTCAGTAAAAAATCTCAAAAAACAATTAACTAATTAGAGACAAATCATAAATTTGGAAACATATATCTTATGCTGGGAATGGCCTCTTCATTCAGTTCTTTTCAAAAACAAAATTACTCCACAAACATAATGTTGCAGATTCATGAAACACTTACGAAAATGTCTTTAATTTGTACACACTTTAACTGTAGTTAAAGTGAGCTTTACAATAGACCCAAATTTCACAAAATGGAGCTGTATGGAGGCCTTCGCACGCTCCCATTTGGAACCTAAAAACAGGGTTGTCGTTTGTTTTAAAATTTCAATTTTCGCACTTCATAACATTGATTTACTCAAGGAACCCAAACTTAATCTCTTTTTTGAAATTGTTAAAATCTAATTGTTTTTTTTCTCTGAAAATCATGGAAATTTTGGTAAGATTTTAGGAAAATCTGGTAAAGATACTAATTGTTTTTTTTCTCTGAAAATCATGGAAATTTTGGTAAGATTTTAGGAAAATCTGGTAAAGATACTTGTAAATTCAAGTTATAGCTATTAAATTTCAATATTTTAAGTGTCTTAGAAGTTTTTAATAGTGCTGAATTGATTTCTATCATCAAAAACATGATTCAAACACTACTACAATAAAATTTCTTAATTTTTTTTACCATGACCAATTTTGGCCATCCAGAAGATTCTTCAACCTCTTTAAACAACTTCATTAAAAATAATCTTGTTAGTTGTTTTAAAATTTCAATTTTCACACTTCATAACATTGACTTCCTCAAAGAACCCGAACTTGAATCTCTTTCTTGCAATGGTTAAACACATCATTTTTGATCAAATTGATCCATGAACCTTCCACATTGAATAAATTAAATTTTAGGAATACACACAAGATTCTTGTAGAACAATTTCAATACATATCTTCAAAATGTGTAATAGTTTTGTTAGAAGAGTGTTATCAACACTGTTAAAAGGGGATATGTTCTTATGGGTAGGTAATGTAGTCCCTCAGCTCCTCACACTCTAGAGACATATATACTCCAAGAGGGATGACTCTCCATTTCCCCATTTTGGGTAAGTGGAGTTGTAGGAAATTCTCCCTCGAAAAAATAAGATGCTTTGACACACCTGCCCTTTTTCATTTTTGTTTTACAAAGTTCATTTTTGAAAGGGAAAAGAAAATAGTGAAATGAATATACACTTAAAATGAATACAAGTAGGTTGATGTGTCATCGAGTATTCTGGAGGATGCAAATTATTATGATTCATAGAAAAACATTTTCAAGGTTCGTCATTATTCCTTTGTGTATTGTGTAGCGGTTGAATGTAGAAACTTTTAGGGTATTGGTTTAAGATATTTTTTATTTGTCTTATTTTTAGATGATTTATCTTAAAACTTAGACCTATTTTTTTTATTTTTCTAAATATAAAGAGAAATAAAATGTCGATATTTGATTTGTTAATCGTGATTATTATGTTACATAGATATATCATTTAAATTTATTATGTTTCATGTTATTGGTGCATTGTTATGTATAAGATTTCAATGATTTATGTTTAATTTTAATTTTTAAGTATTTTGGTTGTGGTTATTTATGTTGGAAGTTTTTGGTTTCTCTGATAATGTTTCCTAGAATTCTGGTTGTGCTTAGTTATGTATTGACGCATTGTAGAAATGTGGTGAAACATTGGTTATCAATCATCATGAAAGAAGAGATATTATGTGTTATATTTATTGTAATTTTTTCTAAACAATTAAAATCTTCAAAAATTGTAAAATGTGTAATTTTTTTGTTAATGATTTATAGTTTTAAAATCTATTATTTGATAAATTTCTTGAAGTGCTTCCCACAATCTAATAGAAATAGTAAACTCTTTACATGCAATGTTTAACATGTTAGAATATATTGCCAATAATCCATCTCAACTATTTGGACTTTATTCAATTTCTTGGAAATTTTGGACAATGGCTTATCAATATTATTGTGAAAGAGATTACAATTTTTTGTATTTGTCATTTTAGATTGGTTACATGTCTCTTTTTTACTATCAATTTAATAAGTTTTGATTACATTTGGTAACCATGTTAATTTCCAATAATGTAAAATGATATTTTTTAGAATTTTACACATTTACAAAGAAATAAAATCTTTAGAATTTAATTTTATGTTTAGGAAATTTTAGTTAATATTTTGAAAATACAAAATAAAAAGATTAAAGGTCTTTTTTGTATGAAACTTTTAAAAAAGTCATGAGTCAATCATGTTAAGAAAAAAATCCATGTACATGAAATCATAAGTCTAGATACATTTTAACAATATTGAATTTTCTTAAAATCAAAACTAAGAAAATTATATAACTATTTTAAAAATAATTAAAAAATTAAATTTAAAACTAAAACTAACTTTAAAAATTAACCATAACCACAACATTCTTAGAATGTTCATTCTCTATGTCGAAACCTAAGAATAATTTTGGAATTTGGAGAGTGTTTTCACTTGGCATATGACATTTTTTATTGTGGTATGTTTTTATGGTAGTTTTGGATGAGGTGTAGAGGGAGAAAATTAGTATTTGTGAGCACACTTTCCTTGTAAAAAAGTGTGTTGAATTTTGGGCAGCTTTGGGATGAATTTCCCATAGAACCCATACATTCCAAATAACAAGCCTTATTGCCCCAAGAAAAACATTATTAAAATAAGAACAAATTCTATTAAAAAAGAAAATATATTTATAATTTAAATTCAAAGTTGAAGTCTTCCCTCCAAGTCGATCTAATTCAAATAGGACCTATTCATATTGGCTAATCTACTATATATTCACCATTTGGTTGATCTCCTAATACCTTAGTATGACATAGGCATTCTAAGATTTTCGGGTGGCTTATATCTCTGTGATTTTCAGATGACATACATTTATTAGCCTTTAGATGGCACATATAGTTCTACACCTTCACATGGCTCATAAGGTTTTGTTGTTTTTGGATGGCTCTTATCCTTCCGATCCTTGGATGACACATCTTCTGATGGCTTATAGTTCTGGCATACCTTGGATAGATTTTTGGATGACACTTCATCGAGTTCAAATGACATAGTCCTATTTGGATGGTATATTGTTCTATCACTTCGGATGACACATAAAGTTTGGAATAGTTAAAGCATACTTCACATGGAATAGTTTTGGCATACTTTGCATGGCATAGTCCTAACATACCTTGGATAACTCATATATTTTGTCTCATATCCTTTGAGGTATTTCACAAGAATTACATGACTCCTCTCACTATATGGTATCTCTTCTCACATAACATCACAGTATGGTCCCTCCTCTTGCATGGTCATTTCTCTCACATGATTACATATGTTCATGAATCATGTATGGTGTTCTCGCATGGATATGGTATAAATTATTCTCACATATATGTGCCTCATATTATATATGACATAACATCGTTACAGTGGTTTGATGGATGAGACAATCATGTTATTGTTGCAACGATGAAATTCAAATGTTTCAATGGCTCGAGGAATGAATCTCCAATGCTATTGCTTGTCTCTCATGATGCAAGCCTCACTCTTATCTTGGCATATCTCTATAAAACTTAGTGGATAATAATATATTTTAGTACATCTACTATGTTACAATATGTGATGACAATGACATCACCTTACTCATGACTGTGCTCCTAAGGTTGGGACCATACTTATCCGTTGATGGAAAAATTGCAAAGATATTTTATGAAACATGTGGTAGTGATCATGACATAATTCATATGACAATGATCTTATGTATAGCAAGTCAATAACCTAACTGATTGCATGAAAATGGCATCATGATTGCAATCATAATGTGACAATGATTTCATTATGGTACTCTCTCTGATGAACATATAATCTGACCCGTAATATTGACATGACCTTAATTGGATACTGATCAAAATGATGTCCTAGATGCATATGACAAAGATATGTATTGTAGAGATCTTAGCATGCATGAAAATGCTCTCGATGATGAATTTGCTTATGTTGGCAACCCTCTTATATGTGTCTCATATTGTTCACAAATGTAGTTGTGAGCCACTTGGGATTGGCCCTAGGTGAATTGAAATGATTTATAATGTCCCATGATGATGTGCTTTGTATCTCAGCTGAACAATTGATGAATATATAATAGAATAAGAAGAAGAATTAAATTCTTGGTTTTCCCCCTTGTGGGGTTTTCCCCTGGTCTTCGATCAAATAATAGAGTATATATTTTTGTATGATTTTCTTTTGATGTTCCTTTTATTGTTCCATTTCATTGTTGATGATATTATTCTTTCTACACAATGGCTAACGTTTTATGATGTCGCGGGGTGAATGCAATATGGAAATGATTAATAAATGCATAAATACGATTATTTAAAGCAAAGAAAAATACAACCCTAAGAAAATTAACATGGTTTCAGAGTTGGGCTAAAGAAAAGTCATTGAGATCATCCCTATGAAGGCACCATTTGTTGAGATTGCAACAAGATTATGAGCTTATTGAGAAGAGTCTCCTTCACTAAGTGGGCCCGCAGGCTATTTTTGGCGCAAGTCTATTTTTAGCCTATGTCTATTTTTAGACATGTCAATCATATTCTATGAGTTGTAGGATTCTATTTGTGGATGGTTGATCAAGTTGGAAAAATAGATGGACTTCTATTTTTAGACATACTGGGAAGAATCTATTTTTAGATTGCCAGTCTAAAAATAGATATGTCAAATATTATTAGCTCTTAATAATATTTGGACTATAAACATTATCTTATTTCTCTTGGAGAACTTCAGTTAAGTGCATAGATGTGGCACAGGAGCTGACAGAAGGAATTATGCTATTCTTGAGGGTTAAGTGGAGCTATTGCATGGAGACTTCAGTTAGAACTCATGTGACAGAGTTTGGTGGAGTTATTGAGGTAGTTGGTGGAGTTGTGTTCAGTTTAACTCAGTTAGACATAGTTGAACTAGTTGTATCTAGTCTAACTGATTGATACACTAGTGAGAGTGTTGTGAATCAATTAAGAATTAATTCACTAATTATTAACTCATTAATCAACTGAAGAATACATTAGTTAACTACAGTGCATGGATAGTTTTAGTGGAGACCAGTGGAGAGGTAGGTGAAAGAGCAGGTTGACTATCAGTTGTGACTATAGTGTTGCATGATTTGCAACACCCAGTGATTGGAGATGCCAATGAGGAATGCATGAGAAAGGCTGGACCAATTCGAGTTCATTCAGAGCCAATATTCAACAGAGATTGCGCAGTAGAGGCAGGCTAGCAGGTGGCAAAGATCGGTGCATGGATTTGCTAGATCGGGCCTGATTAGTGGAACTACATTGTAATCGAGCTTGACCAAGTGTTGGGTGTCATTGTATGAGGATTGTTTACATGATTCTATGACATATACTATATACAGTTCATTACTTTAGTCAAGCTCTTAGCTTAAAACAATAAAAGCTCATGTGTACTTTTATGGTTTCAATGTGTGCATGCAATTGATTTACTCAGTAATGATCAATAGTAGAAGAGATTCTCAGACAGCATGAAGTCAAATAGTGTGTGATCAGAGAATATTGGTTGTATAACGCATTATTATATAATTTCTACATGGTATCAAAGCAGTATTGATCATTGGAGCAATTGCAAAACATTGAAGCGGTTGAGTTTTGTGCTGGTGGAATTCGAATTTGCAGGAGTGTTTTCTTGGTGTCAAAGTTGAGATGTCTTTCAACGAATTGTGATTGGAGTATGCCCCTGAGGGCAGATCGAATTATATTGCATGGAAGGACAGGATGGAGGCAGTGCTAGATGACAATGGGTTGAAGGAGTTCATAGATGCAGAAATTCCAAAGCCTACTTCTAGTGATGCTGTCGTACTTGACGCATGGCAAAAGAAGACAAAAAAGTGTCGAAGGATTCTGTTGGAGGGTGTGAAGGATCACATAGTGTCCAGCCTTCATGGTAAGGCTTTTCCATTCTTGATGTGAAAGTTTTTGACAGACTTTTTTCCAGCAAGAGCGAATGCCAGAGGGAAGTTGGCGCTCAAGGATAAACTCAGAAGATAAAAAATGGAGGGAAAGGCTTAATAAGATACCCAAGTACCCTACTCTGGGGTTTTTCCAGTGTAGGGATGAGCTGGGAAGTGTGGGGGTTACTGTAGATGAAGAGGACTTGGTGAGCTTGGCTCTCCTTGGGCTTTCGAAGAGTTGGCATTCCTACGAGGACTCTGTCAATGGTCGGGAAAAACTGCCGGGATGGGAGCGACTTTGGTCGGATCTTGTGCAGGAGGAGATAAGGTGGAGTACCAGGGACAGATCTTCATCGAAGAATGAAGATGAAGAAAATTGCGCTTTGGCTGCCAAAGCAAGGAAGGGGAAGAGCAAGAAGAATACTTCTCAATCCGATGCGAAAGGCAAGAAGTAGGACATGTCCAAGGTGAAGTGCTTTCACTGTCACCAACACGGACATTACGCCACTAATTGTCCACAAAAGAAGAAAAATAAGCAGGCCGCTGGATCTGCAGCTGGAGAGGCCTTAGCCTCACAGTTTGAGCTGGATTTTTCACTGATCGCATGCTTAGTCTCAAGTATGATGGGTTCAGTGTGGTTTCTTGATAGTGGTGCGTCTTTCCATATGAACGGAGACAAATATTTGTTTACTGATCTGGATGAGAAGGATCTTGGAGTCCACATCGAGATAGGCGATGATGGTAGATACAGTGCGACTGGTATCGGGACCATTTCCTTTGAGAGGGAGTCTGGAAAACCTTTCATCTTGAAGGATGTCATGCATGTTCCGGGATTGAAGAAGAATCTTATCTCTGTGGTGATGTTGGAAGACAAGGGATATGATGTTGTCTTTAGCGAGGGAAAGGCTTTCCTGTGTAGTAAGGAAACTGGTGAAACTCAGAGGATAGGGGTTTGAGTTAAGAACCTTTATCAGTTGCAGGTAGATGGATGCGCAGCAATGGTAGGCAAGGCGGAAGGAGTGGTGAGCCAGGATGAGGGTGAGCTATGGCACAGGAGATTGGGCCATCTTCACCATGGTGCTTTGAAACTTTTGCAGCAGATTTCTACTGGGCTTCCCAAAGGTACACTTGCGCAGTCAGATCAGTGCAAGGGATGTACTTTGGGAAAATTTGTGAAATCCACCTTTCATGAGAAGGATAGTCGCACCATGATGATCCTTGAGATAATTCACACATACATGTGTGGACCTTTCTCAATAGCTTCGATAGCAAAGCACAGGTATTATGTGATCTTTGTTGATGATTTTTCTCGTAAGTGCTAGATCTTATTCATGCAGAATAAGAGCGATACATACTCAAAGTTCTGTGAGTTCAAGGTACTGGTTGAGAAAGAATCGGGGAAGCAGGTGAAGGCTCTTAGGAGCGATAATGGTGGTGAATTCATCTATGGCGAATTCAAGGAATTTTGCAGCATAGAAGGAATTCGAAGAGAGCTCATAGTGCCTCATAACCCACAGCAGAATGGGGTCGCTGAGTGGAAGAACAGAACGATCATGGGTGTTGCACGGGTGATGTTGCATGATCAGGGCCTTCCCATACACTTGTGGGTTGAGGCATGCAATACTGCGGTTTATGTGCAAAACCATGGTCCTCACAGAGTACTTGGCATGAGTACACCCGAAGAGGCGTTTTCTGGGAAGAAGCCTGATATTTCTCATTTGAATATTTTTGGCTCACCTGTTAACATTCATGTGACGAAGGATGCCAGGAAGAAGCTGGAGCCAACCGTAGAGGTTGGGATATTTGTGGGGTACACTGATATACCCCACAAATATTGTGTGTATTTTCCAGACAGTCAGAAGATTGTTGTGCGACGGGATATCAAATTTCATGATGAGAAAGCCATGAAGTGTTCGTTTGAGAGGGAGCCACACTTGCATGAAGATGAGGAGCTATTAGTCCCTAAGGATGAGCCTCAGGATGTGAAACAACCAAAAGAGGAGGTTCATGGAGTGGAAGAAACCACTCATGCAGCGCCAATCATCAGAGGGCGGAAGCGCACTACAGAAGCTGAGCGACTGAATCTTGATGCATAGAAGATTGTAGGAGCACCTACATCACAACGCAGACAGAGACAATCACCTAACCGATATACTGGATACATGGCTCTGATGAGCAAGTGTATCATGACAGAACCATCCTCTTTCGAGGAAGCTATGGAGGACCCTGCATGGGTAGATGCCATGGTGGAAGAGTATGATTCGATTGTCAGAAACAATGCATGGGAGATTGTCCCAAGGCTGGAAGGGAAATCAATGGTAGGTTCGAGATGGATCTACAAACTGAAGCAAGCAGCTGACGGGAGCATCGAGAAGTACAAGGCAAGATTTGTTGCCCGGGGCTTCTCACAGATTGAGGGGATCGACTATGAGGAAACCTTTGCACCTGTCGCAAGGTATTCTTCCATACAGAGTATCATAGCTCTCTCAGCGCAGATGGGATGGCACATTCATCAGATGGATGTGAAGACTACGTTCCTCAACGGAGTCATTGAGGAGGAGGTGTACATAGAGCAGCCCTAAGGTTTCGAGATCTTCAGCAGCGAGTCGCATGTGTACAGGCTCAAAAGAGCACTGTATGGGTTGAAACAAGCACCTCGTGCTTGGTACACACGGATAGACAGTTATTTCACCGGTCTTGGATTCACCAAGGGTGAGGCGGATCCGAACCTATATCAGATTTTGGTGGAGGGTAAGTTGTTGATCATTGTACTTTATGTAGATGATTTTATTCTGACGGGTGATGAACAGTTGATACTCTCATGCAACGCTGATCTTGCAAAAGAGTTTGAGATGAAGGACTTGGGCCTCCTTCATTATTTCCTGGGATTGGAAATTTGGCAGCGCAGTGATGGATTGTTTGTGTCTCAAGGCAAGTATGCCCAGGAGATACTGGAGAAGTTCAACATGCATGGCTGCAATCCTATCGACACTCCTCTTCTTGGTGGTTGGAGGAAAGAGGATGCTACATCGACAGAGGTAGTGGATGCCACTGTTTACCGACAGTTGGTGGGGTCGCTTATGTATCTAGTCAATACACGACCTGACATATGCTATGCTATTAACCAGCTTTTACAAGCTATGGTTAAGCCTACCAAGCTATTTTGGAAGGCGGGGAAGCATGTATTGAGATATCTCAGAGGCACATCGGGATATGGATTATGGTACAGACAGTTAGATGAGGTGAGACTGCATGGATTCACAGATGCAGATTGGGCAAGGAGCCCAACGGACAGAAAGAGCACATCTGGAGGGATTTTCAGTATCGGGTCGACTGCAGTTTCTTGGTACAGAAGGAAGCAGAGATCCGTGGCACTTAGTTCAGCGGAGTCTGAGTACATGGTAGCAATTTTGGCTGCATGCAAGGCTATATGGATGAGGAAGATTCTGGTCAGGTTGTTCGGTTCACACTTAGATCCTACTGTGATATATTGTGATAATCAGAGTTGCATCAAACTCTCGGTTAATCCAGTATTTCATGATAGATCTAAACACATTGACATCCGGTATCATCATACCAGAGATTGTGTGCAGCGGAAGATCATGTTACTTTCTTACATTCCTACGGAGGATCAGGATGCTGATATCTTGACGAAGGCACTCACCAGGAGAAAATTAGAATACCATAGAGGTAGGATCGAGGTGGTAGATAATCCCTATATTGTTGAGAGGGAGTGTTGAGATTGCAACAAGATGATGAGCTTAGTGAAAAAATCGCCTTCACTAAGTGGGCCCGCAAGCTATTTTTGGCGCAAGTCTATTTTTAGACTATGTCTATTTTTAGACACGTCGATCATATTCTATGAGTTGCAGGATGCTATTTGTGGATGGTTGATCAAGTTGGAAAAATAAATGGACTTCTATTTTTAGACATACTGGGCGGAATCTATTTTTAGATTGCTAGTGTAAAAATAGATATGTCGAATATTATTAGCTCTTAATAATATTTGGACTATAAAAATTATCTTATTTCTCTTGGAGCACTTCAGTTAAGTGCACAAATGTGGCACAAGAGCTGACAGAAGGAATTACGCTATTCCTGAGAGTTAAGTGGAGCTATTGCATGGAGACTTCAATTAGAACTCATGTGACAGAGTTTGGTGGAGTTATTGAGGTAGTTGGTGGAGTTGTGTTCAGTTTAACTCAGTTAGACACAGTTGAGCTAGTTGTATCTAGTCTAACTGATTGATACACTAGTGAGAGTGGTGTGAATTAATTAATAATTAATTCACTAATTATTAACTCATTAATCAAATGAATAATACATCAGTTAACTACATTGCATGGATAGTTTCAGTGGAGACCAGTGGAGAGGTAGGTGAAAGAGCAGGTTGACTATCAATTGTGACTATAGTGTTGCATGATTTGCAACACCTAATGATTGGAGATGCCAATGAGGATTGTGTGAGCAAGGCTAGACCAATTCTTGTTCATTCAGAGCCAATATTCAGCAGGGATTGCACAGTAGAGGCAAGCTAGTAGGTGGCAAATATCGGTGCATGGATTTGATAGATCGGGCCTGATTAGTGTGTAGCGATTGTATTGTACTGAGAGCTTGACATGATCAGCTTTGTATGAGGATTGTTACATGATATCTATGACATATATTATATGCAGATAGTTGGGTTTATTAGCTTCAGGCTTTCCCGTTAAAACACTTAGTTCATATGTGCGAATTTTTATGGTTTCAATGGGTGCATGCAATTGATTTAATTTTCGCAAGTAATGCTCAATAGTAGAAGAGATTCTGTATTGTGCATGAAGTCAAATAGTGTGTGATTAGGATAATATTGGATGTATAACGCATTAGTTATATAATTTCTACACCATTGATGGAAGCAAGTGAAGATGGAAAAAACCTAAAATAATTCTAGGATTTGAAGGAAACCCTAAGCAACCTGGTTATTAGGATTTGGTGGATGACATGAGGTTAGGGTTTGGAAGAAACCCTGGAGTGTGAAGGGTCTGGATATGATAAAGGCTTGAGTTATATAGTCTTAAGACCATAGCATGATTAGTGAGAATTTTTTCTAGCACATGTGACAGATTTAGTATAACCTTAGATGGGCTAGTGTCACTATAGGAGATGATATGTTATTGACAGTTGGGCCTGACCGTTGATAAATTTTATTAAAAATATTGATGGTGCAAAGATGAGGCATATCCTATTTTAATGATATATTTTTGATGATATATGGTACCTCATGATAGGGATTCTTATAATGCATTTATTTTCAATCAAACATTGACACGTGGAAGATGGACAATAATGACTCTTGGAGGCTGGATCAAGAGGGAGCTGAACACTTCCTTCAATCCTCATTAAAGATGCATACCTTCTAGATTTATGTTATTTCTTTAGGAAAATTCTCTTCCTTACATTTATATATATATTTATTAATATTCTTGCATGAATATTTGAGTATTTGAATACTTCTAACTTTCTGATGAAGATGTGATAAGAAAATCCTTTTTGAGGATCATTTGGATGCTAAATGGTGTAAGAAAAGAGAGTTAGTGTAGGAAGAGGAAACTACAGCAATATGAAAGCTCCTAAAACTTCCAATGGAAAAGCACATATGCTATCCGAGTGCTACAAGTTGGTAAAGGTATCTGAATATTACAAGGTATATATAGTATATTGTTTCAATGTTACGATTTAGCTGCTACGTTGGATGGAAAGTGTTGAGTCTCAAAAGTGTTTTCCATATTCATACATATTTCCATTATGTCATAACCATTTAGCTCTTATTTCATAGCCATCTGACTGAAAACCCTACATCAAGTAACCATTTTCATAAATATGGGATTTAGGATCCTTCATCTTTAGAGATTATTTATTTTATGTATTTTAAGTGAATTTTTGATTAGAAACTAGAAAATTAACATAGTTTCATATATCTATATATGTTAAAGGTTTGTGACATGTGGGTCAAAAGGAGACTTCTAGAAGACCCTTATGTGGCACTCTAAGGCCAAATTCGAATTTGGTTGGAGAGATTATAGGATCGGAGAGGGACATGTGTCTCATTTCCTTGTTGTATTGAAACTCTAAGAGGATATGTGTCTCATTTCTTAGTTGTGTTGAAACTCTAGAAAGACATGTGTCTTATCATTTCCTATTTTGATTGTAACTTTAGAGATGGAGGGAGAGATTCATGGACTCCCATTAATGAGATAAATCCTCATATTTTGTATAAATAGGAGAAGCTTTCTCCTATCATGGGTAATGAAAAAGTAATGAAAAAGTAGTGAAAAATAGGAGAAGCAGAGAAAGGAATAGAGAGTCTTTTGTAACAAAGCTTAAAATGGAATGGGATGTAGATTTGTGAGGTTTTCAATAAAGAAATTCAGTTCTTTGATGCTGTTTTGATTACAACTTTAAGGAGCTGAAGGATTTCACCAAATTGGTAGCAGAGGGCCCCTGCTATCCAAGGAGGCTTCTACATGCTTTCTAGATAAGTAGCTTTTAATTATGTGTTGTTAGCTTTTAATTCATGTCTTGCATTATTTGTTTAACTAACAGACCCTCATTATCTTACAACCATTCTTTTTCTTAAAAGCTCTTCCAACATATCAATATTAGATGAAAGAGATTTGGTTGTATTATGTTGAGTTAATTAGCATTTTCTGTTTTGCAATTAGATTAAAAGATCATCATTATCTTACAACCATTCTTTTTCTTAAAAAGCTCTTCCAACATATATTAGATGAAAGAGATTTGGTTGTATTATGTTGAATTAATTAGCATTTTCTATTTTGCAATTAGATTAAAAGATCATCATTATCTTACAATCATTCTTTTTCTTAAAACGCTCTTCCAACATATCAATATTAGATGAAAGAGATTTGGTTGTATCATGTTGAGTTAATTAGCATTTTCTGTTTTGCAATTAGATTAAAAGATCCTCATTATCTTACAATCATTATTTTTCTTAAAACGCTCTTCCAACATATCAATATTAGATGAAAGAGATTTGGTTGTATCATGTTGAGTTAATTAGCATTTTATGTTTTGCAATTAGATTAAAAGATCCTCGTTATCTTACAATCATTCTTTTTCTTAAAAAGCTCTTCCAACATATCAATATTAGATGAAAGAGATTTGGTTGTATTATGTTGAGTTACATTTCATGTTCATTCGCAAGCTAGGATATCCATGGATTAGAATGTTCTGTTTTTCACCATTTTCTTAATTAGGGATAGAATTTACAATTACACTCTGTTTTGAGTCTAAGGTTTCCTTTTCTTTTCTTTTTGACATAGATTTGATTTCATCTTTTGAATATAAGTACTAAAAAGACAAAACCCCCAAAAACATCAATAAAATACATACAACGAAGTAAGGAAGAGGTCACTTAAGCACATATAGTGCACCACACTTCATCAGTTTACTAACCCTGGTTGATCATTTATGTTAGCAGTTTAGAACACTAAATTGACTACACATTTTGGCGTCATTGCTGGGGAAGTGTAATTAGGAGACCTTATTTCTTACAACTAAAAAAATTAATAATTCTTGAGTATGCTCTCCTCCTGCAATTTGTGTGATCTGGAGGATCAGAAAAATGATTGTTATGTAAAAAAAATTAATAATTCTTGAGTATGCTCTCCTCCTGCATTTTGTATGATCTGGAGGATTAGAAAAAGAATTGTTATGTTAAAAAAAAAAAAAAAAGGGAGACAAAATAAACTTCATCATTTCAATTGATTCAATAAAATAATAATAATAAATTATTGTTTTTATCATTTCATTCGATTTAAAAAAAAAAAAAAAATGAAAAAAATTTCAATACATTGTTTTGTTTAATGAAATATATATGTGTATTTTTAAATTTTTGAAAATATAGCATACATAATTTTATTAAACAAATCAATTATCAAAAAATGAAAAAATAAAAAAATTTTAAATTGTTTTGTTTACTAAAATATATATGTATATTTTTAAATTCTTGAAAATATATATATATATATATATATATATATATATATATATATATAATTTTAATAACAAATCATTAAAAAAAATAAATAAAAAAAAAATCAATAAACGAAAACAAAAAAAATTAAATACACATTTCACATAATAAAACAAATAGAAATACATCATTTGAAAAAGACCGAAATGCACTCGTGATGAAAACAGAAATTTAGGTACTTTCAAGCCAATTTCAATTTCAAAATTTGATAGCAACAGAAAGAGCCCATAGAACAGAGCATTTGTTTCAAATTCTCAATCTTAGTTTGCCGCTGTAGCATTTGTTTCAAACTCTCAATTTACTTCAGGCAGCAATCATTCATCAATTTCTGAGTCAAAATTCAGCTACGTGATCCATTCTTCTAGGTTGAGATTATCGAATTGGAGAAAGAAGATCTGGAAATTTTACCACAATCTGGACAAACACCTCTGCTCGTATTACTGTCAGTCACGCATACGTCCTGCAACAACAATCAAATTCCATTAAAACACAATTCAAAGGGGAATTTAGTGAAGAGCGATAGAATATTTCAAATAAAAAAAATAAAATAAATTTTTTTGGCATGACAAACAACAATCAAATTCGAAATTGATTTTTTTTAGAGAAGACGTAATTTCCAGAAATGGACATTTCTCCTTATCAACTGTTATTGATGAACCTCACAGTGATGCTGGAATTTCTGTCCTCGTTTTCCATCCAGCAAAGAATATGGCAGTGAGTTGTTCCTATGGTGGAAATTTTAAGGTATGGGTTGAACATGAAAAGGTTCCAAGCAAACAAGAAATTAGATAGGGTTGTGGTTGGAGATGCCGATCAGTTGGATCATACAAAAAAAAAAGAGAGGCTATGTTATGTGCTGGCTTTTCTGCAGATGGATCCCTTTTGGCTGTGGGTGCCGGAGATCTTATCACATTTTGGAACCCGGAGACAAATAATCTTGTATCAGTCGCAAAAGGTTCAAACCCACGGTTTTCTATTTGGAACCTATCAACATTATGTGTCTGGTGGTCATATAATCTGTCAGTAGAAGCCTTGGCCACTGATCCTGATAGGCCCAATTTTGCTGTTCTCATACCTGTCCCTGTTAACAATAGTGGCAAGTTTAAATTAGAGGAGGATGCCGTAATTGTATTGTTCAGTCATCTGTCTGTGCTATGATCACATCTTAAAAAAATTTCAAAATCAATTTCACAGCCGAATGTAGCAATTTAGGAAAACGCAAAACAGAGAAAAACGTCAAACTTTGAAAGCACGATTTAGCCAAACGGAGGTGAATTTGGAAAAAATAAAACATGGGTTTTTTCGCCAATAGGGTCAACTAGATAAACCAGAAATCGTTTTAAGAAATTCGTGGCGGTCTGGGAGAATTTATCGGTTCTTTGAAGCCCATTTTTTCCTGCCGCATGAGGAAAAACAGTTTTTGCACAGTGGAGAGTTTGAGAACGGCACTCTACATTGATTTCACCCATAATCTGGTTTTCTAGATCTCAAGAAAATGAATTTTAATCAAAATCAAAGTCTATCCACATTCCACTGACCGCTGATGCCGGATCTTCACCTGCACTGACGATGGTTATCTCCTGCAAGAAATCTCCTACTATGAAGGAAAATTGCTAGCTTGATAATCCAATTGACGGTGTTAATAATGAAGAGCCCTTGGGCATGTGCGGCATTTTCAAAGCTACATGGTCGTGATCTTTCTCAAAGAAAGGCTCTCCTATGGTGTTGGAAGTTATTTATGGTCAAACTTTGGAATCACAATCTTCTTGATATGCCCACCATGGACCATTGCAATTTGATCTTGGAGAACTGTAATAATAATCAATAGCAAAATCCAACAATGTCTAGCTTACTTTTATTTGCGAAATGCCCAATTTGCAATAACTTATCACGTCATTTTTCTACCATTCTTGAGAAGTAGTCTGGTTATTATGCTTCGATTAATCTCTTGGCTTTATTTCCACATATAATGAAATGCTGTAAGATTTCACTTGGGCTTCGACATATAATCATTGACAATTCTTTTGACTGGTTTTGAAGTGCCTATATTGTAGGCACTCATTTATTTTTTTCAATTTTGTTTGATTTAAAAAAAAAAATTGCATTTCTCTTTTTCAATTTTGTTATTAAAAAAAAAAAAAAAAATAATAATTTTGAATCTATGAAATGAATAAGTTATTTGCTCACTTTTTCTGAAGGTATTGATTAATTTTGGACTGATGATGAGAGATGAATGACTAACTTTTTATTCAAGATTTTTAGCTACAGAAACCGTCAACATTCTGCAGCTAAAGTCCAATTCCGCAGCCGAAAAACCTCATTGTTCAAATCAGCCTAACTTTCTCATACAAAATCAGATTTTGATGATTCAAGTATCGTTGGAAAGGTCTCAACAAGATCTACACAATGATAAATCCATCATTAGAGTTTGAGATGGTAAATAATGAAATAAATTGCTGAAAAGAAGCAACATTCAACTTGAGGCACTAATTCCAAAACAGGTATAAATTCTTTTGATTTTTCCTTTGAGAACTTGTTCCGTTAATACAAATTCTTAGTTTTGTGTGTAAATATAATAACTAGAGAGATTGATCACCTCTCTCCTTTGATAATCTTACATTCCATTGCAGAAGAAGTATTAGTTTTTTTTGCAGGTTCCAAGAGGAAGGACAAATGACTACAAGAGAATGATGTCTCTCTAAGAGACCAATTTGTTTCATAAGAGGATGATCAACAACAAAGAGGAAATATTTTGATGCAAAATCAGATCCAAACACTTGAAAAACTTTCAGATATTATTGTCTCCATCACATCTATACCTCATAATAAACCATTCACCTCATTTCACTTCATATTTTCCATTTACATTCACATCCACTTTCCATTTCTTTTTGTCCATTCATAACCCACAAACAAAAGCAAGAGGCTCACTCACATGCTTATTGCCCATTGCCATTTCTACTCTCCATTGCCATCTTCCATTTTCATCTTCCATTTCTTGTCATTTTCATTCCGCAAATAAGCCCTTGCTTCAATGCAAATTATTGAGTCCATAGTCCTTTGAGTCTAAGTTCTTTGTAAAAACACCTTGAGCCTTGCATGCCTTAATGGAAAATTCTCATGCTGACAAACAATGGGAATACATTAATGTCCCTTGTTCGTCAGATCTTCTAGGTGACTCGACATCAGCAAAATCATTCGTACCTAGCAAGATGTGTTTGGGCATCTTGACTCTCATTGTCATCAATGGTGAGAGTTCTCGTGTTGACTAGTGGCATCCATTAATGGTCACTAAGTCAACAATTTCCTACTATGTTCGACATCAGAACATCTTTTCACATAGTAGGAATTGTGCCAATGAGTTTTGAAGACATGAAGACTATTATTTTCAGCATTTTGGAGCAGATTCAACAAGTTTTAGTAGGAGCAATAAAAAGTCATCTTATCTTTTTATCCATGACTCCTCTTGTTCAGCCACTTGAAGAAGAATATGATCAGAATTTTGCAGCCACCACACATACACAACTCATCCACATTTAAGGTAAGTGAAGGTATGTTGTTTTCTAATTTTTAGTCATGTAATTCATTAGAATGCTAAAATTGTAACTTTGGAAAAATTCCTTACTCCCTTTTTCACATTGTCATATCTTTAGTTGGGGGGGAAGGGACATTATTTCATATCCACATGTCATACACTATCACACATTTTCATTTCATTTCCACCCACATATACTTCCCAACCAACTATTGTTGCAACATGATCCAAAAAATTATATGCCTTGCAAATGATCAATTCATTGATGAAGTAATTGATTCTAAATGTTTTCATGAACTTTGATGCAACAAAGAAAATAAAGCATTGTTACACAAGAACCATTGCTCAAAAAAAAAAAAAATTTGGTTGTCACACAAGAACCAACCATTAAAAAAATGTTGCAATCAAATGTATTATACTTTTCCAAAAAGAAAATATCAAGAAGCAAAGTTTGGAACGAATCTATATGAGTCAAAACTCATAAAAGATCAACTCATGGACAAATGAATCATTGCAATAGTTGCATGAGAACATGCAACAACTTCAGTTGGGGGGTATGTTGAGTCTCAAAAGTGTTTTCCATATTCATACATATTTCCATTATGTCATAACCATTTAGCTCTTATTTCATAGCCATCTGACCTAAAACCCTACATCAAGTAACTATTTTCATAAATATATGGGTTAGGATCCTTGTTTTCCAAAGTTATTTATTTTATGTATTTAAAGTGAATTTATGATTAGAAACTAGAAAATTAACATAGTTTCATATATTTATATATGTGTTATGAGTTTTGTGACATGTGTAGGTCAAAAGGAGACTTCTAGAAGACCCTTATGTGGCACTCTAAGGCCAAATTCGAATTTGGTTGGAGAAGATTATGGGATCAAGAGGATATGTGTCTCACTTCCTTGTTGTATTGAAACTCTAAGAGGATATGTGTCTCATTTCTTAGTTGTGTTGAAACTCTAGAAATACATGTGTCTTATCATTTCTTATTTTGATTGTAACTCTAGAGATGGAGGGAGAGATTCATGGACTCAAATTAATGAGATAACTCCTCATATTTTGTATAAATAGGAGAAGCTTTCTCCTATCACGGGTAATGAAAAAGTAATGAAAAAGTAGTGAAAAATAGGAGGAGGAGAGAAAAGAA
Source organism: Pinus albicaulis (assembly GCA_034641835.2). Lineage (NCBI taxonomy): Eukaryota > Viridiplantae > Streptophyta > Pinopsida > Pinales > Pinaceae > Pinus > Pinus albicaulis. The sequence goes on from CM076580.1 coordinate 1,150,965,989, forward strand.
TAGAGAGTCTTTTGTAACAAAGCTTAAAATGGAATAAGATGTAGATTTGTGAAGTTTTCAATAAAGAAATTCAGTTCTTTGATGCTGTTTTGATTACAACTTTAAGGAGCTAAAGGATTTCACCAAATTGGTAGCAGAGGGCCCCTGCTATCCAAGGAGGCTTCTACATGTTTTCTAGATAAGTAGCTTTTAATTATGTGTTGTTAGCTTTTAATTCATGTCTTGCATTATTTGTTTAACTAAAAGATCCTCATTATCTTACAACCATTCTTTTTCTTAAAAAACTCTTCCAACATATCAATATTAGATGAAATAGATTTGGTTGTATTATGTTGAGTTAATTAGCATTTTCTTTTTTGCAATTAGATTAAAAGATCCTCATTATCTTACAACCATTCTTTTTCTTAAAAAGCTCTTCCAACATATCAATATTAGATGAAAGAGATTTGGTTGTATTATGTTGAGTTAATTAGCATTTTTTGTTTTGCAATTAGATTAAAAGATCCTCATTATCTTACAATCATTATTTTTCTTAAAACGCTCTTCCAACATATCAATATTAGATGAAAGAGATTTGGTTGTATCATGTTGAGTTAATTAACATTTTCTGTTTTGTAATTAGATTAAAAGATCCTCATTATCTTACAATCATTCTTTTTCTTAAAACGCTCTTCCAACATATCAATATTAGATGAAAGAGATTTGGTTGTATCATGTTGAGTTAATTAGCATTTTCTATTTTGCAATTAGATTAAAAGATCCTCATTATTTTACAATCATTATTTTTCTTAAAAAGCTCTTCCAACATATCAATATTAGATGAAAGAGATTTGGTTGTATTATGTTGAGTTATATTTCATGTTCATTCGCAAGCTAGGATATCCATGGATTAGAATGTTCTGTTTTTCACCATTTTCTTAATTAGGGATAGAATTTACAATTACACTCTGTTTTGAGTCTAAGGTTTCCTTTTCTTTTCTTTTTGACATAGATTTGATTTCATCTTTTGAACATAAGTACTAAAAAGACAAAACCCCCAAAAACATCAATAAAATACATACAACGAAGTAAGGAAGATGTCACTTAAGCACATATAGTGCACCACACTTCATCAATTTACTAGCCCTGGTTGATAATTTATGTTAGCAATTTAGGACACTAAATTGACTAGACAACAAGTTCAACCCCGGGGTATGAGAAGAATATGACACTCATAGATGACTTGATTCATGCATGCTAGTCACATACATATTGAGGTAAGTTTGATTTCCTGGAACATGTGATATACATGCACTTTATAATTTAAATCTCATTAATATTAGGATATCCTTATTTTGTCTAAAAATAAAGCATATCCAAAAACATTGACCTTGTTATACTGTAACTTGATATTGTTGTCTATGTTTGTAATAAGTGGAAATAGTGTGTTTGTAAGATTGATACTCAAGATTGACTATTTTCTTGTTGATCTTGATAATGCTTTGATAAGTTTTAACTGCTATGATGACTTAAAAACATGATAAATTTAACAATGTGGCAAAAAATGGATGCCCTAATTTGATGATGGAAATGATTTTATAACGTGATATAGATGTGATATTGAATGAAGGTATATTTTTTAACTACTCTAATTGTATGACATTAACCTTTGATGAATGATTGATGACATATACATGTATGACAGTGAAGCCAAATTTAATAGTTGATGACTCGCCAGGACAATATGATATATATATATATATATATATATATATATATATATATTTAACATAGTTTGACTCCATGATCTAATACATGATAGTCTTGTATGAAAAAATGTGGATATGCACCAAAGAGACAATGATATTGATGCATGATAATAACATGAAAAACAAGGTTGAATTCTCCTTGATTGATGATGACTAAAGAGGATTCCCATTCAGAGGGAGATACCCTTGAGGAGATCCCAATACCTATTATTATTTGTTGTGAATGAATACATTACCCTTGATTGCATAATGAAAGAAGTCCTCTGGACATGGATTGATCATCATATGATTTTTTTAAAGATATGTATTTATTAATTAATTTTGTGTGCTAATAGTTCATTGTTGATAAGACTAGTTTACCCCAAGCAGTTTCAAGAACCTCTTCTTGCATAGAAGTGTTTTGTCAAAATCATGGCATACTAGATTGCATTGATGGATTATTGTTGCTAGATAATATGGATCCTTGTGTTGCACGCATCTTGAGCTAGATAAATTATGAAAATATATAGTTGGGAGAGAGACATCATCATGGATTGAGATAATGCAACTAAAAACAAAGGACTGCTTCTTGAAAGTATTTCATAAGGAAGTGTGGTTGAAATCCTTAGTGAGTTGTTTGAGTTAGTATTGGATATGAAAAATTTGATATGTTGCAATGATGCCTCATTTAACATACATAGAGCAGTGTGTATTGATGGATATGACCCTCCTGGGAAAGGGTCTCAACTAATCGAGAATATTGAGCATGATCTTCCCCCATATTGAGTTCTCAGGGTGAGGAATGGAGCAGTAAGGCCTCTTGGGGTTGAGGGAACTCATGGAAAAAAAGTGTGTTTGATCCTTACCTCATGGCATGTCTGTATATCCCCTATGAAAATGTGTGTTTGATCCTTACCTCACGATAAGTGTGTATCTCCCCCTACCACGTATACCCCAGTATGCATCCTTCCCACAAGTTGGGCTTGTCGGGATTTCATCCCCATTTGGAGAATGGGTTGAGATGAGACTTGGGTGTATATGATCCTTTCCTATGAAGAGTGTGTATCTCCCCTAAGTTCCTTGGGTTGTGTATGATCCTTATCACTCATGGTAAGTGTGTATCTCCTCCCAAGGTAATGGATGCATGTGTCCTAATACCAATGACTCTTGAGGGTCAAGTTGGGAAGGTCAAAAAACAATAGTATAGTTGTGATCCTTACTTCTCATTGATTCATATCCTACCTATTGTCTTTGGATAGAGGGTGGTAGCTTTACCTCCCCTATGATGTCATATTCTTCTTCTTCTTTAGATTCAATAATGTTCAACAAATGGACATGGGTATAGATGAGCTGAGACAAGATATAACTTGATTAAAATGATGAATCCACTTCATATGACTGAATTAATTATTGGATATTGGGTAGAATCCAGATGCTCCCCTATGATGGTGATTGGGTTGATAGGGTGGTAGCCAAAGCTCCCCTATGTTAATTATTCCTCTTCTTTAGATATAGACATCATTATTAAACTAATGATCAAAGGAAAGAAAATATGAGATGAGATGTAATGAGATGGATATTTTGTTGATATATGTGGGATGAATTTCATGTGGGTTGAATTGGAAACTAATAGGGTTTTTAGGATTGATCTCCCCTACCTTTGATTGTGCATTATTCTTATTATATGAGACAAGTCCAGATACAATGATGATGCAACTTCCAACCTTCTTATATTGATATATGTCATCCTAGATGAGACTCATGATGTTGAAAGAAACTCCTCCCCAGATGAGAGGGAGTCTTAAAATTTGGGCAAATATGGGAAGAATTTCCCATAGAACTCATCAGTCCCAAAAATCAAAACCTATTTCCCCAATGTAAAACATTATTAAAATAAGAAAAAATAATAATTGGGAAAAAATATTAAAAAGGAAAATACATTTATAATTTGAATGCAAAATTGAATTCTTCCCTCCAATTCAGCGTAATTCAAATAAGACCTATTCAGATTGTATAATCTACTATATATTCACCATTTGGTTCATTTCCCAATACCTTATTATGGCATATACCTAATGAGATTTTCATATGGCTTATATCACTAGGATTTTTCAGAAGGCATACATTTCTTGGTCTTCGGATGACACATATAGTTCCACATTTTCACACGACTCATGAGGTTCTGTGGTTTTTGGATGGATCTTATTATTTTTATCCTTGGATGATACACCTTCTAATGGATTATAGTTCTAGCATACCTTGGATATATTTGGATGGCACTTCATCTAGTTCAGATGGCATAGTCTTGTACAAATGATATATTTTTCTAACACTTTGGATGGCTTAATGTTTGAAGTTCATATGGAAAATTTCAAGCATACTTCACATGGAATAGTTATGGCATATAGTCCTGACATACCTCAGATAACTTAGATCTTTTGTCTCATCTCCTCTAAGGTATTTCAGAAGAATCACATGACTCCTCTCACCATATGGTGTCTCTTCTCGCATACCATCACAACATGGTGCCTCCTCTTGCATGGTTGTGTCTCTTGCATGATTATGTATGTCTATGACTCATGTATGGTGTTGTTCTTTCATGTCTATGGTATACATTACTCTTGCATGTATGTCCTTAGATTGTAGATGAAATAACATTGTTACAGTGGTTTGATGCTACAATGATGAAATTCAATTGTTTTAATGGTTCCAAGAATGAATATCCAATGGTATTGCTTATGTCTCTCATGATGCAAGGTTCACTCTTATCTTGGTATCACTCTATACAACTTGGTGGATAATAATATATTTCAGTACATCAACTATGTTACAATATATGATGACAATGAAATCACCTTACTCATGATTGTGCTCTTAATGTTATGACCTACTTATCCCTTGATGGAAATATTACAAATATATTCTATGAAACATGTGGTAGTGATCATGAAATAATTCATATGACAATGATCTTATGGATATCAAGTCAGTAACCTAAATGAATGCATGATAATGACATCATGATTTCAATAATAATGTGACAATGATTTAATTATGGCAGTCTCTCTGATGAACATATACTCTAACCTATAATATTGACATGGCCTTACTTGGATACTGATGACAGTGATGTCCTATATGAATTTGATAGAGATTTATATTGTAGAGGTCTTGGCATGCATGGAAGTGCTCTTGATGATTATTTTTCTTATGTTGGAAACCCTCTTAGATATGTCTCGTATTGTTCACAAACATAGTTACGAACCACTTTGGATTTTCCTTAGGTGGTCTGATATGATTTATGTTGTCTCATGATGATTTACTTTGTATCCCAGCTAAAAAATTGATTAATATTTAATAGAAGAAGAATAATTAAATTTTGGGTTATCACCCTTGTGGGGTTTTCCCCTAGTCTTTGACCAAATCCTAGTGTCTCTATTTGTGTATGCTTTTCTTACGATGCTCCTTTTATTGTTCCGCTGCATTGTTGATGATATTTATATTTCTACATAATGGTTAATGATGTTATGATGTCACATGGTGAATGCAATATGGAAATGATGAATAAATGTGAAAATGAAATTATTTAAAAGAAATAACAATACAACCCTAACAAAAATAACAAAGTGGAGTGTTAGTTGTTGGGGTTATTTAAAAAGTTTATACACTATATTTGTGATATTATTAACATTAGCTTCGTTGATATTGTTTACTTGCTTGGAGGATGCCTTTCTTTGGAGGAGCATTGGGCATATCATAGGAGGGTCTTTGAGCCCTAGTTGGCATGGGTGTGCTTGAATTGTTTGCACATAGTCTTGTACTTGACTTATGTTGGCTTGGTTAAGGAAGAGGTCATGTAGGTGGGGTGAGTCTGAAGGAGCATATGGTTTAGGAGTGATGCAGAAGGATCCTTGGGCTGAGGCAATCCTCATCAACCAAAAACAAGTTTCTGTTGAGTTTGTAATAAGTGTTGTTACTCCCTTGTGTTTTAAGTTGTTGATACAGCTATTATGGTAGTTTCTATTACTCCTATAACTACATTTTATCAAAGAGACAACTTATCTTAATTTTTTGACACTCCCATGATTGCGTGCTAATACTCCTGCTGTGTGGAGTTCTCGACACATCCAAAAATCGATAGGTGTTTATCAGTGCTGCTATAGGAAAAAACCTACTAGACGCACTACCAAAATGAGACATAAGTTAAAATTTGGTTTTTATGCACACTTGGAGGAGTTTAGTGGCATGGGGAAGCAAATTATTACAGTGGAATACGAAGAGGTTAGTGGTGTGAGGATAAATGGAGAAGAAAAAGGAGGGAAATATACTTTTTTTTTGCATTTAGGATTTTGCTTCTACCTCTCGACATTGGATGTTTAGTAGTTGGATTGTTGGTGTTGGTTTTCTTGCTACAAAATTTCCATAGAGTGAGACTGACTACTATGTGAGTTAGGAAGTTGTCTACTTGCTGAGTGTGGTGTTGTCTTGTAACAACATGGATATTTTAAGTGATCTGAGGACATTGTTCTATAACCTGAATTATTTTATGTAACAAAAAAATTGAATGAATAAAATATTTGAAAGCCTTTTTGTTTTCTTGTGAGTAGACTCAAACTATTCTCTCTATTGTGTTCTATGATTTAGTCATTTAAATTAATTAATTTAGTAGCCAAATTCCAATGGCTTGGGTTGTGCACTCTATAAAAATGATCCATATTCCATAGATGACGTGAAGGCTACAAAATTTGTGTTGCATCAAGTGGTATTAGAGCAAGATTCATTCTAGGATTTGCACCTTGAATTGCTTCATGTAACAATGTATTAGGAAAGCTTATCGATGGTTGCACAATAGGAGTGTAGAAGGTACAATTTGGGTCACAAAACCTAGGTTGAGGTTTGTGGATGCTGGTGAGACATTTACAACTTGTGAGGATGCCACCAGGGAGAAGAGAAGAAGGACAAGGAGGTGCAAGAAATCAAGAGCTAGAAGAATTAAGACAAAGACTAGAAGAGTTGGAACATAGAAGAAATGGAGATTTAGAGGTAGATTCCAAGCCTAAAGAAGAAATAGATGAGGAATAGGAGGTTGAGGAGAGAGACCCAACAGTGAGGTTGATTTCATATTGAGAAATAGAGGCAATGCAAGAGTTGAAGTTTTTTGTTGTGATGGAAATATGAGAGCTGATGTGCTCATCAATTGGATTAGAGAACTTAAAATATACTTCGAGTATGAAAATTTCAAAGATCCAAATCGGGTAAAATTTTCCATGACGAAGTTGAAAGGTCATGCTGCACTGTGGTAGGGCATGATCCAATAAGACAAAATAAATAATGAACTAAAAAAGATCAATACTTGGAAGAAGATGGTCATAAATATCAAGGAGAGATTCCTTCCTATTGATTACCAACCTAATTTGTATAAACAAGTCCAAAATCTAAGAAAAAAGGAGACATTTGTTTAGGATTACACCTTGGATTTTTTCATACTGTCACTTTGATTAAGTATAAATGAACTATAATTTCAAAGTAGCAAGGTATGTGAATGGATTGAAATACTTGGTTCAAGATGAAATGAGTATGCATTATTTTTGAACTGTTGATGATGCCTATCACATTTCCCTGAAGGAGGAGGAAAATTTGAATGGGAAAACACAACAGAAAGGGAAAGGAAGAGGCCTTAGAGGTAGAAGTAAGGCATGGAATATTAGAGGTAGTGAAAAGGAAGAATAATACACCAATGGTTAAGGTGGTAGAGGTGGAAATAATGCTGGAAGAAGTAGAGGAAGTCTCAAAAGAGGAAAGGGAAAGTATGTAATTACTTGTTATTGCTATGGAGCTGAAGGACATAAGAAATATGAGTGCCTGGAAGGACAAGATTTAGGTAGAAAATGCAAAGAAAATACACAAGTTACAAAAGGTGATGAAGCTTCTGTGGCTGGAGAAAATGTGGCTGGAGAAAATGTGGCTATGCTTCAACAAGAACAAGGAGAAAATTTTATGTTTCACGCAATACTACTCAAGTCTAAGAAAAATATAGTGGAAGAACCAGATCAAAGAAGGAAATATTTTGAAACTAAATGTAAGGTCCAAGGAATGTGCTGTAACTTGGTCATAGATGGTGGAAGTGAAAATAATTTAGTGTCCACTAAAGTCATGTCCAGGTTCAAAATCAAGATTTTAGTCAATCCAAATCCGTACAAAGTCTCATGGTTACAAAAGGGACAATAGGTGGCTATGACTGAGCAATTCTTGTTGAATTTTCAAATCGGAAACCTTAAGGAAGAAGTACTTGTGATGTGGTTTAAATGAACACATGCCACATAATTATGGGAAGTCTGTGGTTCTTTGACAGACAAGTTCACCATGATGGTCGAGAGAGTACCTATGAGTTCAAGAAATATGGACAATGATGAAAAATCACCCCAATATTAGAAAATACAAATGTAACAACAAGAAGTTGTGGAAGTACCAACACATGTAACAAAAATATCATGTTGTGCTCAACCAAGGAGTTTGTACATGAGGAACGAAAAGTGAAATTTTGTTTAGCAGTGATTCCAACGGTTGTACTAGAGGAAGTGAAATTAGGAACTATCCTGACCGAAATTAAATCCTTGTTAGATGAATTCAAGGAGATCAGTCAAGGTAAGTTGAATAAAACGAATTCTAAATGGGTTGAATTCTGGCAAAGCTATACATTTGTTTTGAAGCATAGGTCTAGAAATTAAAACAAATTTGCATATGACTTGCGTAGGAGAGTGTTGTTACTCAACACTTTGTCAGTAGAAGTGGTAGGTTTGGAAAACATGAAGGAGATGTATGTGGAAGATGCCGATTTTGGATAAACTTGGACATCTTGCAAGGCACCTTGGAGCATGGACAAGACCATGTTCTTGGACTACCATATCCAATAAGGATTTTTATTTAAGAATCAACAATTGTGTATTCCTCAAGGATTAATGAGGTTGAATCTTATTAAGGAGCTATATGTTGGAGGCCTAGGTGGCCATTTTGGAATGGATAAGATTGCAACGTTGGTAGAGGAGACATATTTTTTACCTAGCATCAACAAGGATGTCAGATTTTTTTTTGAATTTTGTAGAGTTTTATAACTAGCAAAAGGTATAAGTTAGAAATGCCTTGGGAAGATGTGAGCATGGAATTTTTCTTGGGATTTCCAATGATGTAGAGGAAGCATGATTCAACGATCTTTTTTGTAGATAGGTTTTCAAAGATGACACCTTTCATAGCATGCAAGAGAACATGTGATGCTATTGAAGTGGTTATTTTATTCTTCAAAGAAGTAGTGAGAATTGATGGATTTCCAAGGACCATTACCTCAGACAAGTGGAGATACAAAAATTACATGAAACCAGCTCCAAAAATAGAAGAAAAGAGATATCAACGCTTTAGAAATAAGCCACTTCAAGGGGGAAACCTCTAATACATTACATGAATGAACAATTCTTGGATGATACAAATTACAAAACCTCCTTTCTATATATAGGAGTCCATGGGGCCACAATGTAATCCTAGCCGACCTAACAATAATAATTTAAGGGCACAATAATAGCAATATGGGGCTTACAAGGGTAGAATACTAACAATAAGGGGGTTACAATAACACCAATAAGGGACTAAAATAGTAATATAGGGACCTAGCATGCTCCTCTCCTTCAAAAAAGTGTTGTCCTCAACGCTTGAGTAGCTCTGGGTGCTTCTGTATAAAATTATCATCCTCCCATGTAGAATCTTCAGTGGGTAAGTTCTTCCACTTGATGAGATACTCTAAAATTGATCGATTCTGTAGCTGTCAAGTTCTTGTTTCCGTGACCGCTTCAGGTTCCAATATGATTTTTCCTTCCTCATCAAGTTCTGGCAATATTGTTTGAACTGGAAGATTTTCACCTATAACCTTCTTTAAGCATGAAACATGGAAAACTTGATGCAATTGTGAAGAAGTAGGAAGCTCCAATTTGTATGCCATAGTACTAATCTTTTGCAACACCTTGTAAGGACCATAGTGCTTTGGCGATAATTTATTATCATTCTTAGCTTGCTTGAGGGACATTTGTTTGTATGGTGGTAGCCGTAAAAATACCCAGTCTCCTACATCAAATATTCTCTCACTGCGATGTTGATCTGCCTGTTGTTTCATTTGATTTTGTGCCAAATTCAGGTTATCCTTTAAGAGTTGGAGAACTTCTTTTTGATGCTCGATGTGATCTTCCACTGCTTGAAACTTCGAGTTTTATCTTAAAGATGATGTGATGGATGGTGGATGATATCCATAAAGTGCCATAAATGGGGTCATTTTTGCTGCAGTATGGAAGGAAGTGTTATACCACCATTCAGCGAGAGGTAACCACTTGACCCATTGTGTTTGTTTATTAGATACAAAATAATGAAGATATACTTGCAAACATTTATTTCCTATCTCAGTTTTACCATCGGATTGAGGATGATAAGATGAGCTATGAGCTAATTGAGTACCCAAACAAGAAAATAACTCCATCCAAAAATTTCTAGTAAAAATGGGATCTATGTCGCTCACAATAACCCTTGGGTTCCCATGTAGCTTTTGAATTGTGTCCATAAATGTAGTAGTAACTTTACTTGCTTTAAATGGATGATATAATGCACAAAAGTGTGCATACTTGGTAAGTCTATCAACTACCACCATGATGACACTCTTTCCTTCGGACTTAGGTAAACCTGTGATAAAATCCATTGAAATCTCCTCCCAACGTTGACTTGGAATGGATAAGGTTGTAGAAGTCCTGGGGTCTTAATTGTTTCCACTTTATTCTGCTGGAAAACCAAACATTCCGCCACAAACTTTCGAATATCAGATTTAAGGTCATCCCAAAAAAATTCTTTCTTCACCCTGTGGTAAGTTTTTAAAAATCCTGAGTGTCCTCCTAAAGGAGAAGTGTGCAATTCCAGAAGAATCTTTTGTTTTAGTTGGGAATTCTTACAAAGATATAAGCGATCTTTGTATCATAAGGAATCATTTTTCCAACTAAATGTATCAGATGTACTAGGATCTTGCTGCAACTTTTGAATGAGTGTCCATACATCTTTTTCCTTCTTCCATTCATCTCTTGCTTCGGTTATCCAATCTGGTTGGATAATAGAAATGGCACAAAGCAATGCTTCCACCTCTTCATTCTTCTTGAGAGTGCATCTGCAACAACATTAAGCTTTCCTTTTTTGTAGATTATTTCAAAGTCATAACCCAACATCTTTGTGACCCATTTTTGCTGCTCTTCTGAAGATAGTCTTTGTTCCAAAAAGTGTTTAAGACTATCATGATCAGTTTTTACCTTGAAGTGTATTCCCATTAGGTAAGTTCACCATTTATTTAGTGCATGCAGTATTGCTAACATTTCCTTCTCATAAATAGGTTTCTGTAAATACTTTCCTTTGATTGGACGAATTTCAAAAGTAATGGGTCTTCCTTCTTGCATTAAAACAACACCAATTCCATTTCCTAAGGCATCACATTCCACAATAAATGTTTTTGTGAAGTCTGGCGTATCTAATATCGGTGCTAGGCACATTGCCTCTTTAAGATGTTCAAAGGCCTTAGTTGTTTCAGGAGTCCATGAAAATGCATATTTCTTCAATAATGTTGTTAGAGGTGCTACTATTCTCCCATAATTCTTAACAGACTTGTGATAATACCCTGTTAACTCGAGAAATCCTCGCAACTGCTTTATGGTTGTGGGGACTTTCCATTCCTTAATGGATTTAATTTTGTTAGGGTCTACCTTAACTCCCTCGTGAGATACAATATGACCCAGATATTCCACCTCTTATACTCCAAAAAAACATTTGGATGTTTTTGCATATAATTGTTTCTCCTGCAATGGTTTGAGCACCCTGTCAACATGTTGAACATGATACTTCCAAGACCTGCTATATATTAGTATATCATAAAAAAATACTAGCACAAATTTTCTAAGAAAGGTTTTGAAAATGGAATTCATCAACGCTTTAAATGTATAAGGTGCATTGGTAAGGCCAAAAGGCATGACCAAAAATTCATAATGACCCTCATGAGTTCGAAATGCTGTTTTCGGAATATCTTCAGTCTTCATTCTAATTTTATGATATCCTGAACGAAGATCCAACTTGGTAAAATAAATTGCTCCATCTAATTCATCCAATAATTCATCAATCACAGGAATGGGAAATTTATCTTTAATGGTGAGCTTATTGAGCTCCCTATAATCTGGATACATGCACCATGATACATCCTTCTTGTGTACCAATACTACAGGAGTAGAGAAAGAACTTTGACTAGGTTGAATTATACCCACCTCTAACATTTCTGCACTCATACGTTCAATTTCGCTCTTTTGGACATAAGGATATCTATAAGGAATGATGTTTGGAGGAACACTTCTTGGAATAAAATGAATAACATGATCATGATTATGAATAGGTGGGAGCCCTTTTGGAGTTTCAAACACCTTGGAATGATTGTCCAAGACTTTTTGGATATCTGCAGAAATAGATGATTTTGATGTTGGAACTTCTAGTGAGCATAATTGTGCAATTACACCTCATTGTTCTTTCTTTAGAATATTTGTCATGACATTATAGCGACAGGTCCTTCCATACCTTCAGCATGTTTTTCTTCTTCTTCAAAATTTCTTTAAGAAAGTCTTTAAAATTAGAAGTGTCATCTGCAAAGACTGTAAATCATTGGTGTACTTGTACAACACGTTAACTTTAATAGGTGTATAAAATATGAAGTAATTAATTAACAACAGATATTCTCCATAAGCAATTGATGTTAATATGGAAATTTCGCAGCAATTATTAGTCCTCCCATTTGCAAACTATCATTTGACGATTTTCACGGTGTCAAAGGATGAGAAAAATAATTACCCTTGGCTACCTTACAATGAATAAAATTATGGGTGCTACCTGAATCAATCAACACTATTACCTTTTTATTCTTGATATGTCCTTATATCTTGAGAGTTTGAGGAGTGATAATTCTTGCCAATGCATTACACGATATGGTGGGACTCATTTCTTCCTCTTCTAGGGCTGGTTCCTTGTGTATATCCCCTTCTTATTCATTTTCTTCTTCCTCTTCACAATCTATGTAAAATAATTTCTTCTCAGCACACTTATGACATTTAGTGTATTTTCTATCACAACTGTAGAAAAGCCCTCTTGATTTTTTTTCTTCCAATTGTTGTGGTGTCAACCTTGTAGGTTGTGTAAATCTAGGAGTAGAAACACTTCCATCTTTATAGAAGTGAGTGGTAGGCTTCCTTGTTGCCATAATTTTACATTCAATTGTTCTTGCGAACCTGAATTCCTTCTCCAATGAATCAGGTTCCAAAATGTGAACTTCATGTTGGATGTTATCATTTAAATTACTTATGAAGAGATCAATTCTGTGTTCCTCTGAAATATCAGTTACCCTTATATTCAATTTTTGGAAGTCCTCAACGTGCTCTGCCACTAAACCCTTTTGTTTGAGATTTATCAATTGGCTAAAGAAGGTGTTGCTTTTTGTATCCTCATAATGTGCTATCATTTCCTCCGTAAAAATTGACCAAGTGACAATTTTTTTACGAGAGCAAACCCATCGATACCATACAAATGTATTTTTCTCTAAATGTAGAGTTGAAATGCGTACCTTTTGTGTGTTTTTTCACATTGTTGAGATCAAAATATTGCTCCATATGTAGTATCCATGTTACGGGATCCTTTCCATCAAACTTCCTCATATCCATCTTTGGAATATGGTGGTTCTTTAATCCAACATTAGAGTTTATGAAATCACGATTAACATTTATTTTGTTCTCATCATGATTTTCATCTACTATCTGTTCACCATTAGGAATCATTTCTTGTATCAACTTTGACAAACCTTCCTTCAAACCTTCCATGTCTTCCTTCAAACCTTCCATTTTATCTTCCATACCATCCATTTTATCTTCCATACCATTATTCAAACCATCCATCGTAGCTTCCATGCCTTTCTTCAAACCATCCATCTTAGCTTCCATGCTTTTCTTCAAAACATCCATTTCATTTTTTGTTGCTCTTTGAGAGAGCGAATTTTGGTGCACTTGCTCTTGTAATTTTGATAGATCATGTTGAAATTCTTCATCTTCATGAGTCATAGTAGAGTACTCTGAGGGCTTAATGGGTGTTGAATTATTTTTAGGAGGAATTTTAGAACCCAATACTGATATCTATGCTCAATAGGCCTTTGAAATCACTTAAAAATGATTTTTCAAACAAGACTTATGCAATTTGAAACAAATTACACACCTTTTTCTTGATTTTGAGGAGCTCGATATTGAAATTGAATTATCTCTGTGATTTCAGATCTTCAATATCTAAAATTCAGCCCTGATGTAGCCCCCTGAATCTTCTTTTAATTTCCACAGGTCTGACTTGATTTGGATTCTTCAAGGCAAAGCTATTTCCAATCTCCCACAATGACCCAATTATGGACTGGTTCAGTAGAGAAAATGTGTACGGCTTGCCATGTGTCACTGTTTGCTCCTTTGACTCTGAAATTTATAAATAGGCAACTACAATCCATGTAATTCTAGTCACTATTTACATAATTCCAATCTGATGCTCAGAGAGAGAGTTATGCAGATTTTCCCACAATCACCTCTTTGAGATGAAATTAAGGAGCCTGAAAAAGACCTAACTTCCACAGATCATATCGCCAAAAATATTGCGAACCAAGATCTGAAATTTTTCGATGATGTTCCTCAGGGTTTTAGTTTTGCGCTCTAAAATTTCAGCTTCTGAACCTTCGTGGAAAAAAATTTATAGCGAAAATTCTGCGATGACTGTTTTAAGTGAAATTCAGAAGCCTGCAAAAAGACATAACTTCCACAGATCATATCTCTGAAAATATTACAAACCAAGCTCTGAAATTGTTCGACATTGTTCCTCTATATTTCAGCTTCGCACTCTAAAAATTTCAGCTTCTAAACCTTTGTATAAAAAAATTTATAGCGAAAATGCTACGATGACCTGTTTGGAGCAGCGAAACCCTAGAATCCAAAGCTATGATACCAAATGTTGAGAAACCAGCTCCAAAAATAGAATAAAAGAGATATGAACACCTTAGAAATAAGCCACTTCGAGGGGGTAGCCTCCAATACATTACATGAATGAATAATTCTTGGATGATACAAATTACAAAACCTCCTTTCTATATATAGGAGTCCATGGGGCCACAATGTAATCCTAGCCGACCTAACAATACCAATTTAAGGGCACAATAATAACAATATGGGGGTTACAAGGGTAGAATACTAACAATAAGGGGGTTACAATAACAACAATAAGGGACTATAATAGTAATATAGGGACCTAACATATGTTGGAGGCCTAGGTGGACATTTTGGCATGGATAAGACTGCAACGTTGGTAGAGGAGACATATTTTTTGCCTAGCATCAACAAGGATGTTAGAAATTTTGTTGAATTTTGTAGATTTTTATAACTAGCAAAAGGTATAAGTTAGAAATGCCTTGGGAAGATGTGAGCATGGACTTTTTCTTGGGATTTCCAATGATGTAGAGGAAGCATGATTCAATGATGGTTTTTGTAGATATGTTTTCAAAGATGACACCTTTCATAGCATGCAAGAGAACACGTGATTCTATTGAAGTGGTTATTTTATTATTCAAAGAAGTAGTGAGACTTGATGGATTTCCAAGGACCATTACCTCAGACAAGTGGAGATACAAAAATTGGTGAAGAAAATTTTATGACAAAGTAATGACAGGAATAAGGAGAAGAAGATTTGAAGAGAAGAGAAAAGGTTTTTGTTGAAGGGGAGCTAATAATGGATCATTCACAGAAAGAGGTTTGTGTTTCTTTGCTTGCTCCATTTCTTCCTTGTTTCATTTCTCCAATGTGACCATGAAGATCATTCTTTCTTTCTATTCTTCCATGGTCATTCTTGATTTTCTCTTCCTTGTTTCATTTCTCCAATGTGACCATGAAGATCATTCTTTCTTTCTATTCTTCCATGGTCATTCTTGATTTTCTCTTCCTTTCTAATTGAGCTATTCGCAGGTAGAGGTCTTGGAAAATGAGGATTTGGTTTGAGGGGAGATTCTTGGATATGCATATTGTTGAGAATGTTGATATAGCCCTTGCTATGACTAGGTAGGGGGAGATAATTGGGAGAGAAGCTCTAGATGATAATGCTTCCTTTTTTTTCTAGGTTGAGCCCTATGGTGCTTATTTGAGAGTTGCAAGAGGGGGGTTTATATTATATTGTCCCTCTCCTTGGTTTTGGGATGTATACTTTTTGTTTTGGTGATGCTCTTAAAAGCCTCAATCCAATTAAGTTGATTTCTTGGAGGGTCATTTGGATCAACATTATTTTAAAGGATTTGCATAATGGGTTTCTATGTGGCATATTGAAAAGCCAACTCCACATTTGAATGCAACTAGATTGTAGTTGTGGGTTTGAGATTGGGAAATAGTTGGCCACCAACTTGATCATTGGTGAAAATATTTGATTGAATTCCATGTTTACATGTATTTGAGCATACATATTGACGTGAATCCTTGATTTTTCTACTCCTTTTAAGTGGAATTTGAAAAATTCATTTCCAATAGCTTGAAATGCATCACAACCCCTAAAATAGAGAGAAGAAAAGTTGATGAAAAAGTAGTTATAGGTATAAGGAGAAAATATATTTGAAGAGAAGAGAAAAAGGTTTTTTCTAAAGGAGAGCTAGTGATGGAACATCCACGGAAAGAGAGGTTTCCTAGGGGTACTTAAAAAAATTTAAAATATAAGAAAATAGGCCCATGCATAATTCTTTGAAAATTTTCTGAAAATTCCTACAAGATGGAGCCAACGAGAGATTCTGGATATATCTCCTATATTCAATGTAGTTGATCTATACTATTTCCCTAAAGGAGTAAGAAGTGAAGAGATATATACCCTCATCTAGTGGAATACACAGTTACCAGTCAAGCATATTGAAGAAGTGGAAACAATTTTGGCCACCAGGGTTGGAAATAACTAGCATACCTACATGGGACTTTAATCTCTAAACAAAATACCACATGAATTGGTAGCTCATATTTTCTTACCAAGGGAGTCTAATTTAGGGGCTCATACTTGGCCTTAGATGGTCCTCATCAGCCAAAAATAAGATTTTGTTGAGTTTTTAATAAGTGTTGTTACTCCCATATGTTTTAAATTGCGGATACACCTATTATGGTATTTTTTGTTACTCTTATAGCTAAATTTTATAAAAGAGACGATTTCTCTCAAGTTGCAGACACTCCCATGATCACATGATGATACTCTTATTGTGTGGAGTTTCTGACACATCAAAAAAATCAGTAGTTGTTGAGCTGCATTGCTATAGGAAAAACCCTGCTAGATGCGCCGCCAGAATCAAATAATGTTACAAATTTGGTTTGTCCACACACTAGGAGGATGTGAATCATTTCAGTTTTAGAAGATGAAGAGGTCAGTGACATGGGGAAAAAACTTATTACAGTGGAATACAAAGAGGTCATCAACGTGGGGATATATGGAAGAGAACAAAGAGGGAAAGGGACTTATTTTTGTATATTTCGGCTTTTGATTTTGCCTCTCAGATCTTGGAAGTTTAGCTGTTGGATTTTTGGCATTAGTTTGGCTGCTACACACTTTCTGGAGGGTGTGACTAACTATTTTATGAGTTAGCAATGTGTCTAGTTGCTAAGCGTGGTGTTGTTGTGTAACAATGTAGATATTTTAAGCACACTGAGGATGTTTTTATATAACCTGAATTCTTGTCTATAGAAACACATTTGAATAAATACAATAGTTGAAATCCTTTCTGTTTTCTTGTGAGAAGACTCAAATTATTCTATCTATTGTGTTCTATGATTTATTCATTTAAATTAATTAATTTAGTATCCTAGCTTTAATGTCCTGGGATGTGCACTTTGTAACAATGATCCATATTATGTAGGTGCTGTGAAATATATAGAATTCAGACTGCATCAAGGAAGAATATTGGTGCTTTGGTGGCTTGTAGAGGATTTTTGGATGTATAGTGTTCATGCTTTGGAGACTTGCTTGTTAATGATGTCACCTTGTAGCTTAAAATATATGATCTTTGTGGAAAGTAGGATCCTTGTAATGGAGTAGGTCTACTTGAAATTTTTGGTCTCCCTTACTTCTCATATACATAGAGGAAGAAGAGTAGACTAGATCTATGCAACCTTTTTGTGAGGTGAAATTTCTGAGTTTTCAGCAAGTTGTATTTCTTAGAAATTTCTACAAATTTTGAGTTGGATAATGGTAATCGAATTATTACATAAATTAATATTGTGAGAAATATTTCAAATGTTGTTTCATTTTTGAAATAATTAAGAATAATTTGATGAAAATGAAGAATGGATAAGGATATAATTTTTCGAAAATGAAGATTGGGGTTTCAGTCTTCATAATAACCGAGGCTTACACATGTCCCTTGATATTAATTTCACTTATGGAAACCAAATTATAGACCAAATAGAGGAGTCTCAACCTCTATGTTGAAATTAGAACATGTTGTTATAAAATTGACTTCATTTCTCTAATTTCAACCAAGAAACATGGATGAATTATAACACACTCATATTCAAAGGGGGAAAGATAGCCACATATTTTTAGATTTAGCCATGATATTTTAGGGTGTTGTAAAATGATGGTGGTTAAGCCACTACCCATTCCTCTAGGATGCCAATACGAATGATAGAATGTTGGAACCTACTTAATGTGTAACAAGAATCATGATGGTTGGGTTAATTGAAGTGATGAGTTGTACTTATTAAGAATGATATCAATTGTCATGTTTGTCCTTTAGAATCCATTCCATTTTAGATTGATAGGTATATGTTATGAAACTAACTCCAAAAATAGAAGAAAAGAGAGATCAATTCCTTAGAAATTATCCACTTCGAGGGGGCAACCTCCTTTACATTACATAAACGAAAAATTATTGGATGATACAAATGTAAAAACCTCCTTCTATATATAGGAGTCCATGGGGTCACAATATAATCCTAGCCGACCTAACAATAATAATGTAAGGGCACAATAATAACAATATGGGGGTTACAGGGGTACAACAATAACAATAAGGGGGCTACAATAACAACAATAAGGGACTACACTAGTAATATAGGGACCTAACATGACCCTCTCATTTAAAAAAGTGTTGTCCTCAACGCTTGAGTAGCTCTGGATGCTTCTGTATAAAATTTTCATCATCCCATGTAGAATATTCAGTGGGTAATTTCTTCCACTTGATGAGATACTTTGAAATTGATTGATTTCGTAGCTGTCGAGTTCTTGTTTCAATGACTAATTTAGGTTCCAATATGATTTTTCCTTCCTCATCAAGTTCTAGCAATATTCTTTGAACTGGAATTTTGCCACCTATAACCTTCTTTAAGCATGAAACATGGAAAACTAGATGCACTTGCAAAGAAGCAGGAAGCTCCAATTTGTATGCCAGAGTACCAATCTTTTGCAACACCTTGTAAGGACCATAGTACTTTGGTGATAATTTATTATCCTTCTTATCTTGCTTGAGGGACATTTGTTTGATGGTTGTCGCCATAAAAATACCCAGTCTCCTACATAAAACATTCTCTCGCTGCAATGTTGATCTGCCCGTTGTTTCATTTGATTTTGTTCCAAATTTAGGTCATCCTTTAAGAGTTGGAGAACTTGCTGTTAATGCTTAATGTGATATTCCACTGCTTGAAACCTAGAATTTTCTCTTAAAGATGATGTGATGGACGGTGGATGATATCCATAAAGTGCAATAAATGGAGTCATTTTTGCTGCAGTATGGAAGGAAGTGTTATACCACCATTCAGACAGAGGTAACCACTTGAACAATTGTGTTTGTTTATCAGATACAAAACAATGAATATATCCTTCAAAACATTTGTTCACTATCTCAGTTTGACCATCAGATTGAGGATGATAAGATGAGATATGAGCTAGTTGGGTACCCAAACAAGAAAATAATTCCGTCCAAAAAGTTCTAGTAAAAATGGGATCTATATCGCTTACCATAATCTTTGGGTTTCCATGTATATTTTGAATTGTTTCCATAAATGTAGTAGCAACTATACTTGCTTTAAATGGATGAGATAATGCAAAAAAGTGTGCATACTTGGTAATTCTATCAACTACCACCATGATGGCACTCTTTCCTTTGGACTTAGGTAAACTTGTGATA
This sequence comes from Pinus albicaulis, assembly GCA_034641835.2. Classification (NCBI taxonomy): domain Eukaryota; kingdom Viridiplantae; phylum Streptophyta; class Pinopsida; order Pinales; family Pinaceae; genus Pinus; species Pinus albicaulis. The sequence continues at coordinate 1,150,985,975 of CM076580.1, forward strand.
AAATCCATTAAAATCTCCTCTCAACGTTGACTTGGAATGGATAAAGGTTGTAGAAGATTCAGGGTCTTAATTGTCTCAACTTTATTTTGCTGGAAAACCAAACATTCCGCCACAAAATTTTGAATGTCAGATTTAAGGCCATCCCAAAAAATTCTTTCTTCACCCCATGGTAAGTTTTTAAAAAGCCCGAGTGTCCTTCTAAAGGAGAAGTGTGAAATTCAAAAAGAATCTTTTGTTTTAGTTGGGAATTCTTACAAATAAGGAATCATTTTTCCAATTAAATGTATCAGATGTACTAGGATCTTGCTGCAACTTTTGAATGAGTGTCCACACTTCTTCGTCCTTATTCCATTCATCCCTTGCTTTGGTTATCCAATATGGTTGGATAATAGAAATGGAACAAATAAATTCTTCCACCTATTTATCCTTTCTTGAGAGTGCACCTACAACAACATTTAGCTTCCCTTTTTTGTAGATGATTTCAGAGTCATAACCCAAAATCTTTGTGACCCATTTTTGTTACTCTTTTGAAGAGATTCTTTGTTCCAAAAAGTGTTTAAGACTATCATGATCAGTTTTTACCTTGAAGTGTCTTCCCATTAGGTAAGGTCGACATTTATTTAGTGCATGTAGTATTGCCAACATTTCCTTCTAATAAGTAGCTTTATATACATATTTTCCTTTGATTTGACGAATTTCAAAAGAAATGGGTCTTCCTTCTTGCACTAAAAAAACACCAATTCCATTTCCTGAGGCATCACATTCCACAATAAAGGATTTTGTGAAGTCTGGCATAGCTAAGACCAGTGCTAGGAACATTACCTCTTTAAGATGTTCAAAGGCCTTAGTTGCTTTAGGAGTCTATGAAAATGCATATTTATTTAATAATGTTGTTAGAGGTGCTACTATTCTCCCATAATTCTTAACAAACTTGCGATAATACCCTGTTAACCCGAGAAATCCGTGCAACTTCTATATGGTTGAGGGGAATTTCCATTCCTTAATGGTTTTAATTTTGTTAGGGTGTACCTTAACACCGTTGTGAGATACAATATGACCTAGATATTCCACCTCTTGTACTCCAAAGAAACATTTGGAGGTTTTTGCATATAATTGTTTCTCCTCCAATAGTTTGAGCACCTTGTTAACATGCTGAACATGATCCTTCCAAGACGTGTTGTAGATTAGTATATCATCAAAAAATACTAACACAAAGTTTTCAAAGGAAGGGTTTGAAAATGGAATTCATCAACCCTTAAAATGTAGAAGGTGCATTGGTAAGGCCAAAAGGCATGACCAAAAATTCATAATGACCCTCATGAGTTCGAAATGTTGTTTTTCGAAATATCTTCATTCTTCATTCTAATTTGATGATATCTTGAACGAAGATCCAACCTGATAAAATAAATTTCTCCATGTAATTCATCTAATAATTCATCAATAACAAGAATGGGAAATTTATCTTTAATAGTGAGCTTATTGAGCTCCCTATAATCTGGACACATGCACCATGATCCATCCTTCTTATGCACCAATACTACTGGAGCAAAGAAAGAACTTTAACTAGGTTGAATTATACTAACCTCTAACATTTCTATAATCATACATTCAATTTCACTCTTTTGGATATAAGGATATTTGTAAGGCATGACGTTTGGAGGAAAAATTCCCGGAATCAAATGAATAGCATAATCATGATCACGAATAGGTGGGAGTCCTTTGGGAGTTTCAAACACCTTGGAATGATTTTCCAAGACTTTTTTGAGATATGGAGAAATAGATGATTTTGATGTTGGAACTTATAGTGAGCATAATTGTGCAATTACGACTCGTTATTTCTTCAGAATATTTGTCATGAAATTAGCGCTTATTATATTTCCCATCTTCCCTGAGATACCTTATAAGTCAAATTCCTTTCCTTCCGAAAAAAAAATCAAGAACAGTTTTTGAAAATTAAAAGCTATCATCCCCAAAGATTGTAACCATTGTACTCCTAGTACATCATCAACACCTCCCATTGGAATGGAAATAATTGGACTATTCAATACATATTCCCCCATGGTTAGATTGATATTATGGCATTTTCTAGAGTAATTTATAGTTCCTCCATTTGAAACCATCATTTGACATTCCGGTGTTTGGTATAGGAAGAAATTCAATTCCTTGGATATCCTTACAATGAATACAATTATGGGTACTACCCGAATCAATCAACACTATTACCTTTCTCTTCTTGATATGTATTTCTATCTTGAGAGTTTGAGGAGTGGTAATTCCTGCCAATGCATTACATGATATGGCCGGACTCATTTCTTCTTTCTCTAAGGTTGGTTCCTGGTGTATATCCTCTTCTTTTGAAGTTTCTTGTTCATTTTATTCCTCCTCTTCATAAGCTATGTAAAATAATTTCTTCTCAGTACACTTATAACCTTTATGTATTTGTTATCACAACTGTAACAAAGACCTTTTTCTCTTTTTTCTTCCAGTTGTTGTGGTGTCAACCTTGTAGGTTGTGGAACTCTAGGAGTAGCAACACTTCCATATTTATAGATGTGAGTGGTAGGCTTCCTTATCGCCATAATTTTAAATTCAATTTTTATTTCTAACCTGAATGCCTTCTCCAATGAATCAGGTTCCCAAAGGCGAAACTCATGTTGGATGTTATCCTTTAAATCCCCTATGAAAACATCAATCCTGTGTTTCTCTGGAATATCATTTACCCTTATATTAATTTTTTGGAAGTCCTTAATGTGTTCCACCATTGACCCCTTTTGTTTGAGATTTATCAATTTGCTAATGAAGGTGTTGCTCTTTATATCCTCGTCATGTGCTATCATTTCCTCTGTAAAAATTGACCAAGTGACAATTTTTTTACAGGAGAAAAGCCATCAATACCATACAAATGTATTTTATTCGAAATATAAATTTTCAATGCGTACCTTTTGTGTGTTTTGCACATTATTGAGATCAAAATATTGCTCCATATGTAGTATCCATGTTACGGGATCCTTGCCATAAAAATTCCTCATATCGATCTTTAGAATATGGTGGGTCTTCCACCCAAAATTTCAGTTTATTAAATCAGGATTAAAATATATTTTTTTCTCATCACGAGTTTCCTCTACTATCTTTTCGCCATTAGGAATCATTTATTGTATCAACTTTGTCAATCCTTCCATGTTTTCTTTTATATAATTCTTCTTGTCTTTCATTTTTCTTCCATGTCTTCCATGCCATTCTTCAAACCATCAATCTTTGCTTCCATGCCTTTCTTCAAAACTTCCATTTCATTTTTTGTTGCTCTTTGCGAGAGAAAAATTTGGTACACTTGCTCTTGTAATTTTGATATATCATGTTGCACTTCTTCATCTTCATGAGTCATAATAGAGCATTATGAGGGCTTAATGGGTAATGAATTATTTTTAGGGGGAATTTTAGAACCCAAGACTAATAGCTATGCTTCAATATGCCCTTGGAATCACTTCAAACTGATTTTTCAAACAAGACTTATGCAATTTTAAAAAAATACACACCTTTTTCTTGCTTTTGAGGAGCTCGATATTGAAACTGAATTATCTCTGTGATTGTAGATCTTCAATATATGAAATTCAGTCTTGTAGTAGCCCTTTGAATCTTCTTTCAAATGCCGTAGGTCTGACCTGATTTGGATGCTTCAAGAAAAATTTATTCCCACTCTCCAAAAATGGCCTAATTATGGAATGGTTCAGTAGAGTGAACTTGTATGGCATGCCACATGTCATTGTTTCATCCTTCAGATCTGAAATTGATAAACAAGAATCTATAGTCCGTGTAATTCCAGGTACTTTTTACAGAATTCCAATTCAATGCTCAGAGAGTGATTTATGTTGTTTTCCCAAGGTCACCTCTTTTATATGAAATTAAATAGCGTGTAAAAACCCTAAATTCCATAGATCATATCTCCGAAAATGTTGCAAACCAAGATCTGAAATTTTTACACGAAGTTCTTCAGGATTTCGGCTTCGTGTGATTAAAATTTCAGCTTTTAAACCTCCGTAGAAAAAAAATTATAGCGAAAATGCCACGATGACCTATTTGGAGCAGCGAAACGCTAAAATATAAAGCTCTAATACCAAATATTATGAAACCAGCTCCAGAAGTAGAAGAAAAGAGAGATCAACGCCTTAGAAATCAACCACTTCAAGGGGGAAACCTCCTTTACATTACATAAATGAATAATTCTTGGATGATACAAATGAAAAAACCTCCTTCTATATATATGAGTCTGTGGGGTCACAATATAATCCTAGCCGACCTAACAATAATAATGTAAGGGCAGAATAATAACAATATGGGGGTTACAGGGGCACAACAATAATAATAAGGGGGCTACAGTAATAACAATGAGGGACTACACTAGTAATATAGGGACCTAACAATATCATTATATTTCTATTTAGAAGAACTATAACTATAGTTGGCCTTAACAACATTGATGTTACGATCTTCTTATAGGCTAAAAATATTCTATGAATAGATGTACACACATTGTAATACTATTTTCAGACATAATATTCCAAGCTATATCATGGATGTCCTTTGGAGTCACTTCATTTATAGATTGATAGAATTTTTTTGTTTATGTTTGGAAAAAACATAGTGATAGTTGGGCCTTGACATTGATCTTGTGATGTTTTTCTTGTTTTTTTTTTGCGTGGATAGATGTACACAAATTCTAATACTATTTGCAAACATAAAATTGCAAGATTTTGATTGTTATTTTCTTTTGTTCATCACTTTACAATAAAAAATAAACAAAGAATATTATATTTAATATATATATTATATTCATATAAAATGACATTTTCTAATTTTGAAAAGAGTCAAAGAAATACTCAATTTAGAATAAAAATTCTACTTTTACAAATACATCCATCAAGATATAGAGAAACAAAAGAATTTCCAATAGCAAACACTTTTTATAAATGCATTCATCATGAAGAAACTAAAGAGTGGAAGACTTCATAGTAGTTCCCCTTTAGCTCGTTGAGCTAAAACAATAACATTAAATTTAGCAACATCTATAGTATATGATATTTAAGGATTTACTAATTTGTGAGCAATGTCTTGCTAATCTATCTTTAGAACTAAATTCATAGTTCCTTCTTCTTACATTATAGACATCCATACCTTGATCAATGACATAATTAAACCACCATGTTAAAAATAAAAATCATGATATCAATATATATCATTGAGATGTTGTTTTCAAACCGCACTATACAATAAAAAAGCACATTGGTGAGGGTCAAAAAATTTCATCATAAGTTCATTGGGGACTGTCAAAATAATTGTTTCACCAAAGGTGGTGTTGCAAAAAGTATAGGTGTTTTAGTGACATTCAAGACCCGTCACCAATAATGATTAATAATGAAGAATAATGACCGTCACCATTTCATATGAGCAACGGTGACAAACTTTAGCCTCTGTCACCAAAAAAGTGAACGTCACCAAAATTATAGGTTTTGTGGTGAAATTCAAGGTCCATCATGAATAATGATTATAATGATGGATAGTAACTGTCACCATTTAATTTGAACAACAATGATTTATTGTGATGGACCTTTCATGGTCGTCACTATCTATGCTTATATATGGCGACGTTCTTTGACCAACACCATTTCATACGAATAACATTAATTTATTGTGATGAACCTTTTATGGCCATCACTATTGATGCATATGTATGGTGGTGTTCGTTGAGCATCACCATTTCATATTTTGGTGAGAGTCGAAAAATGTCATCATAAGCTCATTGGTGATGGCCAAAAGATCCCTCGTCACCAAAAAAATAATCGTCATCATTCCATATGAATACCAGGGCACGATGGAATCAAACCATGAACCTCCTACTTGTAATGCAGGTGCTCTTCCATTGAGCTAACACCCTTTAAAGAATTAAACTTTAAAAAATTAGACCTTGAAACTTTATAAATTGTAAATTCTACAACTTTTAATAAATTATAAAACTTTTTAAAGTCTTGGAAAATATTTTAGTAAGCAAGAAAAATAACAACAAAGTTGTTAAGATTCAACAATATGATGAGCTTAGTGAAAATTAAGCACCTTCACTAAGTGGGGCCTGCAGGCTATTTTTAGGTGTATGTCTATTTTTAGACATGGTGAGCAGATTCTATAAGTCGCAGGATGCTATTTGTAAATGGTTGGTCAAATGTCAAAAATAGATGAAATTATATTTTTAGAATATTGGGCGAAGTCTATTTATAGATCGTTAATATAAAAATAGGTGCATGTCAATTATTATTAGCCCTTAATAATAATCCGACGATAAATATAAAATTATTCTCTTGGAGCACTTTATTTTAGTGAACAGATTTGGAAAACCAGTGGGCTGAAGGAATTACGCAATTATTAGGGTTATTGGTGGCTCATGCATGGAGGACTCAGTTAGAATTGAAGTGGAAAAGTTATGACAGAGTTGGAAGAGTAGTTACAGGAGTTGTTATTTAGTTTAACTTAGTTAAGTGAGTTAAACTCAGTTGAGCTAGTTGTATCTAGTCTAACTGAAAGATACACTAGTGAGAGTTTAGTGAATTAGTTATTTAATTCATTCAAAACTAATAAATCACTAAAAAATGAACAAATACAACAGTTATCTACTTGCATGTCAGCTCCAGTGGAGACCCAATGGAGAGATAGGTGAAAGGTTGAGATGGACTATCTGTTGTGACTATAATGATGCATTCAATGCATCTGACACACATTGGAGATGCCAATGAGGATTGCGCAGTCAAGGAAATTACAATTAGAATTCATTCAAGGGTCTTCATTAGCAGGGATTGCGCAGTGGAGGCAGACTGTCAGGAGGCAAGAAATTGGTGCATAGATATGCAAATTTCTGTTTTTGATTGTACTGAGAGCTTGATGTACTAAGATTTTTATGAGATTATTACATGATCCATTGATATACATAATATATGATAGTTGGGGTTTTTAGCTTTAAGATTTCCCGTTAAACAACTGTGTTTATGTGTGATTGGTTTTCTTCACATGTGTTTGCAATTGGCGATTCAATTTCCACAAAATTAACAGTGGAAGGATTCTGTATTTAACATAAGATTAATTTGTTAGATTAGGAGAATTCGGTAATACATTAGTATTTATAAATTTATACATGGTATCAAAGCAGTGTTAATCACTGGAGATTGCAATTGTGAAGCGGTGTTGAGTTTTGTGCTGGTGGACAATTCGAATTTGCTGTAGAAATTTCTTGGTGCGACAGTTGAGTATTCATTGAAATGTCTTTCAATGGGTTGATATTGGAGTATGCCCTTGAGGGTAGCTCAAATTACATAGCCTGGAAGGATATGATGGAGGCGGTGCTTGAAGATAATGGACTGAAGGAGTTCATCGATAACGATGTTCCTAAGCCCACTTGTAGCGATGCTGCAGTACTTGATGCATGGAAATAGAAGGTAGCAAAGACAAGAAGAATTTTGTTGGAAGCTGTGAAAGACCATATTGTGTCAAGCCTTCATGAGAAGGCCACTCAATTTTCAATGTGGAAGGCTTTGACAGATCTTTTCCAAAGCAACAACGAGCATAGGAAGTTGGTGTTAAAAGATAAGCTCAGAAAAATCAAAATGGAGAAGGGCGACAATATTCCAAAATATATCACGAAGTTTGTCCAATGTAGGGATGAGCTGGGGAGTGTGGGGATTACAGTTTTAGATGATGACTTGGTGAGATTAGCTCTCCTTGGGCTTCTGGAGAGTTGGCACAACTACGTAGACTCTGTCAATGGAAGGGATAAACTATCGGATTGGGAGCGACTTTCATCAGATATTGTGTAGGAGGCGATAAGGTGGAATACCAGGAATGGCTCTTCATCGAAGAATGATGATGAAGAGAATTTCACTTTGGCTGAAAAATAAAGGAGAGGGAAGGGGAGGAAATCCCATCCAAAATCTGATGCTAAAGGCAAGCAGCTAGATTTGTCCAAAGTGAAGTGTTTTCACTGTCACAAACATGGGCATCTCGCCACTAACTGCCCACATAAAAAGAAGAACAAGAAGGCTACTGGAGTTGCAGTGGGTGAGGCCTTAGCCTCGCAATTTTAACTTTATTTCTCTTTGATCGCATTCTTGGTTTCAAGCGCAATGGGATTGGTGTGGTATCTTGACAGTGGTGCTTCCTTCCATATGACGGGAGACAAGGGGTTGTTTAGTGACATGGAGGAGAAGGATCTCAAAATGCATATAGAGATGGGCGATGATGGTAGATACAGTGCGACTGGAATTGGAACCATTACCTTTGATATGGAGTCAGGTAAACCATTTTTGTTGAAAGATGTTATGCATGTTCGAGGTTTGAAGAAGAACTTGGTCTCAGTCGCTATGTTGGACGACAAAGGTTATAACATTGTTTTCAGCGAGGGAAAATATTTCCTGCAACATAAAAAAATGGGTCAAACCAAGAGGATAGGGATTTGAGTTAATAATCTCTAAAAGTTAGAGGTAGATGGCTGCACTGCAATTATGGGAAAAGCAGAAGAAGTGGTGAGCCGGGATGAGGGCGAATTATGGCACAGGAGATTGGGCCATCTTCACCATGGCGCCTTGAAGATTTTGCAACAGATTTATACTGGAATTCCCAAGGGTACTTTTGCACAGTTAGATCAGTGCAAGGCATGTACTATGGGTAAGTTTGTGAAGACCATCTTTCATGAGAAGGAGAACCGTGCTTTGGTGATCTTGGAGAGAATTCACACAGATGTGTGTGGACCTTTCTCAGATGCTTCAACAACAAAACATAGGTATTATGTTATATTTGTTTATGGCTATTATCGTAGATGTTGGATCTTCCTCATGTAGAAGAAGAGCGAAACATTCTCAAATTTCTGTGAGTTTAAAGCATTGGTGGAGAAGGAGTTGGGGAAGCAAATGAAGGCTCTACGGAGCAATAATGGTGGTGAATATATCTCGAACGAATTCAAAGAATTCTCTAGCAAAGAAGGAATTCGAAGAGAACTCATAGCGCCTCATAACCCATAGAAGAATGGAGTCATGGAGAGGAAGAACAGAACGATCGTGGGTGCTGCACGAGCTATGTTGCATGACCAGGGCCTACTGATGCACTTGTACGCGGAAGCATGCAACACTGCGGTTGATGTGAAAAACCATTATCCTCATAGAGTACTTGGAATGAGTACACCTGAAGAAGCTTTTACTGGTAAGAAACCTAATATTTCTCATTTGAATATTTTTGTCTCATCTGTTTACATTCATGTGACAAAGGACGCCAGGACGAAGTTAGATTCGACTGCATAATTTGGGATATTTATGGGGTACACAGAAACACCCCATAATTATTGTGTGTATTTATCAAACAATTGAATGACTATGGTGCGACGGGATATAAAATTCAATGAGGTGAAAGCCATGAAGTTGTCGCTTGAGAGGGAGCTACACTTGCATGCAGAGGAGGAACTTCTTGTTCCAAAAGATGAGACTCTAGATGTGGATTAGCCACAGGAGGAGATTCATGGAGTGGAGGAGTCCACTCATGTAGAACCAAACATCAGAACATGCAGAAAGCATACCACAGAAGCTAGAGACTGAAGCTTGATGTGACAGAGAATGTAGGAGTCCCTACATCATAGCGCAAATAGAGATAGTCACCTGAACAATTTACTGGATACATGGCTCTTATGAGAAAGTGTATCGCGATAGATATCTTCTCTGAAGAAGCAGTGCAGGAGCCCACATGGCTAGATGCCATGGTGGAGGAGTATGACTCCATTGTCAGAAACAATGCTTGGGAGATTTTTCCAAGGCCAGTGGGTAAATCAATGGTAGGTTCAAGATGGATCTACAAGGTAAAGCAAGCTACTGATGGGAGCGTCGAAAAGTATAAGACAAGATTTGTTGCCCAGGGCTTCTCACAGATCGAGGGGATTGATTATGAAGAAAAATTTGCACCTATCGCACGGTATTCTTCCATAAGGACCATCCTTGCTCTCTCAGCACAGATGGGTTGGCACATTCATCAAATGGATGTGAATACTACGTTCCTTAATGGGATCATTGAGGAAGAGGTGTACATTGAGTAGCCTAAAGGATTTGAGATCTTTAGCAGCGAGTTGCATGTGTGCAGACTCAAAAGAGCATTGTATGGGCTGAAGCAAGCACCCCGTGCTTGGTACACATGGATCGAAAACTATTTCACTGGACTTGGCTTCACCAAAAGTGAGGCGGATGCAAACATATACAAAATTGTGGTGGAGGGTAAGCTTTTAATCATTGTTATTTATGTTGATGATTTAATTTTAACGGGTGATGAGCAGTTGATACACTCATTCAAGGAAGATATTGCAAAGGAGTTTGAGATGAAGGATTTGGGGCTCCTTCATTATTTCCTTGGATTGGAAATATGGCAGTGAGAAGGTGAATTGTTTGTGTCTCAAGGAAAGTATGATCGGAAGATACTTGGTAAGTTTCACATGGAGGATTGCAAGCCTATGGATACTCCTCTTCCAAGAAATTGGAGGAAAGAGGATGCTACATCGACAGAGGTAGTAGATGCCACTATTTATCGACAGTTGGTGGGTTCGCTCAGGTATTTAGTTAATACAAGACCAGACATATGCTATGCAGTGAACCAACTTAGTCAAGCGATGGTTAAGCCTACCAAGCTCTTTTGGAAGGCAGGCAAGCATATCCTGAGGTATCTCAGGGGAAAATCTGAGTATGCCTTATGGTACAAGTAGATGGATGAGGTGAAGTTGCATGGCTTCACGGATGCAGATTGGGCAGGAAACCCAATAGACAGAAAGAGCACATCAGGAGGGGTTTTCAGTATCGGATCTACAACAGTTTCTTGGTACAACAGGAAACAAAGATCCGTGGCACTCATTTTAGCAGAAGCATAATACATGGCAACAAGTCAAGCTGCATGTGAGGCTATCTGGATGAGGAAGATCCTGGTTGGTTTGTTCGATTCACATTTAGATCCTACAGTGATACATTGTGGTAATCAGAGTTGCATTAAAATATCAATTAATACTGTGTTTCATGATAGATCTAAACATATTGATATCTGATATCATCATATCAGATATTGCGTGCAGTGGAAGATCATGTTGCTTCAGTACATTCCTACAAAAGATCAAGATGTAGACATTCTGACAAAGGTGCTCAGCAGGAGCAAATTTGAATACCATAGAGGAAGGATCGGGGTGAAGGATAATCCCTACCTTGTTGAGAGGGAGTGTTGAGATTCAACAAGATGACGAGCTTAGTGAAAATTAAGCACCTTCACTAAGTGGGGCCCGTAGGCTATTTTTAGGTGTATGTCTATTTTTAGACATGGTGAGAATATTCTATAAGTTGCAAGATGCTATTTGTATATGGTGGGTCAAATGTGAAAAATATATGAAATTTTATTTCTAGAATATTGGGCGAAGTCCATTTATAGATCGTTAATCTAAAAATAGGTGCATGTCGATTATTATTAGCCCTTAATAAAAATCCGACAATAAATATCAAGTTATTCTCTTGGAGCACTTTATTTCAGTGAACAGATTTGGAAAATCAGTGGGCTGAAGGAATTACGCAATTCCTAGGGTTATTGCTGGCTCATGCATGGAGGACTCAGTTAGAAATGAAGTGGCAAAGTTATGACAGAGTTGGAAGAGTAGTTACAGGAGTTTTTATTTAGTTTAACTTAGTTAAGTGAGTTAAACTTAGTTGAGCTAGTTGTATCTAGTCTAACTAAAATATACACTAGTGAGCATTTAGTGAATTAATCAGTTAATTATTTCACAACTAATAACTCACTAAAAACTGAACAAATACAACAGTTAACTAATTGCATGTCAGTTCCAGTGGAGACCCAGTGGAGAGATAGGTGAAAGGGTGATATGGACTATCTATTGTGACTATAGTGATGCATTAAATGCATCTGACACACATTGGAGATGCCAATGAGGATTGCGCAATCAAGGCAAGGCCAATTCGAATTCATTCAAGGGTCTTCTTCAACAGGGATTGTGCAGTGGAGGCAGGTTGTCAGGAGGCAAGAAATTGGTGCATAGATATGCAAATTTCTGCATGACAGTGTGTAATGATTGTTGGTTGTACTGAGAGCTTGATGTAATAATATTTGTATGATATTATTACATGATCCATTGATATACATAATATATGATAGTTGGGTTTTTTAGCTTTAAGCTTTCTTGTTAAACAACTGTGTTTATGTGCGATTGATTTTCTTCACATGTGTTTGCGATTAGCGATTTAATTTCCACAAAATTAACAGTGAAAGGATTATGTATTTAACATAATATTAATTTGTTAGATCAGGAGAATCTGGTAATACATCAGTATTTATAAATTTCTACAAAATTTGTAGGTCCCTACCTAATGGTTATGGAAGTTATGAAAAGTGGGTGGAGGAGAAAAATAGTTACATATAAGATACTCAATATGTTCAATTGAATACTCTATTAGAAGTGAAAATTTGAAGACATTTATAGCCTATAAATGACCTATAATAATCAAACCTAAAATCTACAATTACACCAAAGATTGAATTCTCACCTTGTGAAATTTGTTGTGATAACTTAAAAATATGCCTCTAAAAGACTGATTTGCATGCCAAAAAGTGAAAAATAGTGAGAATATATGATGCAATTATGAACAATAGCCACATAGTGGGATGTCACTACTTATTTATATATATTAATTGTGCACATACAATTTTTAGTTTATTTGGTTGAAATGATAATTTTGAAGATGAAATTATTTGAAATAAAAGGGAATAGTAGCCCTCTACCAAGGATTCCTCAAAACCAGGAACCCTATTCTTTGACAAGAACATTTGTTGGATATATATACTCAAAGAAAAGATCGTCGTTCATTGGATTCAAGGTGTTTGCTATCTGTTGAATGCATCTAGATCCCTAATAGTATGTATTTCACTTTATTTTAAGGCACAATATCCCTTCAAACATGATTCCTCACAACCCTGGAACTCTTTTCTCTCATAATCATATTTTTTGGATATATATACTCCAGAAAAATACCATCATTATTTGTATTCAAAGTGTTTGTCTCCAATTAAATTTCCATAGTTGAACACTTCTGGATCCCTAATAGTGATGTATTATGTTGTTATAGATCCATGTCACTACATAGATTGGTGGAGGAATTGCATGGATGTTGCATCTCAGTTCTTATGAATGACAAAAAAGTATAACATGGCTCATACATTTTTGTATATATCAAACATTTTGCCACATATTGGGTAACTCTCAGAAATCTATTCACACAATTTCCAAGGTTCTACAGTTCTCGATCTAAAATTTACCGCATTACAAATATGTCATATGTACTTGTCATGTTTGCACTATCCTTCAGAATCTTCCCCATGAATGTATGGGGTGTTGATACCAATACATATGGCGAATTGAGACCAATGTGTATATAACACGAAGTTGGAGGTTGTATGCTTCTACATAGACACAAATTCCTTATGATTACTATTTATATAATGTATCAGAGTTAGAGTTATTACTGCATTTTCATAGGACATCCCTATGGGGTTTCATTATAAATTAATAATGTACTATATTCTCAGATCTCAATAAATATATCCTAAGAGGATGATAGTTGTGTCCATTTAAGTTATATCAAATAGTTCAAATTAAAGGAACCATGTTATAACTCTTGAAGAGAAGACACTACAAATTTAATTCAAGTTTTGTTAAACATAGCTGTGGAATATTGATTAACACATTATGACCATGTTTAAGTAATTTTTCCATCATAAAATAAGTTTGAAGGTCTACTCAATGAGTTCGGTGGGTGCTTTGGAAAATCAGAAATATATTTTCCAGGAACAAATATATTATCAACCTTTTCAAGTCTTCATTTATAAATTGCAACAACTGATCCTTGTTGAATGTGCTTTGAGATCAAAGGTTATTGAGGTTCAACATACACCTGTATCTAACTGATCACTTAAGGTGATAAAAACAAGTTTTTCCATTCTCACTAAAGAACAAAATAAAGAACCACACAAGCAGAGCACCTCATACTAAATGCCTTCACAGTGGGAAGGAAAGTGAAAGAAGCTCTGGCCAGTCTAGCATGGAGGATGTCCTCCTAGTAGTTTAGGAAGCTGAAATAGGACCCATATGCATTCACATGCCAACTTTTGATCATAGGGAAAAATAAATGATTGGTCACATTACACTGAAGTCTCCTTTTCCGCTAAACCAATTCACACCTCATCCCTGTTGTAAGTTCGCAGATGGAAGATGAGGGAAAAACTTGAAGATAAACTCCATTCATTCACTCCCATATTTATATGTATATGAGATGAAACATACCTTTTTAGTATGAAACACTTCCTTGTCTAACTGTCCACAATGATCTTATTAAAAATGGTAATGAAAATGGTGCCTTATTATATAGCCTGTAAAAGGACCAATAGTACATTCATAAGATCAAAACCCACATATATTTATGTCGATAAAGGGTAATTATATCATTTTTAAAGACTAGGTTTGATGTGGCCTCAATTAATTATATTGAGTAGGAAAAGTTTGTCTTTAGGCATTATTAAGCCTAATGAAATCCAACCCAGTACTTGGTGTTTAGGTACATAAAAATTGGGTTCAAACTTATTCCTGTCATGTTCACCCTGTTCTAGGTGAAAGAAAGTTAATCAACATAATCAAAATCATTGATATGTTAATGAGCAATGGCCTAGAATCAATTCCACCTTTTTTTTATGGAGTATAATCACATTTTACTGTGGGAAAACAATGATTCCACCCTTTTATTTGACAAAACAGGGAATGTTTTCTATTTATCGAGCATATTCAAGCAACCAAACACCAATTTCTCGGATAGTGCATGAAATTGTTTCTATTGATCAAGCATATTTACACATCTAACCAACCATGCAAAAATGAGTAACAACCTTCAATTACTATGAAGCATTATCTCAAAAGATTTTAAATGTGATAGAAAACTATAAACACAAGTCATATATACAAAGTAGTTGCAATATTGAAGACTTAATTAGGATATAGATTTAGAAGAAATTATATATTCATAATTATCACCACCATGCATGAGACTCTTGAAAAGGAGAAATTATTTGAAACAAAAAATGGATCAGACCATCAATAGCCCATCAACCCACTAAAAGAATAAAACATAGAATCCTGGAACAAGCTCCTATGTTCTAAAGTTTACTAATGCATACCTGGAGTTCATACAAATGGGAACATATCGAACCTTGAAAATTAGAAGTAGATATATGCATCCTCAATCTTTGAGAAATTTAGGTCCTATCAAACCCTGATTTAGTTAGAAGTGTTCATGCCAACATATTATTGAATAAAACCTCTAGAAGCCAAGATATTGTAGAAAGAAAAATGAATATGAAGATCATTTAAATGCTTAAGAGAATTATAAGTACCTTACATGGGCATTGTGGATCAAGAAAAAATACTTTAAGTATTGATTACATGACCACAAATTCCTTATGCTCTTCAAATCAAAACACCATTCAAGGAGAGATTCTCGAATTAATTTCCAAACCAAAATCTCCTTTGGAATTTTTTAATCCTAGTCTACATTGTTATGTAAATTTAAATATTGAATACAATTTTAAATCCATAAAAAAAGAGAAAATAAAGCATAGAAAGAAGAAATTATTTACTAGTTGAGGGATATGTTTTGTGCCCTCTTTCACTTTCATGTGAACAATCTTAAACTTGTCCTTGGTGCTTTTATTTTTGGCTAGATGTTTAGGTGTCTCAATGAATTTTGGATCTGCAACCCCACTTCCCCATAATAAGGTTTAGAGTATGACCTTAAAACCATTACATATTAATTATGAGGAGATTCCCAAAGGCCCTATTGTACTATGTAAAGCTATCTATTGTACTATTCTATAAATTATGAAATTAACAAGCCTTATTACTTCTCAAAAATGATTTCTTCAAAATTATAATTAGAGAAGTAGAGCATACTGAAATTAGTATTCAGCCCTTAGTTCCAAAGGAACGCTGACCTATGTCAGAATAGGTCTCAAGTCCTAATTGAATTTCCAAACAATGTTTTAAGATTACACTTGTGTAGTAGGAAATTACAAAAAATCTGAATATCACACCCAATCCCAACTATCCTCCTTTTCTAATAGCATATGGAGTTTTTAAGATTCCACGACTACATAGCACATTCATTCCTACAAATTAAGACCACTATTGTAGTAATAATTTTGCAAACATGGCTATTTTTTGTTAAGAATCAAATCTACTTTAATTTCCCGGGTTTACACCAAATAAAATTATGCTATTGGGTTTTTTAATCTTTCCATTGAGATTGAAATTGTGCCTCTTCATCAAGTTAGTTAGAAATAGTTTTCTTGATTTTTAAAAACTGATTAGGATGAGATTTGATCTGAATGAATTTTGCATATCAAAATCAACAAATCTGATGCATAGTAAAAGAAATGAAGTAGGTTGTGATAGCGGGGTCATCCCATAGTCCCGTTTGGCTCAAATTTTTAACAAAGCTGTGTGTACAAAGGCATTCAAATTTTCATGCCTAATCAAGTTCACAATCTAGCAAACTCTTTTATCTGTAGGAACCTCCTTCAACCATTATAAAAGTCCCAAGGCCTATGCAATAAAGCAACCATGCCATATGGAACCCTTACACATATCTAACACAATGTCGCCCAACTCGCATACAATGCCATATCAATATATGGTCACGGCCTCTGTTCAATGTTAGAGCATCCCGATATGGTTAACCCCCACGCATATAATTCTGACTGTATAAAATATACCATTCGGACCTTGGTTAACATCAATCATCACCATGTATTAGAGTCTGGGCCCGCACCAACATACGACACATACCTCGATTAACCGTCGACCCGATCGAAGGGCTCGTGTTTCATCGCGCTGCAACACCTGATCGAACGGATATCGTACGACTTAGATGCACGAATGATAATGCGCGATGGCATGCAATGAAAGCGGTTTTTCCAACTTTCTCAGGGACATGCATCACCAAATCTGTGGAATCGCTCCAATTTCCTAAATACCGCTTGCCCGACGAAAGAGGTGCGATCAAAACTAGAACCCACCTTTACTGTTCACTCCGGTCACGGTTCCGCTTCCTCGACACGCCAGGTTCCGTTCAAATCCTTCCTATGAATCTCGCTACAGAGTTCTTTCACGCTTCCACCAATTCAATAACCGAGACTACTATTCTCATACAGAAGTTTATTATGCGTTTCTTATGTATACTCTGTCACAGGGTCTCACCCATACGGAATTCTCGTAACAGAACACACGCCTATAATCACGCAGTATTATTCATATTAATAACCCAGCAATCCTCCACATAGATCGCATGTAATCTAGCACTTTCAAGGGAATTAAACTCTCACTCGTATGGTGAACACATGAAGTCAACTTGCCCTAACCTCACACACAGGAATTCTTCTATCTCAGAATCGATCCTTACAGTGATCGATTCACCTCACCCCACGAGTCAATTTACTTGCAGTGCTTCGCGTAGAACTCAATACAATCAAGGCACATACAATTAAGACACACACCGACAAGAAAGCCGATTTCTTCAATGACACACATTATTCGTTAGCCAGAGTTAGACCAACACTGTCAATACAATGCCGGAGCGATTTATATTCTAAACACCACTGAATTTAATTACTGAGTCTCCATGTAATTTGATCAAGAAGACATAAAGTCACACATGTAACTCATAAACAATTCTTCATAAACAGATATATATATACATACAGGCGATAAATTTCAAAAGAAAATTCTTACAATTTCATGACAGGCCAGATATTCAGTTTAGTGGCCATTATCCTCCTACTCTGTTGCTGAAGAGGTTCTCTAACTCTCTCTCCCCTATCTAAACTCTTTAGCATTACATTTATACCACAAGGATTACCTGAATCGATTCAGGTCTCCAAACAGTTCAGCAACTCTTAGCATTCCCAATTCCTAAAATCAGACTCAATAACTGAACTAATCCTAAATTGACTCTTCGTATTCCTATCTTAACCAATTTCTCATGTTCTCAAATGACTTGAGAAAAATTACAATTCCCTACCAAAAATATTCAAAATATTAATATTTACAAGAAATTTAAAGAACATGGGACCCCCTATGTCTACTTATGTACAAAGTAACTTTTGAGCCTAATGCCCCTGCATCAGGTTGTATGGACTTGTTGTAATATACAACACCCCCCATTTATTTTAATAATAAATGGATACCCTTTAAAAAAATAAATAGAAATTTATGAGCATGATTTAATTTTATCTTAAGTATAAAAACTTTACGAAAAAAGGTTTTTCCCTTTTCGCTTTGATTTCAAAAGCGCTCATCGAAAATCACATAACTTACAAGCCGATTAAGTTAAAACATATATAAGTATTGTGAATTTCAATATGCTCTTCAAATTTTTCAGAATTATATATACAATCCCCCTTGCAAATGGTTTAAAAATCCCTTTAAAGAGAAATCACATCGTGCCTTTTTAAAAGAACAAACTTATAACAATTCAGAAAATTTGCGATGAGTCAGACCCGACGAAACAATACAAGAAAAATAATAAATATCCAAAGGTCTGACAAAGCACAATAATGCGATTCTTTAGCACATTTCACGTTTCACGATGAGAAACCAAATGGAAAGTTTTATCACTACAAAAAGTTGTGATGTGCGATTTGCGCAGATTGCATTTCGCAAGATTCATCGGCGGTAAAAAACATAACTATTGTTAACTGTTAAAAGTTGGAATGTGAGATATTAACACTTATTATTCAAGTGCGCGAAATGATTCTTATCTAATCAACCGGTTATAATATCTAATGTCTTAGATCGTTTGACTAGACATATTACATAAGGTGTGTAAGAGATTTGATAGAAAGATTTATGGGTTATTAACGACATTTAATGAGTGCAAGGTTCAAAATATTGATATCTACTTGAAGCGTGTTTTGAATAATAGAGCGTTGGATTTTGATTATGATGTTTTAAATATATCCTTCTCTCTATTCATCTCATATTTGAGTTTACTCTTTTTACTTTAATTTAGGAAACCTCCTAATGAAGTGATAATAACTGGAATGACAAAGAAAGGCAAGGAAATTTCCCAAACGTTTACTGCAAAAGACACAGACATCCCTCGATTTTTCTCAGACACAACCTGCAACAAGGATTGCAGCAGTTCCTCATGGGAAACAATGTACCACCTTTTTGAGGAAGAACAATGAGAGTAATAGTCAAAACAATAACAACAGATGTGATAGTTTCCTCAGACCCGTCCTACTTTGACATTGCATGTTCGTTTCTTCACAAAAGAGCAACAAGACCGAATATTTTTACCCTACACAGATATGGTAAGGTGGGTAATTGACCACCTTAACATAGCAGATAGATCATTCAAGAATTCAAAGTGGAGAATATTGGTTCGTTCACTACAAAGAATTTACGGATAATGTACCACTTGCCAGTTCCACAGAAGAATTATGATAAAGGTTTTGTTCAAAGCTTTATGAAGAAGAATATAGACCTCATGAAAGTGATAAAGGGATGAAAAGAATATCAAGGCAAGCTAAAGAGGAACAAACTTGGTATGAACTCGATAACACAGTTACCCTCCCCTTATTGTTATGTAGATGGAATGCTATGTAGGTTATTTGCTAAACAAGATACCACTAGGTTTTCCATAGACTAGGTCCCTTTAATTGATGGAATCATCAATTCCTCTATTATGAATTGGGTTTTCATTCTATCTGATAATTTGGCCAGAATTATCATGGATTACAGAAGAAAAATAAGTGTTTCCGCTAGAACTACACCTCCCTTCTACATGAGTGCTTACATTATGGATGCAATTTGATTTTCACTACAAGAAAAAAGGACATTGGTGAGGGTCATGCTTGTGACAGACATTTGAGGTCCATCACCAATGTCACATATGGTGATGGTCCTTAAAAAAATGTCGCTGTAATTGTATATAGTGATGGTCCTTTAAGGTCCGTCACCAAATAAATTTTCACTGACACTTTTGGTGAGGGTCGTTAAAGGCCATCACTAATTCTCTCTTTTGTAACACTTATAGTGACGAACTTTTAATGACCCTCACCGATGCTCTTTTTGCTACTTTTGGCAATGGTTAAAAAATGTTCATCATCATTGATCATTCCAATGAGTTTTTGATGACGTTATGTTCTTGTTAATATTTTTTTTGTCAAAGGATAACAATTTAATACCATTATTGTGGAGTATTTTTTATAATATGTCCAAGGCCATAGTGGTTAGAGTTAGTCAATTTTTTAAGAAATAATTAGTGTGTATCATTTCCCTCAAATAATGACTAGTCGAATAGAGTTTTCCTATGAATCAACACATGATTCAAATCTATTAAGTTTATTATCTAGAAAATTCCCTTTAGATAAAGTGCCACTAGTGTGTGTAGGAAATATATTATTTAATACATAATCAAGCTCTGTCAATTTTATTAATGCGAAAGGCCTAACACTCCTCAACAATTTGGGCACACTTTAAATTAATGCTTTGGCAAACACTAACATTTCTTAGCACCTAGCATGTCTTGGAACATATTTGTACCTAGAACATCTTGTCATGACACTAACATCCAAGCACATGGTGGCATGCGCTAGCACAACATATAACTCTCCTAGCATGTGTTTGCATGCATGTAGTTCCTAGTATGCCTTGGAACACCTTGGTTGAATGCATTGAAATACATTAGCACTTGGCACACAATGCCACTTGGCATGTATTGGGACCTATTATTAGTGTGGCTAGCATGCCCCTTCTAAAAAAGATAAAGTCCTGACTTATTAACCCTCTTAGTGTTTCTTTCTTTTTCTTCCTTGAAACTCCTTGACACATATTGGCATACCCTGGCACCTTGCACATCCTTTGAACCTGACTTGTATTGGAATATATTGGCACTATTTGGCACATATAATTAGCGTTGGAAAAATGCTTCCTATGTCCTAATATATTGTAATGTTGTCCTTGATGGCAACTCTCTCGCAAAGGATGGAGTACATGTCTTCCTAGAGAAGCTCAATAGTTTATCAAAATAATTGTGTAATGACCAGCATAAGATTGGATAATTTTGATATTGCAGGAACTATACGCGGGTTTGTAAAGGCCAAGTCGCATATACACGCGGATAAGTACGTTCCAAGTCGCGTATGCCTTTTGCGCTCCAAAAGGTTTGATACCAAGGAGCATTACCGTGTTATTAGCCCACAATATTGAACGCTAAGTTGTCTATTTGATTCTGTCCAAGAATACCATAGGCTGTTGTGTGGTTTTGACTCATGGTATTGGTAAAGGCTAAATATACATAAGGAGAAGAAGATCGTAGTGCAATGTGTGCATGTGTAAGGGTTATCACTATTATTTCTCTCTGAAGTATATCTACATAGGATGAAATCTCTTTTATTGATAAATCTAAAGTTATGATGCACCCTTGGATAGATTGGTGGATCAAGATATCTAGACCTGAAATGACTATATTCTTGCATGATCCATTGAAGAGATGATTATATTTGAGACCTGGAGCATGTTTGCTCAACAGGAGTGAAAAAATCTGGGTAAGTTCTATAGATCTGAAATTTTTTTTGCTGAATTAATATTTATAGATCTATACGCTAATTCGTCTTAGTAAAAGCACGTATATATGCGGGTTTGCTTCAAAAAAGGTGCGTATGGAAGTTAGGGTTTTCTAAAGCTTATAGCAAAGGTTTTCTGTTATTTCTTCTATTATTTATGATGTCTGTCAATGAAGTCTTCATGAAGATCTGGGTTTCTTAAATATTGTACATGGTGCTAAGTTGAATATTTCCAAATCTGATCAATAAGTGAGTAAACATGGTTAATGATGACTGACTATTTAAAGGTTTTGAATTTCTGAAAATATGTGTGACTGAAAGCCTCAGATCTGGAACTGAGACAAATCATATTTTGAAAAACAGTATTCTCATATCTATACATAGGTTTGTGTTAAGGAAAGCACGTATACACGTGGGGTCATTGAAGAAAAGTAGTGTATGCATTTTAAGATGATAAATGTTTAGGGATAAGTTTGATTTTGGATATTGATTCTGAAGTCTGGGTTATTTTTGAATTCTGGTTACAGTGATCTGACTGTTCTGGTTGATGGATTGGGTGAAGGTTATTATTATTATTCTTATGAAGAGTTGTGTTGAAGTTGTTTGATCTAGTGTGAAAATTGATGAAACGTGGTCTGTAGTGTTTTTGAGGGTTGAAGCCTTTAGTGTGGAAGTAGAAGCTTCCTGCTAGTAGAAGCTGGTGTTCTGATCAGGGGATTGAAGCTCCCTTCCAGTAGTGGCTGGTAAACGAGTTCAGGGAGTTGTATCTCCCTTCTAGTAGCAGCTGGAAAATGAGAGAAGGTTGCAACCTTCTCCAGGTAGATGCCCGCGTATTGATACGAGTATGCATCAGTAAAAAATTGTGAACAGTTTTCCATATAATAAATATTGAAGACAGAGACGACAACAACGGTGGTTTTCTCCTGAATTGGGTTTTCACCTTAAATCTTGGTGTTCATGTGTTTTGCTCTTGTGTGATGTTTTATTCTACTGTTACTGCACACATTTGCTGATTATCTAACTAATGCATGACTGATAAACTGAGTTAAAGATTGTTTCTGAAAATTGTTTCTAAATAATAAAATTATATTAGTATAAGCTAGTTTCTTTTGATATATGCACGTGTATATGCAATTTGGGTTCATAAAATCCGCGTATGGAATTCAGTAAAGAAAAAGGAAAAGATTTCAATAAGCTCTAAATACTGATTCTACCCCCCCTCTTAGTATTTTTCCCAACAATTAGCACACCCTAGAACTCCCAAGTACACTTTAAGACTTCTTGACATGGCTTAATATTCCCTAGCATGCCTTACCAATCCTTAGCATACCTTGTCACTCCCTCCTTGTCATGACAACTAGCACTCATTAACACTAGTCCCTGGCACATGTTCCTCATATTCATTAACTTCCATGATTTTTGACCCAGTGCTCCCTTAATTTTTTGTCCTAGTACTCCTTAACACTCCTCAACATGCATTATCACTCTCTAGCACTCTCTAGTAGACCTTAGTACTCTTCAACATGCCCTTCCACTTCATAGCATGAATAACATTATGTGACACATATTGGCACTTGGAACGTGTTGGTGCTTGGAAAGTCTTAGCATATATGGAATACGTTAACATGCCTTGGTATGATTTGGAATGCTTTAATATTAAATTTATTTGAGATCAAATGATGGAAAGTAGATGAGAAGAAATAAAGGAAGTCTTGGCACTTAAAATTCACTAAGACTTTGCACTTGGTACCTATTGGTGCCTAGTGTTGGTGTGGCTAGCATACCCCTCTTGGAAAAGGTAAATTGATGACTTATTAACCATCTTATGTGTTCATTTCCTTGTAGTTTAACTTGTTTCTACATTTTTCTGCCTTCACAGTCCCTGGCACGCATTAACACACCCTTGCACATGTTTGTGTGCCTTATCAGTTGGCACATATTAGCATGTTTGACATGCCTTCACACTATCTGACACATCTTAGCATTCCCAAGCACACCTTGGCACTCATTTCCTCACAACTAGTCGTATCATTTTTTCACGACTTGGGAACCCAATCAATTCCTTGGCTACTGCAGTTCATGTGACAATATTGGCTTGCTTCAACCGCAACAACTTGAACAATTGCACCTACTACAAGTAGATTGTGCCTTGTTCACCTAAGAACTGCCTATAACTCATCTTATGCTACTCATGTCCAAGCTCAACTTGTCCCCCTCAATTAGTTACCAAGAAAATGATCACATGATCTACCCATGGCCATAAAAAAACTAAGCAACATAGCTTACATAGATAATATTTCACATGTATGTTTAGTTCATATAAATAATAGAAAACTAACTAAGAGTTTGCAAGAACCCCAAGATGCATAAGGAAAAAAATATATAAGCCAAGTCGAGTGCCCCAAAAATTATACACAACAATGTACAATATTAAATTGTCTAGAATATTTTAAAACATGAGCATGTAGCCAAAGTGTGCTGCATCTCATAGAAAAAAATAGCTTAAGGAAAAACAATGTTGTGCCTAGCACAAAGTGATCTCCTTTTGTCTAAAACTGCTATGTCGAGCCCCATATAAAAATTGTAGGCTTGCCTCATGTAAATCCTATTCTTAAATTCTCCTAAAATAATTTGTCCTTAGCACACTTGAATTTGCTGACACTCCCCGACACACACTCTTATCCATTCCATTCCATGCATTTTGACTAGTTATCCCTTGATATGCCCCGACACTCCCTAACACTCTTCAACATTCATTGACATTTTCTGACATGCGTTATCATGCCTTTTAATTCCCAATGTGCATGCCCTAACCCTCCCTAGATATCATGCCCCCACAACTACCCTTACTTAATTTGAAACTAGGGAACCCAGCCAAGCCCTTGCTTGACTACAAGAGCTTCACCAAGTTATGATTACTACAACTAGACTATGTTGTTTAATTATGTAGCTCGAGAGGTACTCCATGAGCCTAGTGAGATGGGTTTGTGTGAGTTTGGTCACAAAAGGATTTGTGGGAAAAATAATCCAAGCAAAGTGATTTTGGACCCAACATGGGATTTAAAATATAAAATAAAATTAAAAAGGAAAATTAATATTTCCTAAGATCTAAGTGGATAAAATCTGTAAGTTCTAGCGGGTTCCTAAGAGGTCTAGGAAAAACTATTTATGGATGCCTTAGGATGAAGGAAAGAACATCAAGTGAGAAGGAGCTCATTTGATGAAGGGGGTGAAGAGAGATGTAGTCCTAAAGTAGGTTGAGTAAGAGGGCCGAGTGAGGGTTGCTAAAGGGAGGCCATGATCATCCTCCAAAAGAAAGATAATCATGTGAGGGTTCACAAGAATGTTGCATACCTTAATGGTCGGTTCGAGCTAGGAAGTAGGATGGAATATTGTTGGTTCTCTTATGGTAGATCGAACTTAAGAGAGGTTGCTCATGAGAATCTAGGTATGTGATTTCAATGGTGTGTTTGTGTGAAGGCTGCATCAAAATATGAAATGTTGAAATTTACAACAAGAAACATTGAAATTGGAAACTAGAAAGGACAAAAAAAAATGCACTCACACTGGTGAGGAATTTTGATGCACCAAGAGTGAGGAATGTTGGGTGTCTAATTTGTTTTTCCCTTAAATAAATTGGACAATAAATTGTAATTTCATCTCATAGAAACTTGCGTCAGTTAACTGAGTCATGATGACTGAGTTAGCTCAATAAAATCGAGTTGAGGGTCTAAGATGAGGCATGTAGAGGGATTAATCTAATATTTTTGGGGTCCAGTTGCAGCTGATGCATTAGTGGGGTGCAGGTGTGAATTAGTTATCTCAATTAAATTAGTTAAAATCAATTTAAATAGTTCTAACTAAGTGATGAGCTAGTGAGAGGTCGGTTAGTGAATTAAATTAGATTTAATTCACAATGAGTGATCATTCATATAACTAATAATTCACTATTAATAGTTGCATGCATGTCTGTTTTGAGGAAGATCCGGTTTAGACAGAGGTTAAAGGGAACATAGCTATCAGTTGTATTTATACAAAATTTCCCATGTGCAATTATAAAGTCATTGGGATACCATGATGGATTTTGCAATCAAGGAAGATTGGTTTTCCTAATTAATATGGAGCTAATTCCTTAGGAATTGCATGAGCAAGGTAGGCTAAGAATTGCCTAAGTACTAGACCGAGTCTTCCTAGATCAGCAGGAGACAATTGGAAAATTGTTGGAGAATCTCATGAAATATTAAGCATTGTATTGTTTCATGATTCCCTGACTTGATACACAATAGAGATAGAGTAGTTTTGAGAAGTTTCTTTCCCCAAATACATCTTGTGTTGTGTGATTGATAATTTATTTCTCTTACTTATATGTGATTGTGCGATAATGTTTTGTTTTCCAAAATTGTAAGAAGGATTCAGTATCTTGATTTAGTACATTAAAAGATCAGATTGAATGTCATTGGTTATATTTTCCACATGGTATAAGGGCAGGAAATTTTTGGGTGACAAGTTTGTAGAGAATATATGAAGATTTTGGTGTAAAAATTTCAAAAAAATAGCATATTTTTATTCCTTGCGAAAAACTAACCAAATGGAAAATCAATTTGGAGCTCGAATAAGGGAGATATCGTCGATTTAAAATCAACTCTTTTTTAGAAATTTTTTTAATGGCAGGACAATTACAATGTGCGCGAGTCAAGAACCTATATGCAATTGAGGTACCAGATGCATGCAAAGCTTTGAGGAGCAAAGAAGATGTTAGAGACTTGGATGTTGAGAGGGAGTACAAATTACCTCTGAAAATGCAGCCTTAGAAGTAGTATCAGAAGGTTGTGGATCAAGCACAATTGGAGACCGAGTGGAAGCTTCCACTCAACCAGAGACCTCCATGAGGGGGAAATTTTGAGCTAGATGGGCAAAGGGAGCACATGTAGCCATACCTGCAGGTGAAAGATGGGGTGATGTGTACACATAATCCCAAGATAAGAAATTTGGGTAGGGTCCATTGAGATCACGTGTCTCATGGATCAAGCCTAGTTACGAGGAGTGCAAAATACAACAGTAGTAGGAATGATAAGTTAGATTGATGCAGTCATATTTCAGGAAGACATAAATCAGAGTGAAATATGTCAAATACTGGATCACAGA
The DNA here is from genome assembly GCA_034641835.2 of Pinus albicaulis. Classification (NCBI taxonomy): domain Eukaryota; kingdom Viridiplantae; phylum Streptophyta; class Pinopsida; order Pinales; family Pinaceae; genus Pinus; species Pinus albicaulis. The sequence goes on from CM076580.1 coordinate 1,151,012,843, forward strand.
TCAGAGTTGGTAACAATGCAAAGGGCACAGATTCAGATGTCAGCAGCAACACAGAGAGTCCAATAGACAGGTGTAGTAACTAGTAGCATTCAGAAGACTTTGATTACAAATGCATTATATTGATTTAGTTCTTTAGAGGCTATTTAGTTTTAGGATTTGTAGGTGAAAAAACACTAGAGAAGTGTTGCATGCATAATTCCAAAGGTACAAGATCAGGATAGATTGAATTCCTTTCTTCTTGAGAGGGTGTTAAAATTTGCAACAAGAAACAGTGAAATTGGAAACCAGAAAGGACAAAAAAAACTTCACCCACACTGGTGAGGAATTTTGATGTACCAAGAGTGAGGAATGTGAGGCGTCTAATTTAATTTTCCCTTAAATAAATTAGACAATAAATTGTAATTTCATCTCATAGTTCAACTTAGGTTAGTTTACTAAGTCATAATGACTGAGTTAGCTCAATAAATTCGAGTTGAGGTGATCGAGGTGGATATTGGTGGAAATATGCCTATTCCACTTGGGCCCTCACCATTGTCTCTTTCATTTTTCTAGTTTCCTTAATTAAATCACAATTTACTATTTTTGTTAGTTTTTCAGGTCTTGAACTTCTGGAGTCGTTTTCAGGTCCCAAATGATGTTTTTTGGGCATGAAAGGTTGGTGATTTCATTGAAACCATGTTAGGAGTTGTAGTCCTCAGAGATATATTTCTAATGGACTATCATGTGTGTCAAACGACGATCATATGACCAAGTTACCACCCCAGGAAGTTTGTTGCCCAACTACCCCCAACAGGGCCCATAAACTCTTGGTGTTACACCTCCTCGGGTTAGGGTTTTCTCTTATTTTTCAATAATAAAAATGCCCTTGAGCCTTATTGTAACACAGTTCACAGGCATGTAGCCACCACATCTCTTCTCAGAGATAAGCTACCATCGCCCGAGCTAGTGTGTTTTCCATTCTGTCTGTAAGAATTTTGCAGTATTTGATATTAATGAAATGAAGTGTTATTCCTACTGCATCTCTCTGTTTATGTTTATTTCTATATTTTATTGATTTCTTGCATATGCTCGGATCATGAGTCTCTAATATGAGGCATGTAGAGGGATTCTAATATTTTTGGGGTCCAGTTGCTGTTGATGCATTAGTGGGGTGTAGGTGTGAATTAGTTAACTCAATTAATTGAGTTAAAATCAATTTAATTAGTTCTAATTGAGTGATGAGAAAGTGAGAGGTCCACTGAAGTAAATTAGATTTAATTCAAAATGAGTGATCAATCAAATAATTGATAATTCACTATTAATAGTTGTATGCATGTTAGTTCTGAGGAATACCCAGTTGAGACAAAGGTTAAAGGGAACATAACTATATGTTATATTTATGCAAAATTTCCCATGTGCAATTATAAAGTCATTGGGATGCCATTATGGTTTGTGCAATCAAGGAAGGCTAATTTTTAATAGGGAGCTAATTGCCTAGGAATTGTGTGAGCAAGGCAGGCTGAAGGAAGGTTGAGAATTGTCTAAGTACTAGACCGATTTTTCCTAGATCAGTAGGAGAAAATTGGCAGAGTGCTGGAGAATCTCATGAGAGATTAAGCATTGTATTGTTTCATGATTCCTTGAATTAATACACAATAGAGATAAAGGGGTTTTGAGTAGTTTATTTCCCCAGATACATCTTGTGTTGTGTGATTGATACTTTCTTTCTCTTACTTATATGTGATTGTGTAATCGTGTTTTGTTTTCACAAATTGTAGGAAGGATTCACTATCTTGTTTTAATACATTACAAGATTATATTTAATCTCATTGGTTATATTTTCTACATGAAATAGAGGAGAGGGTTGATACGATCTTGTCTTGTGGTGGTTAGTAGGCCACAAGGTCTGTGATAAAGACCAACATCAATGGAGGAGGGCTTGCACTGTAATTTAGAGCCAGAATAGAAGTAGACATAGGCGCAATATTGACTGAGATAACCCTAGTTTTAGGGTCGACATTGAGATCTAAATTTCATGCCTTGATTTAGTAAAAAAAATGCCCAAAATCTATGGATCCGTATGAGCTAGGTCGAGTCTATTATGGAGGCAAGAGTCATGGTTTTTTCTATGGGTGGATAGGGTTTGTTCTAAAACAATTAGAAGTACACAAGTATAGTGCCCCATTTAGGAAAATTTCCTAGAATTTTTAGTTCATAAGGTATGCCCTTAAGACAATGACAAATTTGCGTATAAGAAGAGAGGTTGTGACCCTTAGAGCAAGGTTTATTTCTACAATATAGACCAAATATATGGAATATGGTTTGGAGATTTAGTATGTGTGGAGATAGAAGATCCAAAGGAGGGTGGAACCTGAGAAGAAGATTGAGCATGCAAAAGAAATGCACTATGAAGAATGGATTGACATGCAGAAGAGTTTATTTTGGTGGACTATCCATAGAGTTTTAGACATAAATATGAAGAAACCTATACAAAATTAGTCAATGGATTGTTAGTGGATGATTTGTGACCCTATTTTAGTCATCTAAAGATTTTCAAAAGGATGATATGAGGAGTAGTTCAAATTTGTTCATAGATTGGACAAAAAAGATCAAATTTTCGATATAAAAGAACAATGATTTTAAGAGGACTCAAACCATTGTTAGGTGGAAGATTTGAAGAGCCCTAGATGAAGACAATATTATGGGCACTAGATTAGTAAAAATAATTGATCGTAGTTGGGCAAATTGATGGTATTCCAAATATAGTTGGAGGGTTTTTAGGTGACTCTCAAAGAAGAGCCCTAACTCTTGTACTTGTGAAAGAAAAAAATATTGGTAGAAGGGCAGGTGTATAGGGCCTAAGGATGCGTAGGATTTGAAGGGCTAAAGTAGCAGTCAAGTGGGCCAACCAACTAGCCCTAGTTCACTATATTATAGAGGATTAATTCAGTGAGAAGAAGGGCAACCTCCATAACCCTAGACTTCTCATATTGGAGTTGTAGTATGGAAAAAGTGGGCATAACAAATATTTTTTCACAAATGGAGTTGCGACAAACTTGTTACCACTCAAAGTAGTAGTGGACCTAAAATGGGTTCCTAAGAGGGAAACTATTAGGAAAATGGCAACAATGGAGGCTTAGCCCATTTCCACCACATCTAAGGATCCTTGATCTTCACAGACTTTCATATATGGGATTGTTATCACTGAGTAATTTCTCCAGGTTCAAGAAGAAATAGTCCGAGGTAACCACAAACCTACTTCAAACTCTAGGATCTAACCTTCCTAGGGTTCAGAGAGGGTTCTCCCTTTAAAGTTTAACTTTGTTTTGATTTATAATATTAGGCTCATTATGAAAGTACAATTTGGTTTTGGTTTAAAGGATTTGGTGGGAAAAAATCACTTGGAGGTTAGATAGAGAGAAATCTACTTGTCCATTGGGCTATGGAGTCTAAATCAAGATAGCATCACTAGAAATCAAGACCAAAAAGGTACAAATATATTCAGGGAAAGATAGATAACCCTCAGAGATTTGGGAAAGTGGTTTTTTGTGAGGTGGTATGATCGGGATAAAGGGCACTTAATGATCCTTTAATCCGGAAAATGGAAGTAGAAGGCAGAGGTCAAACGAGAGAAGGAGCAATTAAGGGTTCCTTGCACCAGAAATCAGAAGAAAAAATTAAAATGGCAACTAGTTAAAAATAGGGGGCACTTGAATAATCCTATAGCATTACTCCTAGTTACACATTCAGACAGAACAAACATAAAATGAATGCATGAAATTTAGAAAAGGAAATAGTGACAAGTAGGAAGTACTTCACTCATCAGCTTATCACAATGATCCTGAATTATGATGCTAGTCATATTTTCCAGTCTGCTACTTTGAATTCAAACACACAAGAGCCTCAAATGTCCAACAAAATGTCTATAGTAATTCCAAAATTTTTATTCCACACTAAAATCCTTCAAAGAGTGAAGTATTTATACAAATTCTAAACTAGAATATCTTGAAAAAATATCAAGATTGGTTTTACAAATATGTCCAACTGTTTTACATAATAGAACTTAAGTAAAGGAAAATCAAAACTAATTAATATATTTGGCACTATTTTTTATGGATAGGTTATGAAAAATAGGAGAATTCAAATTTGATCTCAACTCTTAGTTGATGATGAGGCATCCAAGTCACTAACTATTTCCTTTCTTTGTGCATTCTTCTTTAGCAATTCTAAAAACTTGGGGTCCAATGATACCATTGTATTTCTCAATCCGAAATAGATATGTAAAAAGTGAAAGAGTTTATTGTGGATGAATATGTTGGTGAGATAAAGCTCTATAATTTTCCTAAATTTCTGCTCCAACTGTTCCCAATAGGCTCTGCAAAAATATGTGTAAAACATAGTTTTACAGAGTCTAAAAAATAGGTTGTAAAGATGTGCATGTATCTTTCATTCTGTAATAATTGGGCACAAAGTGAGATATATTTTTGTATATGGCTCTCTTAGGAACAAAAACCTCCTTCATTTTTGTAAGATGTATTTCTAATTGGCCACAATATTCTCTGCAAAATGATGACTTTATAGGAATTTTTTGCAAAAAGTTCTTTCCAGTATTTTTTAATATTTCCCAACCCATAATGGCTGTTAGAAAAGTGAGAGAGGTTTTTGTAGTTGGACATCCTAAGAACATAAAAATCCTTCAGTTTTTCAAAATTAATCTTGGATTGGTCACAATAGTTTCTGTAAAACAATGACTTAAACAGGAAATTTCTGCAAAAAATTTCCTTCTTGTTATGTTTTCATCTTTCAACCTTTTCGTTCTTTTAACTGTTTTTACTTTCACTTTGGATAAAATTCATTGTTGTTGGTGAAATTATTTTCATCTCTTTTAACCATTATTGCTTTTGTTTTTACTTTTATTGTTTCACCTTAACTGCTCTGTAACTTTGTTTTAACTTTCACTCTGACTTTTACCTGATACACTTTAACTCTGATGCTCTTTGACTATTCTGTTTCAATGTCATTGTGAATTATGATTTCAATTTTACCATTCACTGTGCAAATTTCATCATTCTGATCTCTCTGACTTGGTTTTATTTTTTTTTGTATACAAATTGTTTGTTGAATGAAGCTTTTGAATTAAAATCTAAGAATTTAGAGCAAACAATTTTGTCAACTAGTTTTGAAACTGTTGGCCCAATTTCTTATTCTGATAATAACCTTAAGATGCAGCTATTTTTCTTCATGAAGGTTTTGAGAGGAACTTGGTTGATTTTGAGGTCTGGTCCGGCTTACTGGAGCAGCGAAATATCTTGGTCAATCTTTAATGGTGGAATTGTGGTCGAATTCGTAACTTTTGGGCATAAGCTGACAATCGGGGCTAAAAGGATTTTACATAGTCAAGCGGAGATATTAAAAGTTAATAATGCACAAATAAACATAAAAATGGTGTAACAAAGGTTTTAACCCTTGATATTAATCATCATAAATGTTTATTAAATGCAGGTCTCGTCAATGCCAAGAGTGGTTCCAGGTTTTGAAAGCGAAACCAAGCAGTGGTTATCACATGCATTTGAATGGTAAGTGGTTTTCCATCAAACGAACATGATCCAATAATATTTTAACATGTCACTGGGATAGAAATGGGCAATACAACCTATTTTGCGTCTGATTTTCATTTGGGTGAGCGATTGGTTTATGACCGCGATATCATATTAGAGCCGTTGGATCTTTTGATTGGGAGCGAAGGGTCGAGATCTTATTTGCAAGTTGCGGTTGAAAGAATGGTGGGACTGGGGTCTTTATTATGTGGGGCTTGTGGTTGAAAAAGAAAAAACCTTTTATAAAAAAAAATTAAATTAAAGGTGTTATATACATAACAGGAGTTTATGTATATGGGCAGGTGGGTAAAACCTTTATAAAATATATCGTGGGTTTAAACAAGATAAAGTGTGAGGCTTTATATAGTATGGAAAATATGGATAGGTGCGGGGTTAATGTTTAATTGAAACAAACCTTAGTTAAATTTCAATAAAACTTTTGTTTATGAAATATGCGGGGAGGGATGAAAAACATTGTAAAGGCTGGACTTTGCATGAGCACAGTTATTTTACTATATAGTTTTAAACCATAGAAGGGTCTAATAACCATAGGGGACAAGATATTTAATTTAATTTAGTTTTAGAACAAAGGGCGCTTTATTTGGGTTTTATTTTAACATGTGGATAAAATATTTGGTCAAAAATCTTTATAATAGTGGGGTTTTTGGGAATATTTAGATATAGGGATTTATATAAATAGGATAAGGTTTTAGTTAAGGATTTAATAACATAGGTTAAAAGATAATATGAAAGGGAGAATGGAATGCACACAAAATACACAATATTACTAAGTAAAGTGAATAAGTAAAGGAAAGCTTGTCTTTTCATCATTTCACCAATTTATTTAGGATAAAACATTTTTTAGGGTTTTTGTATGTTTCTGAGTGAAGGAAGTTGATCAGATGGGGTTTTATGTTTCATTAAGTAAGAATGAGTCTTTACTTATGAAAATGAGTTAAAATGTATGAATAAGGGATAAATAATGATAATTGGGGATTTAACATAAGAATTTAACATTTTCGATTAACTAGTCATCGAGCCTTGGGTCCGGTCCCAAAAAAAGTCAGCGAAATGATCTGAGCCTATTTTACTGATGGTCTAAAAAACTAAATACTTACAGGGGATGGGAAATTAGTGATTTTTTGCCCGATGATGAATATTACATGCTTTTTCCCACTTCTTTCTACCTACCCAACATTACTCTAACATTTTTTCTTCCTTTTGGTAGGTGCATTTAAGCTTGAAACCTTGAAACATTTATTCTTTTGAAAGCATAAACTATCTAATTCTACCTTATTTCATCCGAGGGCTCAGATTAAAATGTTGAGCTCCTCATTATTTTCTACCTAACTAATGATTTGTCAGGATTAAACTGTTTGACAAATATTTATTCACTATCTAAAACATGGAAATTGAAAACATGACAAGTCAAGATTAAATAGTTTAACTCATCATGGATTATGGTATTTATTGACACTCTGCCATAATCATTTATTTAATAGAAAAAGAAAAAAGTAGTGGCATTTGAACTTGATCATTTTCATGTCTTATTTTCATCTTTTTCTTTTGGGGTTTATATTTTTTTAAGTCCTTTGATCTTTCTTTTAGGAATTTTTACCCTCTTTTTGATTTATTATTATTATTATTATTATTAATATTTTCAAAATATGGGAAAACAACTAGTAGAAAGCAAGGTATGTACATATTTACAAGACTATCAAAATTTAATTCAAAATTATGAATCCTATATTAATAAGACCCTAACAGTGGCTTCACGTGGGGATGACATTTCCTTGTAAGATGTCAAGAACACCGTCGACTAGTAGCCTGATCCTTTGAGCTAATCCCAAAAATACATTTTCTTTGTTATAAAATCTTTGTGATTGAAACTCTTGAACTGAATTTAGTCCTTTTTCTACAAACTGAAATCTGATCTGAAACTAAAATAACATACTGCAATTCTCAAACCAATTTGATATATCTTAAATATCTTTAGGACATTCTCCTTGGCTTTAAATATTAATGAATTATTTCAAAGCTAGCTAAAAAATAAATACTGAAAAAAATGCTCAGAGCTTTGAGCTTATTTGCATTCATCTACCTACTTTAATCTACTGTTATTTTTTTTTTTGAATCAGGTAATACAAAAATTCCAATGAAGCCAGTCAAGTAGCTGTAGAAATGAATGGATAAATTGATTGCTTGTCATCAAACTTGGAGGTATAACTTGATCATGTGTCTTCATAATCAATGATATGATGTCAAATGGTAATTGTTGATATATTTGATCCTCATAGATAAAACATGTTTGTAGACTTGAGCTAAAAATAGTCTCCATGTAATTTTCTATAGGATCATCAAAAGCATAATGTATGATTTGTGCTTCTAGGCCTTCAATGACTAGTTGCTCAGTTGTATTCTGAATATTGATCCCTGAAACTATTTCTTCAGTCTTGTGCTTAAAAGAATAATCATCCTCAAATTGAAAGTCAAAAGGTAGTACAATTTCCTCTTGCTTTGGAGAAGGAAGATTTTCCAAGAATTCTTTAGGATCTCGGAAATTATAATATTGAATTTGAGAATGTAAAAGTTTAATTTAATTTTCATATTTTTTAGAAACTATCTCAAGAAAATATATTTTAAGTTGAGGAGAACATTTTCTTGATTTCAAAACAAAAAAGACGACTCTTAGAAAATCTTTATCAAGCTGAAATTCTAATAATTCATCCCACAAACTAGCTAGTGATTGCTTTGTGAAATTAGCTTGATTTTAGAGAACATAATTATCATCATACTGATCATACTTAGGCAGATATTCAAAAGAAGGAATGTCATCAATCATAAACATTAGATCAACAGATTTATCTTCCAACAATCCTAATATATCTTGATTAGATTGGTTGCATTCTATTTGAAAGTCATCATTTTTCTCAATAGGAGTACTATCAAGCAATGGGCCTATTTGGGAAGGTAGAACAACATGAGCATCAACCTGTTCTTCTGGATCTTCATGGATAAAAAATTTAGTACATTCATTAACATTAGAATAAGTAGAAAAAATTTCTTCATTATGTAAACATTTTGAGGATGGTTGCATGTTTAGAAGCAAATTGATTTCTTCTTCGGTGAGGGGGGGGGGGTGGGAATCTATGAATTCTTAGATTTGAATAACAATTTATTTTTATCTTACGTAAGAATTGATCATGAGGTTGAATATTTTCTTTAATTTCATTCAAAACATTATATGAAACATCATTTGTTACTACAGAGGGGCTTTGTGGATCTTGATTCATCTCCTGATCTATTTAATATTTGTTTAACTCATCTTGATTATTATGACATTTAACTTGAGAATGAAAGTTATGGAATTCTTATAATAAATCTTCAAGATGCCAATTTCTAAAATCTTCATCAATATTTTTAAGGTAATGTATAAGATCTTCAGCTTGATCACAACAATTTTCAGCTAATGATAAAGATGGAAAATCTTCTTTGTAATTCTCATAAAATACCTTGTGAAAATATTTTAAAGAAAATAAACTAGCGAGTTTGATAGCTTCATACCATTCCCTTACTGGTCCTTCTAAGGTTGCCATGAAAAGATTCATGAGGCAATCCTCATGCCAATCACCCTTCAATATCCATGAGTGTATATTAAATTTAATGAGATGTAATAAAGCATCATCAATATTATCATCTTGAAATATAGGAAGATTTTTATCCCAATTTACCTTAGGTAGTTTGTGTGGAAATCCAGATATGTGATCTCTGCTCATGGGAGCGTACCTGTGTTTTATTCTTGGGTCATCTTGTAAATTAGTCATAAATAAGGGCCACTGTATCTATATAACCAAGTTAGATCCTTATATAAAATACAATACATATTGAAAAAATTTCTTAATGAGAAAGAAAATAATGTCTTGGATTAAGATCCAAGTTGAAAGCTTGATCTTTCCATATTGTTCTTTCAGGTTCATTCCTCTAGTGGAGTCTTGATTGTGAAATTTATGTGGAGTCGCTAGGTGGATGATTTTAACCTTTGTATGTTTGATCATTGTCCACCATCATAGATCAGATCTGAACCTGAAAAATATTTCTGAAGAAAAGGTTAGTCTTCCCCAGTGGAGTCGCCATTATGTTATCACTCAGTAATTTCTCCATGTTCAAGACAAATAGTCCGAGGTAACCACAAACCTACTTCAAACTCTAGGATCTAGCCTTCCTAGGGTTCAGAGAGGGCTCTCTCTTTAAAGTTTAACTTTGTTTTGATTTATAATATTATGCTAGTTATGAAAGTACAATTTGGTTTTGGTTTAAAGGATTTGGTGGGAAAAAATCACTTGGAGGTAAGATAGAGAGAAATCTACTTTTCCATTGGGCTATGGAGTCTGAATCAAGCTAGAAGCACTAGAAATCAAGACCACAAAGGTACAAATATATTCAGGGCAAGATAGATAAACCTCAGATATTTGGGAAAGAATTTTTTTTTGAGATGGTATGATCAGGATAAAGGGCACTTAAGGATCATTTATCCAGAAAATTGAAGTAGAAGGCAGAGGTCAAACGGGAGAAGGAGCAATTAAGGGTTCCTTGCACCAAAAATCAGAAGAAAACATTAAAATGGCAACTAGTTAAAAACAGGGAGCACTTGACTAATCTTGTAGTAATAATCCTCGTTACACATTCATATAGAACAAACATAAAATGAATGCATGAAACTTAGAAAAGGAAACAGTGACAAGTAGGAAGTAATTCACTCATCATCTTATCACAGGGATCCTGAATTATGATGCTAGTCAGCTTGTCTAGTATGCTACTTTGAATTCAAACACACAAGAGCCTCCAATTTCCAAAAAAATTTCTACATTAATTCCAAAAATTTTATTCCACACTAAAATACTTCAAAGAGTGAAGTATTTATACAAATTCTAAACTATAATATCTTGAAAAAATATCAAAATTGGTTTACAAATATCTTCAACTGTTTTACATAAATATAACTTAAGTAAAGGACACTAAAAAATAATGCATCTATTTGGCACTATTTTTTATGGATAGGTGATTACAAAGAGGAGAATTAGAATTTGATCTCAACTCTTAGTTGATGATGAGGCATCCAAGTCACTAACTATTTCCTTTCTTTGTGCATTCTTCTCCAGCAATTCTACAAACTTGGGGTCCAATGATACCTATGTATTTATCAATCCGAAATAGATATGTAAAACTTGAAAGAGGTTATTGTGTATGAATATGTTGGTGAGATAAAACACTATCAGTTTCCTAAATTTCTGCTCCATCTGTTCACAATAGGCTCTGCAAAAAGATGTGTAAAACAGAGTTTTACAGAGTCTGAAACATAGGTTGTAAATATGCGCATGTATCTTTCATTCTGTAATACCTGTGCACAAAGTGAGATAAGGTTTTGTATATGGCTCTCTTAGGAACAAAAACCTCCTTCAGTTTTGTAAGATGTATTTCGGATTGGCCACAATATTCTCTACAAAATGATGACTTAACATGAATTTTCTGTAAAACGTTCTTTCCAATATTTTTAATATTTCCCAACCCATAATGGCTGTTAGAAAATTGAGAGAGGTTTTTGTAGTTTGGCATCTTAAAAAAATAAACCTCCTTAATTTTTTCAATATTCATCTTGGATTGGTCACAATAGTTTCTGCAAAACAATGACTTAAACAGGAAATTTCTGCAAAATTGTTCCTTTTTGTTATGTTTTCATCTTTTAACCTTTTTGTTCTTTTAACCGTTTTTACTTTCACTTTGGATAAAATTCATTGTTTTTGGTGAAATTATTTTCATCTCTGTTAACCATTACTTCCTTTGTTTTTACTTTTACTGTTTCACCTTCACTGCTTTGTAACTTTGTTTTAACTTTCACTCTCACTTTTACCTGATACACTTTAACTATGATGCTCTTTGACTATTCTATTTCACTATCATTGTGAATTATAATTTCACTTTTACTATTCACTGTGCACATTTCATCATTTTGATCTCTCTCTAACTTGATTTTATTCTTTCTTTGTATACAAGCTATTTGTTGAATGAAGCTTTTGAATTAAAATCTAAGAATTTAGAGCAAACAATTTTGTCAACTAGTATTGAAACTGTTGGCTCAATTTATTATTCTGATAATAACCTTAAGATGCATGTATTCATATTCATGAAGATTTTGAGAAGACCTTGGTTGATTCTGAGGTCTGGTCTAGCTTACTGGAGCAGCGAAATAGCTTGGTCAATCTTTAATGGTGGAATTGTGGTCGAATTCGTAACTTTTGGGCATAAGTTGACAATTGGGGCTAAAATGATTTTACACAGTCAAGCGGAGCTATTCAAAGTTCATAAAATGCAAATAAACATAAAAATGGTGTAACAAAGGTTTTAACCCTTGATATTAATCATCATAAATGTTTATTAAATGCAGGTCTCGTCAATGGCGGGAGTGGTTTCAGGTTTTGAAAGCGAAACCAAGCAGTGGTTATCACATGCATTTTGAATCGTAAGTGGTTTTCCATCAAAAAAATGTGATCCAATAATATTTTAACACGTCACTGGGACAGAAATGGGCAATACAACCTATTTCGTGTTCGATTTGCATTTGGGTGAGCGATTGGTTTATGACCGCGATATCATATTAGAGCCGTTGGATCTTTTGATTAGGAGCGAAGGGTCGAGATCTTATTTTCAAGTTGTGGTTGAAAGAATGGTGGGACCGGGGTATTTATTATGTGGGGATGGCGGTTGGAAAAGAAAAAACCTTTTATAAAATATTCATTGAATTAAAGGTGTTATATACATAAAAGGAGTTTATGTATATGGGCAGGCGGGTAAAACCTTTATAAAATATATCGTGGGTTTAAACAACATAAAGCGTGAGGCTTTATATCGTATGGAAAATATGGATAGGTGTGGGGTTAATGTTTAATTGAAACAAACCTTAGTTAAATTTCAATAAAACTTTTGTTTATGAAATATGTGGGGAGGGATGAAAAACATTGTAAAGGGCAGACTTTGCATGGGTGCAGTTATTTTATTATATAGTTTAAACCATTGAAGGGTCTAACAACCATTAGGGGCTGGATATTTAATTAAAGTTAGTTTTGGAACAAAGGGTGCTTTATTTGGGTTTTATTTTAACATGTGGATAATATCTTTGGTCAAAAATATTTATAATAGTGGGGTTTTTGGGAATATTTAGATATAGGGATTTATATAAATAGGGTAAGGTTTTAGTTAAGGATTTAATAACATAGGTTAAAAGTTAATATGAAAGGGAGAATGGAATGCACACAAAATACACAATATGACTAAGTAAAGTGAATAAGTAAAGAAAAGCTTGTCTTTTCATCATTTCACCAATTTACTTAGGATAAAGCATTTTTGAGGGTTTTTGTATGTTTCTGAGTGAGGGAAGTTAATCAGATGGGGTTTTATGTTTCATTAAGTAAGAATGAGTCTTTACTTATGAAAATGAGTTAAAATGTATGAATAAGGGATAAATAATGATAAATGTGGATTTAACATAAGAATTTAACATTTTCAACTAACCAGTCATCGAGCCTTGGGTCTGGTCCCAACAAAAGTCAGAGAAATGCTCTGAGCATGTTTGACTGATATTCTAAAACACTAAATACTTATAGGGGATGGGAAATTAGTGATTTTTTCCTGATGATGAATATTACATGCTTTTTCCCACTTCTTTCTACCTACCCAACATTACTCTAACATTTTTTCTTCCTTTTGGAAGGTGAATTTAAGCTTGCAACCTTGAAAAATTTATTCTTTTGAAAGAATAAAATATCTAATTCTACCTTATTTCATCCGAGGGCTCAGATTAAACTGTTGAACTTTTCATTATTTTCTACTTAACTAATGTTTTGTCAGGATGAAACTATCTGACAGATATTTATTCACTATCTAAAACATGGAAATTGAAAACATGACAAGTCAAGATTAAACAATTTAACTCATCATGGATTATGGCATTTATTGACACTCTGCCATAATCATTTATTTAATAGAAAAAGTAAAAATTAGTGGCATTTGAACTTGCTCACTTTCATGTCTTATTTTTGTCTTTTTATTTTTGGGTTTATATTTTTTTAAGTCCTTTGATATTTCTTTTAGGACTTTTTACCCTCTTTTTGATTTTTTATTATTTTATTATTTTTATTTTTTTCAAAATATGGGAAAACAACTTGCAGAAAGAAAGGTATGTACATATTTACAAGACTATCAAAATTCAATTCAAAATTATGAATCCTATATTTATAGGACCCTAACAGGGAGGAGTCCCAGTAGTTTAGGAAGTCACTTGTAGAGTATAGGTCAATGAATAGGTGGGAAGTGACCCTATAAACCCTTTCCGTAAGATAGAATAAAGAGTGGGACTTGATTTCCTTTTAAGTAGGGGACTTTATCTTCTAAGAAGAGAGGAGGGGGATTGAAGGGTTGAAGGAGAAGAATAAGACTCATGAAGGAATTTCTAAATCTATAAAATACTTTGAGAACTTGGATTCCAAAATGGTCCTTGATGAAAGGCCTTTGTCACCAAATGGGACCACATGGGGCCAAGTTGAACCGACCTAGGTTTGAGGATGGAATTTAGCAACCAATGATGTCCCTATCCTAGAAAATGTGAGGGGAAAGGATCATGCAAGAGTATTTACTTCGGTGGGTCAAATTGATCCTACTAGGTTATAGCCTTGATGACACCTAGGAAAAACTTGATCCTATATATAGGGCTTGAGGTATTCGGAGATTACACCATCATAATTGGCCCGAATTCTGAGCAGAGTGAGGGGACCCACCAACGCAGTTGCCTCTAGGATATCAAAGTTTTCTTATGGATAGATTCCTAGGAAATTCATGCCCTTGGTGACCTAATGTGGCTAGACCTAGGGAAAAATGGATATTTGTGAAAAAAGGAGGGAAAATAATTACTCTTTTTGAGGTAATAGTGCCTAATTCACATGGGGATATGGAGTCAGGGATGATAATGAACAAGAATTCATTTTCTTGATCAAGGAGGCCCAAAAATTCAAATTCGCCCAATGTTAGAGGAAAATGAAAAGTGACCTTCAAGAATTTATACTTCATACAAATGTTGAAATATTATTGATATAAAATGATCTCTAAGACATTTCATTCATCTGAAAATGGCCCACATATTAAATAAGATAAATAGAAACATAATCCCACATTTCTATCATGCATCAATTAGCCCTAGTTATACAAAATTCAATAGTATGTAGCAACAAGAAAAATATCGTTAAATTTTCACTCACAATGTTAGAGAGTATATCCAACTATATTCTCATTTGAAAAAAAAAGCTCCAAGATAAAAGTAGCCCAAATGCATACACCAAAATGCATCCATCATAAAAAATAGTCCTCCAAGGAAAAATACGAAGTTCTCTAAAGATAGAGAGATCCCAAGTCAAGTGATGATGCAAATGAATCAAACTAACCACTATGTATACATTGATTATGAGTTGATCGAATTAGCTTATGGGCCTACATTAGCCCCTAAACATAAAATAATGTTGTGAAACCATCTCCAAAAATAGAAGAAAAGAAAGATCAATGCCTTAGAAATCAGCCACTTCGAGGGGGCAACCTCCAATACATTATATAAACGAACAATTCTTGGATGCTACAAATGACCAAAACCTCCTTCTATATATAGGATTCCATGGGGCCACAATATAATCCTAGCCGACCTAACAATAATAATTTAAGGGCACAATAATAAAATTATTGGGGTTACAGGGGTACAATAATAACAATAAGGGGGTTATACTAATAACAATAAGGGACTAAACTAGTAATATAGGGACCTAAGATGCCCCTCTCCTTCAAAAAAGTGTTGTCCTCAATGCTTGTGTAGATCTGGGTGCTTCTGTATAAAATTCTCATCCTCCCATGTAGAATCTTCAGTGGGTAAGTTCTTCCACTTGATGAGATACTCTGAAATTGATCGATTTCTTAGTTGTCGAGTTCTTGTTTCTGTGACCTCTTCAGGTTCCAATATGATTTTTCCTTCCTCATCAAGTTCTGGCAATATTGTTTGAACTGGAAGTTTGTCCCCTATAACCTTTTTTAAGCATGAAACATGGAAAACTTGATGCACTCGTGAAGAAGCAGGAAGCTCCAATTTCTATGCCATAGTACCAATATTTTGCAAAACCTTGTAAGGACCATAGTACTTTGGCGATAATTTATTATCCTTCTTAGCTTGCTTGAGGGACATTTGTTTGTATGGTTGTAGCCGTAAAAATACCTAGTCTCCCACATCAAAACTTCTCTCATTGCAATGTTGATCTTCTTGTTGTTTCATTCGTTTTTGTGCCAAATTTAGGATATCCTTTAAGAGTTGAAGAAATTCTTGTTGATGCTCGATGTGATCCTCCACTGCTTGAACCATAGAATTTTCTCTTAAATAAGATGTGATGGACAGTGGATGATATCCATAAAGTTCCATAAATGGGGTCATTTTTGCCGTTAGCATGGAAGGAAGTGTTATAACACCATTCAATGAGAGGTAACCACTTGACCCATTTTGTTGGTTTATCGATGCAAAACAATGAAGACATTCTTCCAAAATTTATTCAAAAGATTCGAGTTTAATTGGCCGATTGAGGTTGATAAGATGAGCTATGAGCTACTTGAGTAGCCAAACAAGAAAATAACTTCCTGGCTCAAAAATTTCAAAAGAAATGGGATCTCTCATTACCACAATAATCTTGGGTTTCCATGTGTTTTTGAATTGTGTCCATAAATGTGGTAGAAATTGTACTTGGTTTAAGTGGATGAGATAATGCACAAAAGTGTGCATACTTGGTAAGTCTATCAACTACCACCATGATGACAGTCTTTCCCTTCGGACCTACGTAAAATTGTGATAAAATCCATTGAAATCTCCTCCCAACATTGACTTGGAATGGATAAAGGTTGTAGAAGACCCGGGGTCTTAATTGTCTCAACTTTATTTTGTCGGAAAACCAAACATTCTGCCACAAAATTTTGAATATCAGATTTAAGGCCATCCCAAAAAAAAATCTTCACCCTGTTGTAAGTTTTTAAAAATCTTGAGTGTCCTCCTAAGGGAGAGGTTTGCAATTCCAAAAGAATCTTTTGTTTTATTTTGTAATTATTACAAAGATATAACCGATCTGTGTACAAGGAATCAATTTTCCAACTAAATGTATCAGATATACTAGGATCTTGCTGCAACTTTTGAATGACTGTGGCACACTTCTTCGTCCTTCCTCCATTCATCCCTTACTTCAGTTATCCAATCTGGTTGGATAATAGAAATGGAACAAATCGATGCTTCCACCTCTTCATTCTTTCTTGAGAGTGCATCTGCAACAACATTTAGCTTCCCATTTTTGTAGATTCTTTCAAAGTCATAACCCAACATCTTTGTGACCCTATTTTGTTGCTCTACGATAGTCTTTGTTCAAAGCTACCATACCATCATAAGATTGCCATTTTTCTAGCGTCTTCCATTAGGTGGTGTTGTCAATATTTTTAGTGTAATGTATATCACCATGCCTCTCTATCATTGCTGTACCAGTTCTTTATTAAACAATCTTCTTGATCCCATTTACTTTCAAAAGTAATAGGTTCTTCCTATGACCATAAAATACTTCAATTTATCTTCCAGGTATCATATCTTCATTATCAGTTGCTTCTTTGTGAAATTCAGCATAACTAAGACCGGTGCTAGGCACATTTCCTCTTTAAGATGTTGAAAGGGATTAGTTACTTCAGGAGTCAATGAAAATGTATCTCTCTTCAATAATGTTGTTAGAGGTGCTTCTATTCTCCCATAATTATTAACAAACTTATGATAATATCCTGTTAACTTGAGAAATCCTCGCAACTGCTTTATGGTTGTGGGGAATTTCCATTCCTTAATGGATTTAATTTTGTTAGGGTCTACCTTAAAACCCTCGTGAGATACAATATGACCCAGATATTCCACCTCTTGTACTCCAAAGAAACATTTGGATGTTTTTGCATATAATTGTTTCCCCTACAATAGTTAGAGCACCCTCTCCGCATGTTGAACATGATCCTTCCAAGGATTGCTTTTGTAGATTGGTATGTCATAAAATACTAGTATACTTTGGAGGAAGGGTTTTAAAATGGAATTCATCAAATATCGAAATGTAGAAGGTGCATTGGTAAGGCTAAAAGGCATGACCAAAAATTCATAATGATCCTCATGAGTTCTAAATGTTCTTTTTGGAATTTCTTTAGCCTTCATTCTTATTTGATGATATCTTGAACAAAGATCCAACTTGGTGAAGTAAATATTTCCATATAATTCATCCAATAATTCATGAATGATAGGAATGGGAAGTTTATATTTAATAGTGAGCTTGCTTAACTCCCTATAATCTAGACACATGCGCCATGATCCATCCTTCTTGTGCACCAATACTACTCGAGCAGAAAAATAACTTTGACTAGGTTGAATTATACCAACCTCTAGATTTTTTGCAACTATACGTTTAATCTCGCTATTTTTCGCATAATGATATTTGTAAGGCCTTATATTTGGAGGAAAAATTTCAGAATCAAATGAATAGCATGATCATGATCACGACTAGGTGGGAGTCCTTTGGGAGTTTCAAACACCTTAGAATGATTGTCCAAGACTTGTTGGAGATCTGCAGAAATAGATGATTTTGATGTCAGAACTTCTAGTGAGCATAATTGTGCAATTACGCCTCGTTGTTCTTTCTTTAGAAGATTTGTCATTACATTAGAGCTTATTATCCTTCCCGGCTTTCCTTCAATACCCCGTAATTCGACTTTCCAGAAAAAATCAAGAAAATTTCCTGAAAAATTAAAAGCAAAGCTACTATCTATCAAGATTGTAACCATTGTACTCCATATACAAACGCTCTAATGGGAATGGAAAGCATTGGACTATTCAATACATATCCCCCCATGGTTAGCTTGATATTATGGCATTTTCCAGAGCAATTTTTAGTTCCTCCATTTGCAACCATCACTTGACATTTTGGTGCTAGGTATAGGAAATAATTCAATTCCTTGGCTACCTTACAATGAATAAAATTATGGGTAGTAATCGAATTAATAAACACTATTACCTTTTTTCTTTCTGATATGTCCTTCTATCTTGAGAGCTGAGGAGTGGTAATTCTGCCATCGCACATATCGTATATGGTCGGATTCATTTCTTCCTCTTCTAGGGCTAGTTCCTGGTGTATATCCTCTTCTTGTTCATTTTCTTCTTCCTCTTCACAATCTATGTAAAATAATTTCTTCTCAGCACACTTATGACCTTTAGTGTAATTTCTATCACAACTGTAGCAAAGCCCTTTTGCTCTTTTTTCTTCCAATTGTTGTGGTGTCAACCTTGTAGGTTGTGGAAGTCTAGGAGTAGGAACACTTCCATCTTTATAGATGTGAGTGGTAGGCTTACTTGTCGCCATAATTTTACATTCAATTTTTCTTGCCAACCTAAATGCCTTCTCCAATGAATTAGGTTCCCAAACGTGAACTTCATGTTGGATGTTATCCTTTAAAGTCCCTATGAAGACATTAATCTTGTGTTTCTTAGGAATATCAGTTACCCTTATATTCATTTTTTTTAAGTCCTCAATGTGCTCCACCACTGAACCCTTTTGTTTGAGATTTATTAATTGGCTAAAGAAGGTGTTTGTCTTTGTATCCTCATAATGTGCTATCATTTCCTCCATGAAAATGGATCAAGTGAAAATTTTTTTAGGGGAGCAAAGCCATCGATACCATACAAATGTATTCTATTCTAAATGTGAAGTTTCAATACATACCATTTGTGTGTTTTTCACATTATTGAGATCAAAATATTGCTCCATCTGTAGTATCCATGTTACGGGATCCTTGCCATCAAGCTTCCTCATATCCATCTTTGGAATATGGTGGTTCTTCCATCCAACATTAGAGTTTATGAAATCACGATTAACATCTATTTTTTTCTCATCATGAGTTTCTTCTACTATCTTTTCGCCATTAGGAATCATTTCTCGTATAAACTTTGTCAAACCTTCCATGTCTACTTTTAGATCATTCTTCTTGTTTTCCAAGTTGTCTTTCATTTTTTCATCCATGTCCTCCATCTTAGCTTCCATGCCTTTCTTCAAACCATCCATATTATTTTTCAAACCATCCATATTATTTTTCAAACCATCCATATTATTCTTCAAACCATCCATCTTCGCTTCCATGCCTTTCTTCAGAACTTCCATTTAATTTTTTTTTTCTCTTTGCGAGAGCGAAATTTGGTGCACTTGCTCTTGTAATTTTGATAGATCATATTGCAATTCTTCATCTTCATGAGTCACAGTAGAGTATTTTGAGGGCTTAATGGGTTTTGAATTCTTTTTAGGAGGCATTTTAGAACCCAATATTGAAATATATGCTCAATAGACCCTTTGAATCACTTCAAAATGATTTTT
This sequence comes from Pinus albicaulis, assembly GCA_034641835.2. Lineage (NCBI taxonomy): Eukaryota > Viridiplantae > Streptophyta > Pinopsida > Pinales > Pinaceae > Pinus > Pinus albicaulis. The sequence continues at coordinate 1,151,032,917 of CM076580.1, forward strand.
TACTTAAGACTTATGCAATTTGGAAAACAAATACACACCTTTTTCTTGATTTTGAAGAGCTTGATATTGAAACTGAATTATATTTGTGATTTTGAATCTTCAATATTTGAAATTTGGCCCTGAGGTAGCCCTATAAATCCTCTTTTGAATGCCACAGGTCCAACTTGATTATGATTCTTCAAGACAAATTTATGTCCAATCTCCCACAATGACCTAATTATGGACTAGTTCAGTGGAGTGAACTTGTACGACTTTCCACGTGTCATTGTTTCATCCTTCGGCTTTAAAATGGATAGAAAGGAAACTACAGTCCATGTGCTTGCGTCCAATATTTACAGAATTCCAATCCGATGCTCAAAGAGAGAGTTATGAAGATTTTTCTGCTATAATCTCTTTGAGATGAAATTCGGGAGCTCGAACAAGCCCTAACTTCCATAGATACTACCTCCCAAAATAATGTGAATCAACATCTGACATTTTTCCAGGACGTTCATCAGTACTTCGGCTTCGCTCTATGAAAATTTTAGCTTCTGAAACCTCGTAGAAAAAACGTTATAACTAAAATTCCACGATGACTTGTTTAGATTAAATTCAGGAACCTGCAAAAATCCCTAACTTCAACAGATCACATCTCCGAAAATATTCTGAACCAAGCTTTGAAATGTTTCTACGATGTTTCTTAGTATTTTGGATTCTCACTCTATAAATTTCAGTTTCTGACCCTTTGTATAAAAAACGTTATAACGAAAATCCCACGATGACCTGTTTGGAGCAGAAAAACCCTAGAATCCAAAGCTCAGATACCAAATGTTGTGAAACCAGCTCCAAAAATAGAAGAAAAGAGAGATCAAAGCCCTAAAAATTATCCACTTCGAGGGGGAAACCTCCAATACATTACATAAATGAACAATTCTTGGATGCTATAAATGACCAAAACCTCCTTCTATATATAGGAGTCCATGGGGCCACAATATAATCCTAGTTGACCTAGCAATAATAATTAAGGGCACAATAATAACAATATTGGAGTTACAGGGGTACAACAATAAAAATAAGGGGGCTATACTAATAACAATAAGGGACTAAACTAGTAATATAGGGACCTAACAAATAATATTCAAGTAACCCTAAATTTTGGTGACAATCCCACTAAACTATCTCATACATGGAATAATAAGCCCCATAAGAGGTCAACTGATGTCCTAGGGCCTTCTAGCAGGCATACTGGGGTCCATGAGTGCCATAATGATGCATGGGACCCATCACAAGTGTTGGAAAAGGGGGGTGTCCCCTTGTTCTCCAAACGTTAAACCTGTGGTGCTCTCATTAAACTCGTGGACTGAAAGGGTTGTGTGTGGTCAACATCAACAAGTAGGTCAAGTGTTGTCTTGTTCAATATATATTGGTTGTCAAATGATTAACACTAATCCCTAGTTGTATTCCTTGTATCAGTGTGATTGTAAAGGGTCACAATTCATGGTAGAGGAGCTCTAGCATGTTGTATTGTAGTTTGTAATATAATGAAGAAGGGTTTGAAAAAGGTAAAATTATTATGTGCACTAATTGATTCCTTGATTTGTGTATATTTCGTTGTGAATTAAAGTAGATGTGTTGTGGAACCTGAGTGTGTTTGCATTAAAGATTCTAAGACAAAACCCAGGTTCTCATGTGTCGTGGAAATTTAACATATGCCTTGTTAACCAAAGAACTACTTATGACTCATCTTATGTTATTCATGTCCAATATCAACTCATCCAACTTAACAAGTTACCAAGACAAGGCTCACATCCAACTGTGGCAGTAAAATAACTAAGAAATACAGTTTACACCTTAACATCCCATATCATTCAGAACGTCTTAGAATTCCCTTGCATTATCTGGCACATGTTAGCATCCCCTGCATTCCTTGGCATGCTTTGGAACTCCCTAGCACACACTAACACTCCTTGACATGCCCTATCACTCTAGCATGCCTTGGAATTTCCTAGCATATAACCTTGCTACTCCCTCCTTAGCACACCTGAAACTCACTGACACTCCCTATCACACACTCTTATTCGTTCATTTCCATGAATTTTGAACTAGTTCTACCTTGTGTTTCCATGGCACTCCCTAGCACACATTGACACACCCTATCACTTGGCACATCCTAGCATGTCGCCCTGGCACTCTAGCATTCCTTAACACTACCTAGCATACTTTTTCACTCCCTCCTTAGCACACCTAGAACTCATTGATACTCCCTGTCACACACTCTTATTCATTCATTTCCATGCATTTGAGACTAGTGCTCCCTTGTTTTTCCTTGGAACTCCTAAACAATTTGGCCTAGCATGCATTGGCACACCCTGGCACCTGGCACATCTTGGCATGTTTCCCTTGCCTCTAGTATGCCTTAACACTGCCTACCATACCTTGACGCCATTCCCCCCTTAGCACACTCGAAACTCACTGACACTTCCTACCACAAAATCTTATTCATTCATTTTCAAATATAGTTTTATCTGGTTTGTTATGATGAATTGTCTGGTGGAATATCCATGATATTTTACGAATCACCCCAACATATATCCTATATGCAAGTCATATGATGATATTTCTTCACACTTATTTATATATAGTTGTCCCAACACAGTGCAGGTCATCACCGCCACCCTTGCAAAATTGAACGTGATAGGCTTGTGGTCCTATCTAAGCTTGGAAGAAAATTTCAAAACTTAGTTACTCAACATCATGGAAGATTATTATAAAGGTTTCCCATTAATTCTAATAAAAAATATTTGGTGGGATTGGAACAACAACACATTTTGTTCACGATAAATTCTAACAAAGATCAAAATTGAAATTCTTCACACTTATTTGTCTCTTTTCCCAACACAGTGCAGGTCATCACCACCACCCTTGAAAATTTGAACATGATAGGCTTGTGGTCCTATATAAGCTTGGAATAAAATTTCAAAATTTAGTTACACAACATCATGGAATATTATTATAAAGTTTTACCATGCATTCTAATGAGAAATATCTGGTGGGATTGGAACAAAAACGCATTTTTTTCACACAAAATATCCATGATAGTTTATGAATCACCCCAACATCTATCCTTTATGCAAGTCATGTGATGATATTTACTCACACTTATTTATCTATTGTCCCAACATAGTGCAGATCATCACCACCACCGTTGGAAAATTGAAAATGATAGGCTCGTGGTCCTATCTAAGATTGGAATAAAATTTCAAAACTTAGTTACTCAACATCATGGAAGATTATTATAAAGGTTTCCCATGCATTCTAATCAGAAATATCTTGTGGTATTGGAACAACAACACATTTTTTTCAAGAGAAATATCCATGATAGTTTACGAATCACCCCAACATATATCGTCTATGCAAGTCATATGATGATATTTATTCACACTTATTTATATCTTGTCCCCATACAGTGCAGGTCATCACCACCACCCTTTCAAAATTGAACATAATAGGCTTGTGGTCCTATCTAAGCTTGGAAGAAAATTTCAAAACTTAGTTACACAACATCATGGAAGATTATTAAAAAGGTTTCCCATGCATTCTAATCAGCAATATCTAGTGGGATTGGAATAACTACACATTTTTTTCACGAGAAATATCCATGATAGTTTACGAATCACCCCAACATATATCATTTATGAAAGTCATATGTTGATATTTCTTCACAATTATTTATCTCTTGTACGAACGAAGTGCAGGTCATCACCACCACCCTTGCAAAATTGAACATGATAGGCTCGTGGTCCTATCTAAGCTTAGAATAAAATTTCAAAACTTAATTACACAACATCATGGAAGGTTATTAAAATTTTTTCCCATGAATTCTAATCAACAATATCTAGTGGGATTGGAACAACAACACATTTTTTTCATGAGAAATATCCATGATAGTTTACGAATCACCCTAATATCTATCCTTTATGCAATTCATGTGATGATATTTCTTCACACTTATTTATATCTTGCTCCAACAAAGTGCAAGTCATCACCAAAACCCTTGAAAAATTGAACATGATAGGCTCGTGGTCCTATCTAAGATTGGAAGAAAATTTCAAAACTTATTAATTAACATCATGGAAGATTATTATAAAGGTCTACCATGCATTATAATCAACAATATCTGGTGGGATTGGAACAACAACATATTTTTTTCATGAGAAATTCTAACAAATATCACAATTGAATTGATAAAAAATAGTATGTGGAAGACAAGGTTCATCCTAAACCACAAAAATAATGGATTATGGTAATTCCTCCACTCCCACTTGGATACCCCTGTGACTTCTTTGATGGTGTTTCACAATTTATCCCACCTAGATATAAAGTGGGTGTGGTACTCTTCCTCTCCTAGTCTTATAGCGAGAAAGTAAGATATACCCAAAGTTAAGGTTCCAACAACTGAGTTGATTCCATTTCTCTTTGTACCCTTCTGGAAATTGCATCCATCAAAAGATTCAAATCCCTATATATCATGGGGGATTCAAAAATCATGATCAATTGGTTCAATAATTCATGATAGAAAAAATCTACCTACATCCCATCCTACAAGATATCATAGATTCCCCCAACTCTTTGGAATAGCTATCTTTTAGACACATTCTCAAGGAGCTAAATACCACAACAAACAAGATTTCAAAAGAAACTCTCAAACTACCGATAGATAACTTTGTGATATCAAACTCCATCGATAGGATGGAGTATGACCAAATGATTATTCATGTCTAAGATCGAAAAACAAGCCAATGTAGATTGATGAATGCACATTCCAATCATGACAATCAATTTCTACATCTTCTCAATAGAAAAAAACAAGTACTATTTTTTCTTTGTTCAATTTACAACATAGACAACAATTTAATCCATAATGTTAGGATAAGTTGAATGATATGACCGAAAAGGTGGGAGGAGTATTTTGTGGTGTATTGAATAGGACTAGGGGACACACATGTAGCATGGATGAGTAGAAGTGGGATGTCCAAGCATGGTTTACTAAGATCTATAATCCACGCATTAGAGAATGAGAAGGGGGATTAAGAACTAATGTCATAGGGGCTAGGGGGTCTAGAGGGAAGGTAACAAGAGAAATTGAAAGGGTAACCCCCGATAGTGGTGATAAGGGGATTAGCGGCCCCATTATCACAACCAATAAGCCATTAACCCATAACCACTAAATTCCCTATCCCTTAACCCCAAAGCCATAATCCCTTAACCCCTACACTCATAACTCATAAGCCATTAACTCCTAACCTAGAATCCATGAACCCCCTAATCACTAACCCCTTATTATCTTAACTCGTGACCCTTAAACCTTAATCCATAACCCATAAACACCTTAAAACCTAACCCCTTAACACCTAACACCTAAATCCATTAATTATTAAGCCTTTAACCCCTAAATCCCTTTCCCCTCAAGCCCTTGGCCCTTAAATCTTAACTCTTGAGGCCCTTAACCACTTAGTATACAAGGAAAAAGAATAACACCTCAAACCAACAAAATATCCTCTTAGGAGATTCCTTCACCACTAACTAAGAATATTGGTACCATTTGATTTTTAGAGAACTAGGTATTGGTATCGAGGGTGTGTGTTTGTGGGTAATGCCCTTATTAACATGTATACCAAATGTAGAACAACTAGATAATTTGCAAAACCTCAATAAGAATTTCTCACAATATCTACACTTCATGTTGACATGGAGCTTGTAGTGCTCTCCCATATAAAGAGTTGGTAATGAATAGATCACTGATAATGACACAACCTCTTCAACCCTAATGAACAAGGAGATAAAACTTGATACAAATATTTTGTTTGCTAAAAAAACGCAATTGTGTCAATGTAGAATACTATACATAAGAGAAAATAAAATGATATTATCCGCATCAATGCTTGAAATAACCTCAAATTTTCCATGAGTGGTTAGCCAAGGGGTGAATGTAGGGAACTATTAAAGTTACATAATGTTTAAATTCCTTTTACATCACGAGATTTTTCTCCATTAGGGTTGATGCATCATCACAAAGGAGCATGACAGCTTTTTGTGGGGGAGCGATTAAAGTTGTAACACGATTCAAGTGACACACACCTCCAATGTAAATGCCATCATTATATGTTTGTGTCAAGTTGTTAAAGAGGTTATTTATAAACAACACATTTAGTACTTGGACTCATATTTTCATGGAATTGACTCTAAGATGGATTTTTACTAGGAACACTTCATGAAAATATATGGGGCCTTATTTTTTAACCCTCATACACGAAAGATCACTAGATGTTGCCCTTCAAACCCCCCTTGGTGGTTTCTAAGTGGGTTTACATTATTGTCTAGTAGAAACTAATGACATCATGATATTCCTCTTCTCAATAACATCTTCTAGCTTTACCATATACACAAATTTGAGTTAGAGGATCACCTCATCTGTAGATGCTCCCTTTATTATGGGATTCAACAGATGTTCTATTTTCTTTTATCAAGATTTAGATGGTCATTATCTACTTTCTTTCCATACATGTCTAACTATTTTTTATGAGAGGTCCTCAAATTTAGATTTTTATTAAGACCTTATGTGGCCTTCCCTTTTGAAGTTTTCCAAGGAGGTCACCTCCTTCCATGTTGCCTTGCCTTAGCACCAAAATTGATAAGAAAATATTAAAACTTCTCTTTTAACTCAGATTTTCAATGGTTACTTGACTTTTATCACTTGAGGACTTTCGAGCCTCATTACTCTGGAAATTAGTTCAAACTGTTCAGATTTGGTCACATTTGCTTATCAAACTTCTCCTTTGACTCAGATTTTCAATGGTTACTTGGCTTTTATCACTTGAGGACTTCTGAGCCTCATTACTCTGGAAATTAGTTCAAGTTGTTCGGATCTGGTCACAACTGCTTATCAAACTTATCCTTTAACTCGTCTTTTCAATGGCTACTCGGATTTTATCACTTGAGGACTTCCGAGCCTCATTACTCTGGAAATTAGCTCAATTTTTTCGGATCTGGTCACATCTTTGAAGTCACCTCTTTCTATGTTATCCATCGATCTTCCTTTTGCATGATTTAGCCACAATTTTACAGTTAAACCCTGGGCGTTAGATTTTCTATAAGGTATATTTTGTTTCAATATCGAGGTTTTAATAGCCTTTTAAAGCTGGCTAGGGTAAGCAGAGACCAACAAAGTTGTATGTTTAGTAATAACCCGTAGTTTCCAGCAGCTAAACTGGAGGCCCCATCTACTTTGAAGCATCTAGTGAAGGGTAGAAGTAACACGGGGCTAGTAGTAATAATATTCATCAAAGTAATAATCCTCATGTTTAGATGCATTCTTCTGGGGAATTTCATGGACTTGGAAATTATTCCATGGGAAAGAGGTCCTCAAGTATGGGGAGTTCATCGCCTTCAATAGGGCAGAAACTGTATATCAGTGAATTTTCTATAATGGGAGGCAGTGGCAGAGGCCATAATTTTTGTCATGGAAGCCCTAACCAAGCTGGCAATTTATCCAGGTAAGAAAAATTTAGAGCCCCATCCACATTTGTTAGGATTCAATATAGGGTGCTGTTTTGAATTTGATATCTATTTATTTTCATTTGTTGATGCATGAATGAAATTTGATTCCTAGTTATTCAGATTGAATTTTTTTCTATATTTTTCTATATGCACATGAAACTGAGAGATTGTTGTTGCTGTTTTGCTTTTTATTTTCATTTTTTTTAGATTGAGACTTTTTTTGCTGTTGTGATTTTTTTAAATATTGAGAGATAAGCTTTATTTATGCCTTCCCTGTGGCCTCGATTTTCCTGGTATCTAAGTACACTCAAATCCTTGGCTTCATTACCAGGCAAGATTCCTAGATCAATGAGGTAAATACGAAGTATTCTATCAGAGCTCTCTATGAATGCATCTGTATGTGAAAATATGGAATCAAATTTTCCAAAACGTGTGTCAAGAAAAATCCCATGTTAGATATACATACTGTGTATACGCGTAAATGCATGTTGATATGCATTGATATAAATAAGGTCACACTAGAATGATGAGTTTGATCACTTATGAAAGAAATTATTTAACTGTTGGAGAAACTGTAAAACCTCCTTTAACTACTGCATAGATACCTGTTGTAGTCTGCAAGATGCTAGAGTTAGTTCTAAGCCAATACATTTGATGAAATTGAATACAAAAAATGCTATTATCTTAAGAGTTCTTCAAGAATGAATGCTACCCCTGCAATTTATTTTAAACACAGATCTTGTAACTTCTTTATATACGCTATCCAATGTTTGCGCTGGTCTTGTTCACAACTTCATTTGTGGACAAGACTATAATATTGTCAAAAATTCACTAGGGCTATAATATATCACCATTGTTACTAGACTATAACGATACATAGTGTTGGGCTAAGAGAAACCATAAATGACGATGAGTTGTATATGCTCAGTTGCCATACATAGGGTTGATGCCACATCTACCAAGGTAACTGTCACCTATGAGTTGATGTTCCATTTGATGCGATGTGATACTGGATTGTATTTTAAATTATACCACTGCTGCCGGTGGCTTTCTGCAATCCATTCTTTTGATAACACAACCACTTTAACTATCCACTGGATCCACATCTGTTGGTTCTCTGGTTGTCTCTATATATTTATCATACAACTTTTCCACTTCCGCTCAATCAATTTTATTGCATACATTAACAATTGTGACTTTATGAGAGAGAGCCCTATCATCTCTATGTTGGTTCTAATCAAGAGGAAAACCTTAGTAGGTTGAAAAATTTATAGTTGAACGAAGAAACCCTTATTGAAAATTTCTTGTTGATAACCATGTGCATGAAGATGATGTTTCTGACACATGCTTATTGTTGTTTGAGAGGCTTTCTCACTAATTATGATGTTTCTCTGCTTCAACATATTAATTTATTTACCAAGATATCATCAAGATAATATACACAGAACTCTTGACAAGAATTCAATTTTCAAAACTACAACACATATATGTCATAGCATATGCCTTCAATCTAGTAGCACATTACTAAGAAAATACTAGCTTAGGAAATAAACCAACTAGCCAACATGCATGAGCTCACTAAACTCCAACGGACAAAAGAATTTACCATACACATAGTTTCGGCATGTGAAGTTATCATAACATCACTTTGCTGGAACTTTGATAGCTGAAATGGACGCAGATCTATAGGAGCAAACTGATGTCAGACAATGAATTTAAGGTGACAGTTCCACGTATGTCAATGAATCATATTATCGCAACTCATTATCTTTACCAGATCTTAAACTTTGTTTAGATCAACAAATGAGTCAGGTGATATTCCTTGAACTTTAGGGATTAGGTAATATATAAAGTGTCTTTACATGATAAGCTATGCCACTATGATTCGAAGATATTTAGCATGATGCTACCATCACAAATATAAGAGACTTGTTCAGAATTTACTCCAAAACAAGACTGATAATTTTCAAGATTGCAACATGATGCTTATAGATAAACGAAAACTCTTCATACTGGATCACTTCAATCAGACTAATCATCACATCTCTATAGGCTGGATCATTTCAATCAGACTGATCATCACATCTCTATAGGCTAGATTAGTTTACAAAAGTGTACCAAAACTCCAAAAAAAGGCCATTCATCCATGCTACATGCTGACTGTTCCATAATGTTTGGAATATTTTCAAATCAATGAAGATATTAGGCCATAATCCTCATTTTTTCACCTATAAGTCATTCTTTGATGCTCTTGGAAAATTTTCCAATATGGATGAATCATTCAGATTGCTTGGAAAGCCGCAAGATTCTTGCAAGATAATGCAAAATGGATACAACTACCTACAACACTCTAATTTCAGGCCTTGTAAAGGCCAATAGAGTAGATGAGGCCTTAAGTCTATATGACGAGATGATGGAAAATGGATTTCCTCCCTCACCCTTTACTTACTATCCTTTAATTGATAGGATTTGCAAAGTAGAAAGAATCGAAGAGGCAAACGATCTCTTTTAGGAAATGACAAAAGTTGGGTGCATGTCTAATTGTGCTTCTTACATTCATAGTTACCAAATTCAGGCGAATTGGCCCAAAATTTTGAATATTCGTTGGTTCGGTTCAATTTGTCTGTAAATTTGTGAAATCCAATACAGTATGGTCACAGTTTTTGGTTTACAACAAATTCTATATTCAAAATATTCAAAACACGAAATCCAATACGGTACCGTGTCAAGTTTTGGTTTACAATAAATTCTATATTCAAAATATTCAAAACATGGTAAAAATCCAATATGGTACCATGTCAGGTTTTGGTTTACAATAAATTCTATATTCAAAATATTCAAAAGATGGTAAAAAACAGAAACTTTTGTATTACAAAATTTTAAAGGTAAATTTTATATTTAAGACATGGGAAAACATGGTTAAAAACAGAAACCTTTGTATTACAAAATTTGAAAGGTAAATTCTATATTCAAAACATAGTAAAACACACAAAAACTTATGCTTTACAAAATCTAAAAGATAAATTTTATATTTAAAAACATGTAAAAAAAATATTGAAAACATGGTAAAAAAACATAAACCTTTGTATTATAAAATTTGAAAGATAAATTCTATTTTCAAAACATGGTAAAAAATAAAAACTTATTTGTTACCAAATCTGAAAGGTAAATTCTATATTTAAAAACATGTAAGAAAATATAAAACACACTTCTAGGTTATGGACCAATTGGGAGGATAACTATGATTAGTGTTGTATCTGAACGATTACAATTATAGAATAGCTATGATTAGTGTTGTAGCTGAACGTTATAGAATTCAAAGAGAGATTCTTTTCTACATATTACAATAAAAAAATATTTTGTTATTATCATTAAATATATTTGGTTTCATAAATTTGGTTTGATAAAGTTTGGTTAAATGAGGTTGAAGTTTTAAATTTATTTATAAAATTTGAAAACTATAGTATGAAATATTTAGATCATTATCTAAATTTTTAATATAATTTTCTATTTTATTGTATCTCCTTGATTTATTAGTTGATAATTTAGCTTTCATCTATTAAACTTAGGGCTATTTTAAAACTTGAACTAATGTATTCATTCTCTTTTCCAAATGAGCATGTTTTTTACAATTTCAAAGTTTATATGAATTTACCTAAGGAGAGAGACATAAATTTCCTAGGATGTGGTGATCACTTGAAGCTTATTTTTGATATTTAGTATTCCATTTTTTATATAAGATTCTAGTTTTGAGTTTTCATTCCTAGATTTTACTTTACATGTTTTCCCCAGTTTGTCCCTCGTTTATTTTTTATCAATCTAAATAGGACGGGTTGTAACATCTAATATAAGAGAGGTCATTGTTGGAGATAAGTAAACATGACTATTCTTGTGAGAAAAGATTTAATATATTTTCTTTAAGGATTTGAATATAATGATTGTTTCTTTCAATTTTTAAAATTTTGAAAAATAAATGTCTATAAGATGCATACTCACAATTTTTTTCCGTATTAAATTTTAGATGGTGGAATTTTTTCCGTATTGTATCGATTCAAATTCAATTTCAAATTTGGTAACTATGCTTACATTAGTCTTATGAATGCATTTAGGAAAGTAGGGAACTTACGTTTATTCAAACTTTTTGACAGAATGGTAGCAGAGGGCATAATTTTAGATCTAAAATCTTACTCTATTGTCATAGATAGCCTTTGTATGAAGGGTAGGATAGATGATGCCCTTCATGTTTTTTGAGGAATTGAAAACTTGATGCTTGTAACCAGATACCACTCTCTATAATATCATCATAGATGGATTAAGAAAAGCATAGAGGTATATGAAGGCCTTGATGTGTAATGTTTTATCTGTGGCTGAATGCTAAAATTTCATATAACAGTTAACTCCCAAGCTTTAGTCTAGTTGGTCGTAATCAATCAATCCCTTGTTGTCAATGCAATTCATACAATATTAAAATAGGTTTAACCAATGGCTTTCTTACATTTAAAATAGAGGAAATAGAGAAAAATGCATGTTACAATGGTAGAGTTCATTGAGTGCTATAGGTATGGATAGGTTTAGAATAAGAAAACTTAATACTTGGTCAGCTCAGCTAGAACACATAAATTTAAGGGTTTTGATTACATTTCAAACAAAGGAAATAGTCAAATACATTTTTTACACTTGTAGAGTTCATTGAGTGTTGTAGGTATGGACCACTTTAGAATAAGAAAACTTCATGCTTGGTCAGTTTAGCTAGAACACAACAATTACAGGATATTTATGGATTTTAAAACAACGTGGCAAGGAAATATAAAGCACTACTTTTCTCACAATGATCACTTTTATATGGAGAAGGTAATGTATGGAAGGCTTTAATGTTGCATCAACTAGCCTTTGCCTTGTAAAGTTGACATATTCTAAAGTTGATCTAGCTGCAAAAGCTAAAACCAAAATGAGTTTGCGTAGAAAATATATGGATTCTATGGAGTTTGGTACTAAGGTGGATATGTTGGACATGAGAGTTACTTATCTCAGGAGAGAGAGCAAATTGCAATATCCCCTTGCTAATTAATGATTCTTCAATGTAATTATATTTTTATTTATTGCAAGAAAGGATTTACCATTATCATGATTATCAAAGATGATTAATTCAGTTTGAATCCACCGGTTAAAAAAATATTCTATTTTGGCCAAAACACATCCTCAACTAGCTCTTTGAACTTGTTGGTTGTATACAACCTTCGACCTATGTGCCAAGTTTTCCACCAAGAATGGCTCTAGACCCTAAACCATAGGCTTACTCTATTTAATGACGCCATCCATCTCTCCCCCTGATATACCTCACTCTTATAATTAAGAAATTATTAGCATACAAATAATTTGGAACTGTAGCAAAGAACATCGATTTTGAGCAATGCTGGCCCTGATTTAGTGCTGATTTTTGTGGATAAGTTTATCTACTTTAGTAGTCTACAAATTTTATACAATCTTGGAGGAGATTTGAAAGTGGATTCTTGTCTCGGGTGCCCATTTAAAGATATCTAAAACACTTTCTAACCCTCGTCTCTTAGACTATATATTTGTTAGGTTCTTTGTGAGTAATTAAGGGTATATTTTGCATTTGCAGATATAATTTCACTGTTAAAGGCAGTTTGATGGATCCAAAAAATAAGAGCCACTACATAGAACCATTGCCAAATGGTTGAGTTAAAGATAATATTCAACCATGAAAATATGGAATTATGTAGGATGAATTCGACTCCAGACACATTTTGGCCTACCAGTGAAACTTGACTAGTGACTTGGAAGAAACTGACTAGTACATTTATTTTCCCAGACATTGGCTAAAATCATTTGCAATCTCTTATTGGTTGTTAAAATCTATTTATACTTCTCAACAAATATTAGGCAAGGATTTTATTTGGTTGGTTCCAGAATCCTTTTGAACATCTTGATAGCTACACAAATTTATTTTTTCCCCCAAGGAAAATATTGCATGGAAACCCAAGGATGTTTCCCCACATTTGTTTGTTTGGTTGCAATAAGCCTTTTGAGCATCTTGATAACTACACAAATCTATTTTCCCTCGTGAGGAAAACCTTGTATGGAAACTCAAGGGATGCTTACCCACATTTGTGGATAGTGTCCCTAATAAACCTGTTGACCTAAATCAGTGCATCTAACCTAATGTTATTTAAATTGGACAATTGCTGGTATAGAACTAGCCAAATGCCCAACAACATTGGTGAAAAATGGTTGGGATAAACCCTTTGGTTGATAAATGTGAGGAAATATCTCATTTCATTTTCAATAATTTAAAAGTGTGAAATTAATTTTACATTGAACTTGGATTTAGGAAGTGGGTGGGGGGTCAGCGGTATAAACAATTTCTCCTTTTAACCACCCAAGCTAGACCTAATTTACAAAATGTTTGCAAGAATATCGTCCCACTCCCAAGCACTCGAGTGGAAGTATGATTGTTGGTACCTTTCTAGTCCTAATAGGCCCATGGGGGGAAAACATGGTAGGATTTGAATTTTTTGAGGGTGCGGGGGGGGGGATAACAACTTCTCATAACCAACCAAGATAAATCCAGTTTTTAAGTACAAAAGTATACTTACATTCTACATTTGTATACATTAAATTGCACCTATTAATTTAGGAATACGTAATGTCATAGTGAGAAATAGTTTCTATAACTAGTTCTAGAATCTATACATGCTTGAAATATGATTTTCAAATAGGGGATATATCAAAGTCTAAAAGTTTCTTCAGCCGGTTCTATATTTGTTTAAAATTCCCGATGTTTGAATGCATGTTTTTCTTAATAATTGAAGAAGTTTCCATTTTTTGTGTTCCCATTAATGTCTGACAAGGTTCTCATTATGTAACTTATTTTCTGTGGGGAAAGAGAATCTCCAAAAGTTTAAAATATCTCAACTCAAGAACCAGTGAACACACACATGATATACTTGTTGGGGAAACATGCATTCTAATTTTTCAACAAGGCTTTTGAAACAGAGGATCCCCATTTGGATCATGGATCTTCTTGGCTGTCATTGAGGAATTGGATGGCATGGATGCTCAGCAAGCCTTGCATTAATACATTATTATTGAACACAAGAAGATCTAGATTAGAAAATCAAATAGCCTACATGTCATTTTGGAATCTTTTTCCGACAACTGGATATTTTTTGTGATAAAAAAATTGATGTAAGTGAGACTCTGAATTTTATGTTTCCTCCAAAAGATGAATCTTATTCTTAGCTTTATTTAAGTGTTTGACATGATTACAAAAATAATTTTTGACCGAAATAATTTTCTTGGGAATCCAGAGATATGATTTCTAATCTTGTAAGTTCTTTTACTGAATTCAATGTTTTATCCTTTCCTAACTAAGTTTTTGACATCACTTTTGGATTTTTTGTTGTTAATTTTAGATTGGCCCTATGAAGTACAAGAGCATATCCAATGGTTTTGGTGTTTTTATTAAAGAAAAAGGATCAAAGGGTTTATTCAAAGGTTGGGTGCCAACTCTTCTTGGATATAGTGCTTAGGGTGCTTGAAATTTTGGGTTTTATGAGTTCTTTAAGAAGTACTACCCAGACATTGAAAATATTGAGTATAGTGCCAAATAAAAGACATTGATCTACTTAACATAATGTGTATCTACAGAATTTATTGTTGATATTTCCCTTTGTCCTTTTGAGGCCGTAAATGTTAGAGTACAACCACAACTTGGATTTTCTCTTTGTCCTTTGTCATGTCTATTTCTTCTTACGTAGTTTTATTTTTTTATCTTGTAGAATTTGTATTTACACAGTAATAATTGGAAAATTTTGATGTAATAAAATACCAAAAACATGTAGAATTATCGTTGATGTTTCTGTAATGAACCCTCAGAAGCACATGTTCTTTGCTACACACACCATCAGGGGAGCTTCATGATATTGGTAAGATAGTTACCTTTATTGTTGACATTAAATGATGAACGTGAAGAAAAAATATGGATGTGGCATAGGTGCTTAAAATGTGAATGGAAAGATGGAATTCCAAAAGCAACCTGATAAACCTCGCCTTGCTTGTCTGATGCTCCATGGGGTTTATCCTTTGGAAAATTCCTAGAGCTTAGTTTTTCTAATGATGTTGTAGCAAGTAGAGTTTTCATCTGTGGCCATTCATTACATTGAGGCTACAGGCTACCATAAAAATGAAGGTGCCAACCCAACAACTGTGATGCTCAAGGGCTCTAGACACCCTCTAGGCCATAACCAATTCAATTCGTCGGTTAGTAGAAAACCCAAGTGGAACACCCTTCTTTGAGATGGACAATCCCTATGAAATTCCCACCTTCCAGGGTTCACCAATCGGTTGCTAGAATTGTTGTCGATTCCAGAGTACGATCACGAGACTCACCAACAATAATCCCTAGTCAGTCTAGAACCCAGGTATAGGGTTCACCGACGGGTTGCCATAACCATGAATCACGAAATAATCCACTTGCCTGCTTGACTAGGTAACCAACTCCCCCCTTTTATAAACATATCTCTCATTTATCTAATATTATAACATTACTTTTTCATCAAGACACCTTTACTAGTCGTGGAGTCATCAATGCCACATACTCTTTTGTCTAGGTCTGCTTATAGCCAATATGTATTTATTAATATGCATCAATTAAACTTATTTACCATATGAGGCTTTCTAGTCTCATAGCATAAAAAGCACATACACACATTGGCCCCAACACTTAAAATACACATACACATGGGCATATTTCCCTAGAAGCAACTCTCGGCTCACCAACCTAATTAATTATGTCCCGTCTCACCAACCTAATAATATCACATGTACATGGTGAATACAACATAGGGGTTGAATATGGGATGTTACATCCTATCCCCCTTATTTATGCAACGTCCTCAGTGCATTTATTATATACACAATCCAAAAATATTGTTGCATAGTGACATTCTCCTCCATTCTTTAATCCTCACAATTGGTGTGTTGCAGGTCCACTATTCATATTCTACACTGATGTCTTTATTCAAGTACATCCTCAATTCCCTGTTCATGAACAAGGCCTAGAGATATTTGTCACACCTCACATTGATGGGTGTGCAACCCAACACAAATTCCATCATAATTTAAAACAGAGATAACTTTTGAGTACACGTTTTTGGAAATGGTCATCATAAAGACTTCGAGCCCATGAATATCTCTCCAAAAATAAAATTCTTCCCTTGCAACTATCTGGGAGCATACATTAACGGTTCTACTGTTTCAAAGTTAATTCAAGTGTTATAGGATAAGGTTGAGCATTTTTCATAGGGAGAAACTCATCCTCATAAATTTTATCTCTGCATGAAAACATAGTGCTGGAATCCTCAATTCAAGGACATCCTCAATTCCCTATGCACGAACAGGGTCCAAATATATTTGTCACACCCCGCATTGATGAGTTTGCAACCCAACAAAAATTCTATCATACTTAAAAACTGAGATAACTTCTGAGTGCACATTTTTGCAAATGGCCATCATAAAGACTTCCAACCCATGAATATATCTCCAAAACTAAAATTCTTCCCTTGCAACTACCTGGGAGCATACAATACTTGTTCTGCTGCCTCAAATTTAATTCAAGTGTTGTAGGATAAGGTCGAGCCTTTGCCATAGTAAGAAAGTCATCCTCATAACTTCTGTCTCCACATGAAATCATAGTGCTGGAATTCTCAATTCAAGGATATCCTCAATTCCCTATGCATGAACAAGGTCCAAATGTCTTTGTCACACCCCACATTGATGGGTGTGCAACCCAACATAAATTACATCATACTTCAAAATGACATAACTTCTGAGTGCACATTTTTGTTGGAATCCTCAATTCAAGGACATCCTCAATTCCTTGTTCACGAACAGGGTCCAAAGATCTTTGTCATACTCCACATTGATGGGTGTGCAACCCAACACAAATTCCATCATAATTCAAAACTGAGATAACTTCTGAGTGCACATAGTGATGGAATCCTCAACTCAAGGGAATCCTCAATTCCTTGTGCACGAATAGGGTCCAGACATATTTTTCACACCCCAAATTGATGGGTGTGCAACCCGGCTCAAATTCCATCATACTTCAAAACCGAGATAAATTATGAGTGCACATTTTTTCAAATGGCCATCATAAAGACTTCTAGCCCATGAATATCTCTCCAAAACTGAAATTCTTCCCTTGAAACTATCTGGGATCATACATTACTGGTTTTTCTACCTCAAATTTAATTCAAGTGTTGTAGGATAAGGTCAAGCCTTTGTCATAGGAAGAAACACATCCTCATAACTTTGTCTCTGAATGAAAACATAGTGCTGGAATCCTCAATTCAAGTACATCCTCAATTCCTTGAGCATGAATAAGATCAAGAGATCTTTGTCACACCCCACATTGACAGGTGTGCAACCCAATACAAACTCCATCTTACTTAAAAGCTGAGATAAATTATGAGTGCACATTTTTGAAAATGGCCATCATAAAGACTTCTAGCCCACGAATATGTCTCCAAAACTGAAATACTTCCCTTGCAACTATCTGGGAGCATACAATACTGGTTCTGCTACCTGAAATATAATTCATAGGAAAAAACTCATCCTCATAAATTTTCTCTCTGCATGATAATATAGTGCTGGAATGAATATCATCATCCTTGTCATCATCTTCCAGTCCCTCACTAATGATGTCATTCTTTAGCTCTCTACTCTTATTGAAATTCAAAATGGATTTCTTTCTACTACTCCCTCAGAGATTATGAGATGATTTAACCACAATATTTTTCTTCAGTCCTTCCAGAAAATTCGACTATATTGTTTCTATTTGACCATTCTCCATTTTTTCTAACATTCACTTGTTCACTACTGAGTTCACTATTTAGTTTTACAAGAGTAACCTCATGCTGGAGTGGTGTCTGAATCTGGACCTGGACATAAGGCAGTGACTCATTTTTCAATGATCAAACTGAATTTCTGCCAAAAGATGTCTGGGACAAGGCCATTCACCATAATTCTCGACCCTCTTTTTTAGCCAAATTTATTTTTCCATGAACTTGTTTATCATAACAGTTGTAGGTGTTATAAATGGGGAGAACTACTGAAACACACTACATATGATTTGAGATTGTTTTGCTTGAGAAAAGTGTCTAGATTTCTTTCTACATAAGGGTTGTCATGGTATATTCCCTTTGGATCTGTAGTACCCTCTCAACATGTACCAAAAGTGTTGTCTCTTTCCAATTATATGCTGCCTTCTCCATCTAAGATAACAACTTATTTTTCAAATTATGGCCTCAAAGTTTCCTTTGTGAGTTTGTAATTTTTTTTTTTTTTTCATCAAATGTACCATGAAGTGTTGACTCCTCTCTCCACTTACCCTTTTCCAGCCCTTTAAACCACCATGCTTTAAGAAATATGCTAAACCATTAAGTACACTTTAAATCTACACCTAAAACATTTCCACAATGTTCTCCCTTCTTATGCCACTGAATTCGACTGATTTATATTTTGGAAGCAATTTTCATATTATTTTTTTATTTTAACCTCGTGACCTCTTACATAATTTATTTAACTCATGATTTTTCTGGAGTACCCATAATTGTGTATGAAAAATAATTATGGGTAGTCCATAAAAATCATGAGTTACATAAATTAGTGAAATTATTGAGTGTCGTTTTTATCTCCCCACTCTTATTGAAATTCAAAATGGATTTCTTGTGTACTACTCCCTCAAAGATGTTGAGATGATTTAGCCACAAGGGTTTGCTTTAGTCCTGCCAAAAAATTAAACTATATTGTTTCTATCTCACCATTCTCCCTTTTTTCCAACATTCACCTGTTCACTGTTGATTTCACTATTTAACTTTACAAGAGTAACCTCTAGCTGGAGTGGTGTCTGAATGTGGACCTAACATAAGGCAATGACTCATTTTTCAATGATCAAAATGAATTTCTACCAAAATATTTCTAGGAAAGAGCCATTCACCATAATTCTTGACCCTCATTTTTAGCCTTCTTTATTTTTCCATTAACTTTTTTATCATAATAATTGTAGGTATTATAAATGGGAGAACCACTGAAATACGCCACATATGATTTGAGACTATTTTTCTTGAGAAAAGCGTCTAGATCTCATTCTAAATAAGGGCTTCCATGGCATGTTCACTCTGTATCTGCAATACCCTCTCCAAATATACCAATAATGCTTTCTCTTTCCAATTATATGTTGCCTTCTCCATCTAAGGTAGCAGAAACTTTTTCAAATTATGGCCTCAAAGCTTCCTATGTAAGCTTGTTAAAAAAATTAATATTTTTTCTTTCATCACATGTACCATGCATTGTTGATTCCTCTCTCCACTTACCCTTTGCCAACCCTTTCAAACACCATGCTTTAAGAAATATGTTAAACCATGAAGTAAAATTTAAAGCTACACCTAAAATATTGCCACAATGTTCTCTCTTCTTATACCACTGAATTCGGTTGCTTTATATTTCGGAAGAAATTTTCATTTTCATTTTTTTTTTGACCTTGTGATATCTTACATAATTTATGTAACTCGTGATTTTCATAGAGTACCCATAAATGTGTATGGAAAATAATTATGGGTACTCAAGGAAAAAACATGAGTTACATAAATTATTGAAATTATTGAGTGTCATTTTTAGCTCTCCACTCTTATTGAAATTAAAAATGGATTTCTTGTCTACTACTCCCTCATAGATTCTGAGATGATTTAACTACAAGAGTTTGCTTCAGTCCTGCCAGAAAATTCAACTATATTGTTTTTATCTAACCATTATCCATTTTTTCTAACATTCACTTGTTCACTGTTGAGTTCACTATTTAACTTTACAAGAGTAACCTCAAGCTGGAGTGGTGTGTGAATGTGGACATGGACACAAGGCAGTGACTCATTTTTCAACGATCAAACTGAATTTCTACCAAAATATGTCTAGGACATGGCCATTCACCATAATAATCGACCCTCATTTTAGCCTACTTTATTTTTCCAAGAACTTATTTATCATAATAGTTTTAGGTGTTATAGATGGGAGAACCACTGAAACACATCACATGTGATTTGAGACCATTTTGCTTGAGAAAAGCCTCTAGATCTCATTTTACATCAGGGTTGCCATTGTATCTTCCCTATGGATCTGCAATACCCTCTCCAAATGTACCATCAATGTCATCTCTTTCCAATTATACGTTTCCTTTTCCATATAAGATAGAAACAACTTCTTCAAATTATGGATTTAAAGCTTCCTCTGTGAGCTTGTAACAAAAAATGATTTTTTTTCTTTCCTTTCATCAAATGTAGCATGCAATGTTGACTCCTCTCTCTAGTTACACTTTTCCAGCCTTTTCAACCACCATGCTTAAAGAAATATGCTAAACCATTAAGTAAAATTTAAAGCTACACCTAAAGCATTGCCACAATGTTCTCTCTTCTTATGCCACTAAATTCGGTTGCTTGATATTTTGGAAGCAATTTTCATATTATTTTTTTATTTTGACCTTGCGATATCTTACATAATTTATGTAACTCATGATTTTTCTGGAGTACCCATAATTGTGTGTGACAGTTAATGGCTATTTCATACTAATATATTGGACCTACGTCCTTCCAAAATTCAATGTGAGAGGTTTGGAAGTATGATTGCATGTTTTGATATTCCTCCATAAATGTTTTGTCTCTGCATTTTCCACCTTCAAAAATAGAGTTCCATGATCCACATCAACAAGATTAGTTCAGAAAGGAAGCCACAAAAGTACTTTATGAAGCAGATTATACCTATGGGTAGATGTTTGATAATTAATTTATATGCCTATCATACCTATGGCATAAGACCCGCCAAATCCAAACTAATGTGCATTTTGATGCAAATGTTTAGGTTGCAGATAAAATGGAAATTTTGTTTAGAGAGGTTTTTAATTTTATTTTTCAGATAGGATAGAAAATTGCCACATCTGGATCCTTTTATTCTAGTATTACGGTTACTGAATCAATGAGACAAATTGCAGAGCTTGAAGGAATGTTGCATAAAGAGTTGGTTGAATTTGAGGTGATATTATAGATGCATATAAATGATGTTTAGTATACTTTAGGTTGTCTAACATGATATTATGCTAGAATAATATTTCTATTTAATGAATATTTCCTTTTTTGTTTATAGAAATTGCTTAGTTGGAAATAATGTCTTGATATAGTAATTCATTCTTTTAATGCAATTTGTCAAATTCAAACAAATTTTGTTGCAAGAGGCCATCATTAGTGACAGGAAAGTTGGAAGACCTGTTGCTGATATTTCAAAGGTAAACAGTATAAGGTGTCTTCTTCTTTATGAATCCTATGAATGGGATCATCATCTTTGCCATTATTCATAACTGCGTCATATATACTCACTATTTTTTACTTTTTGGCATGCAAATCATCCTTTTAAAGGTAGTTTTTTATGCTGTCACAACATATTTACATGATTCACAAGGTAAGAAATCAATTTTTAGGTTTTATAATTATAGGTTATTTATAGAATATAATTTTCTTCAAAGTTTCATTTTTAATTGAGTATTCAACCAAACATATTGAGTATCTTATACATAGCTATATGTGATTTAATATCGATTCTTTTGGTTCATTATAATTAAGTCCATTTTGTACTGGAATATAATTAAACACATTGTTCTTTTCCAATGTTTTGCAGTCTTAAAGTGAACTAATTACTCTCTTATTGTTTGTTGTCCACTACTGGAAAGAGATACTCTTACTGTGATAAATTTCAAATTTTTTTATTTGTTGGTTACTGTCATGTTTTGAGTGCGGACTTGTGAAATTCCAAATCACATGTCACTTTATGTGAAGGGGATATATATATTTCACCTATGGTTCCTTGAAGAGTCGTGTTACATTTGCACAAACGTTTAGATATCTAAAATTTCTAATTTTAATTTTAATATTTACGTGATAAAGGAAATACAAAGGTTCCAATTATAAAAAGTCACCTGACAACAACAACATTGATATTTTTCTTTCATTCAACCTGTAACATATTTCATTTATCTTCATCAATGCTCTTCTTCCATATGCTATCCATTTATGACATTCCCCATTAGGGGAATTTTGAGGTCTAAAATGGGCCTCCTAAGGAAAATGTTCAATCAAAATGCACTTTATGAGAACCAATCACATTTTAAGGGATGACATCATCCATAATGGTTGAGGTGGCATTGCTTGAGTTAAAGGTACTTACTTGTCACATTCTTAATGGTGGATAAAAACTGATGGTTAACCATGATAGTGCTCTAAGTACTTTTCAAGTCAAAGTAAAGTACTCATAATAAATGTCATTGCACACTTTTTGAATAAAAATATATTATTGTCATTTCATATTTCTTGAAAGAAATAATGCATATCCCTATACATTTATTATATTATATTATATTATTTTATTTTTATATAGTATATTAATTACATGTTATTATACTATTTAAATAATATAAAATTTAATTAATAGCTTATAATATAATTAAGAATTTATAAATTTATATTTATATATTATTTTAAGTCATTTAAGTACAAAGGACAAATGCATTAGTTGTTTAATGATAATGACTTTTTCTTGAAAATCTCATTCTTATTTATAGTCACATCAATACAATTATTTTATTAATTTTATCTTAGTACAACTTTTGAATTGAATTTAACTATGGTTACATGGATTGTGGTGCAAAAAGTGAATTGCAAATTCATAAATATTATTTTATTAGTTCAGCTATTATTTTATTATTTCCTTAGGAGGCCCATTTTAGACCTCAAAATTCCCCTAATGTTTGCAATATTTGGTGCATTTGCGAGTTATAGGTCATTTGAAAGCTACAAATGTTTTTAGAGTTTCAATTCTAATCGAGTATTCAACTGAACATATTGATCCTCTTATACGTAACTATTTTCCCTCCACCCGGCACTTTTCATAACTTCCATAACCATTAGGTAGGGACCTGCAACTTCGATGATGTTTTTTTTTGTTTAGTAAAAGATTGTCGAGACTTTAATTTATTGAAACTTGTATAATTTACAATCTATATAGTTTCAAGATATAATTTTTGAAAGTCTAATTCTTTAAAGGGTGCTAGCTCAATGGAAGAGCAACTAATTTATAAGCAAGAGGTTGGTGGTTCGATTCCATTGTGCCCTGATATTCATATGGAATGGAGGCGATTAGGTTTTGGTGATAGAGGCTCCTTTGACCATCACCAATGAGCTTATGGTGACATTTTTTTAACCCTCACCAAAATATGAAATGGTGGAGGTCAAGGAATGGCACCATAGATATGCATCAATAGTGACGACCATGAAAGGTTTGTCTCCATAAATCATTTTTTATACGAAATGGTGAGGGTCACTATTTTTCATTATAATCATTATTCGTGATGAACCTTGAAGTCACCAATGAGCTTATCATGCCATTTTTTGACCCTCAAAATATAAAATGGTGACGGTCAACAAACGTTGCCATATATATATGCACTAATAATGACGACCATGAAAGGTCCATCACAATAAATAGTTGTTGTTCATATGAAATGGTGATGGTCACTATTCATTATTATAATCAATATTCGTGACAGACCTTGAATTTCACCACTACACATATTTTTGCCGATGCCACTTTTGGTGATGTTCATTTTTTTGGTGACCAAGGCTATTGTCCATCACCATTGCTCATACGAAATGGTGACGGTCACTATCCGTCATTATAAATCATTATTGGTGACGAACCTTGAATGTCACCGCAAAACCTATACTTTTGGCGATGCCACTTTTGGTGACGTTCCGTTTTTTGTGACAAAGGCTCTTTTTACCGTCACCAATGAGCTTATGGTGAAATTTTTTGCCCCTCACCAATGTCCATTTTTCTTGTAGTTTTTGTTCAATATTTCATATCATGGGATGGAAATGGACAAGCCAGAACCCCACTCCAATTCATATTTACCACAGAGCCCTTTGGGAATCTGATTTTAATTTACATTTCTATAAAATTTTCAATGGAGTAATGTTACCCATCCATCAGATTATTTTTAATGAAAAATCCCTAGGATTTCTAAGGAAGCTAGCAAATTTTTTTTACCAATTGCTAGATGGTTTGCTAAAAAAAATTCACTTATATCAGAGTTTTCGAAATTTATTCTTCCGCCCTTGTTTTGCCTTATTATGTTCCTAATAAGCTCCTAGCCAGGGAAATTTCCTACCAAGTTCTAGTAAGTGGCATGTCCAAACAACTCAAAGATGCCAAGAAGGCCATTTGGCCTACTTTCCCTTTACAATGTGACACGTTTTTCCTTTTCGACATTGGTCATGAATTCAAAGAGATTTCAAATGTCACTTCATTAAATCCAACTCTAATGCCAAAGAGGCCATATGATCCTAATAATGTGGTTAATAATTTCACCACTGAGCTTAAAATGAAACCTTTCTTGAATGATAAAGATATGTTTGATGATTTATTTTAAGGTGTGTAAAATTTTACAGATGTAGTGAAAGTTGCATCCAGTCATCTCAGTAAAAAAAACTTTGAGACTTTTCAAGCATATAGAAATAAGAGGCTAGAAATAGTCCCTTTGGACTTGTTATTTATTGAAGATGTCAATAGGCCAACTCCCAGTATTAGTCTGGATAATGAGGCTAAGGATACGTCAGAAGATGAATCTCAAGAGAAGTCAAAGCATGATTCAGGACAATCACAACATAATTCTTAGAATTTAGATCACTCTGATAATGAATCTGAGAACAGGAATGAGATTCCTGAGAAAATAATTGAGAAAGTGATTAAAGGTATTGAGATGAAAACCTAAGGAGAAATTAATAGAGCTAAATCATCTTCCCAAGAATATCAACATATCCAGAATACACCTGAGCAGACAGAGAAGCCTCATTCTAAAGATTTGAAGAAAGAATGGGAGAAGTTTTCTAAGGCACTAGAAAAACCACCACCACCAAAGCCTAATGTTGATGAATCACAAAGTTTCCAAACTCTAGTGCATTCCCCGAATTTAGTGGAAACTACAATACCACTACAACAGGTACTAGAATTTCATGATCAAGAGATCATCTCGACATATCGTACAAAATAAATTGTTTTAAATATTGAAGAGATACCCTCACTTAATGTCTTCTACAGTACGAGTCATAAGGCTGTAGTTAAGAGTAGAAAGAGAAGAATAATTGATGAATCAGTTTCAAATATTATGTATGAATCTATAGATGTTCTATGGAAAGACACTTTGGCTGACCTACAGAACATTTAAATAAGTTATCACCGTTCACAGGAGCATATGCTACTGCTACTCTTGACAAAGACACATAGATAAAAACTCTAATTAAGAAAAAATAAGACAAAGTTCAAGAGTTGGAGAAACTGCTAGAACAAGAAAAGTTTAATTCCAGTAAAAAGATTGAAATGAAGATGTCTCAATTTCAAAAATATTTTGAAAGACTTAAGTTGCAGCACCAGGTGTAGATTATAGAGAAAGAAACACAACTTGAAGCAGCAATGGACACATTGAAAAGTCAACCTCAAGTAGAGAAATTTATAAAAGAAGCACTAGGAATGAATGAAAAACTAAAGCAGAAGCAAGAAACCTTTTGTCAACAAATTTCAATCACCAGTTCGTACTATGATACAAGCAAGATTTTGATACAACAAGTGGATAATAGGAGGTTTGAATGCGAAAAACTTGAAAAGAAGATTAATGAGGTCATTCAGTGGAAGGGTTTGACGCAGGAAAGAAATATTACCTCCCTAAAATAGATAAGTTTCACAAAGAGATTCTTTTTAAATATTGGTAAATGCAGCCGAGACAAGCAGAGAAGGCAACGACAAAGGCATCATGGCTGAAAAATGAAATTATTGAATCTGGTAATGAACATATTTTAAAAGCTGAACTTATTAAAGAATCCACAACTAAAGTTCTCCCAGAGCTCAAACCATTAGAAGCATAGTGGAATGAAAGTACAGAGACATAGGTGGACACTATTAAAAATATAAATAAGTTTGATCAAGAAAATTACTGGAATTTTTTGATCAAACCTTATCATCAGTGCCTGACTCTACAATCATTAAATGATTCTACAAATAAATCACAGCCAACAATTTCGAATGTAGTGTTTAAAGGCCATTTTAGATCTGAGATTACAAAGCCAGCTCAGCTAAAGCCAATGGTGGATATTTTTCATCTCCGAGATCAAATGCGCAAAGAGGACCAGCCCACATAATCATATTGTTATTTTATTTCCTATATTTTAGTTTAAGTTTAATCCTTATGAGGATGGTTTTTTGAAACCTCCTCCATTTTTAATGTAATAATC
Source organism: Pinus albicaulis (assembly GCA_034641835.2). NCBI lineage: Eukaryota > Viridiplantae > Streptophyta > Pinopsida > Pinales > Pinaceae > Pinus > Pinus albicaulis. The sequence goes on from CM076580.1 coordinate 1,151,059,856, forward strand.
TATTTTAAAAATATTTTAGTTTAGTGTTTAAACCCTTCTCATGCATTTAGAGAAGGGTCCAGAATTTTTTCAAAATTTTTTGCAAAGAATGCACTTCTATAAGTTTGTGAATGCCTTGATGAATTAATGGAACTAAATCTGTTATCTTTTGAAATTGAAGCTGTTTGACTGAAGTTGCACTATTTTACTCATTAAATTGCTTGAAACTGAAGAGGAGAAGAAAATTACTGTTAGTTTGAATGAGTAGAACCTCTTATATATGGTACTTCTACATATTATATTAAGTTTTGCTTCTTAAATTGACAATGATATTTTTATCTATATTATATATTAGAGCTATTATCATAAGTGAATGTTAAATTCACTTGTGTACTGATATTATTTTATGATTTCTTATCTAATATATAATCAAACATATAAATGCGATATACATTTCACAATCCTTTTGATTAAACTATTTTGTCAAAAGAATTATTTTTACATAATTTTCATCTCTTTCAAATTTTAAATAATCTTCATTACTAATTGTTGGAAGATATCTTTTTAGATCACATGAAGGAATTGACAATTCTGTGTATATAGTAGAATATATTTTTTAGTTAAATGCATATGATAGATTAAATCATTTCCCATTTTCATGTTATATAAACCAAGCACACCCTCATCATCCTTATTGGGAAACTGGTCCCTTTATCCCTAGTTGGAGCCACTACACCAAATGGAAAAGGAATTTCTCTAAGGTTCACACCATGTGGTTTTCCCCCATGTTGTGGCAACGAAATTCTAAGGCTTCAACATTTTGGCGCTATAAGGAGGGAAAATTGTGAATGGAAAGAAGGTCTGATCAATCTAAAAACCAATCTAAGAGTCTCTCTCCCTCTAGATCCCCTTCAACTTCTAGAAAATTAGCTAGATCTAAATCTTTAATATATGACGTTGAACATCCCTCTCCTAAGTCTCCTAGTGAAACTCAACCAATAATATCTCCAAATTTTCACCAAAATCCCCTGGAAGTTCAATATTTGATAGAAAAGTTAGAGAGAGTATCCATTTTTGCTGAAAATCCTAAAGCTTCTCAAACATCTGATATTAGTGTTTCATATTCTTTACAACCTAGATGAATATTAACTCGATTAGAAACTCAGAATATAGTAATCCATCCTTTTGAATTTCCTATCGATACTTCTCGAAGGAAAACAAAGAAGAATAAATCAGAGTCAATCACCAGCGAGGTCTTATCCAATAATCCACCCCATTCACCTCCATTACGTCCACTCACTTCCAAAACTTCCATTCCAACAATCATTGTTAGTTTAACTAGTTCCAGTACTCAGACTACTACTCCTACAACTAGTTCTAGCACTCAACCTGCCTCTTCTTCAACTCAAACTAAATCCACCCAAGGTCCAATGGCAGGCCAAGTAGCTCCACCAAATGTACAACCATGGAACAATCGAGGCGATGTACAAATGCATGTTCTTCTTCATCCTCTTCCAAAATACCCTGAAATATGGTTACCTAAATTCAATCCTGATGATGGTCTTCCAATTGAAGAACACATCCATAATTATATGTTAGCTATCAATTTAAAAGAGGTAACTGAAGAAGACTATGTAGTAAGACTATTTCCATACACTCTCAAAGGATCTGCAGGATCTTGGTATTTATCATTACCTTTCCGCTCTATAACTAGTTGGAATATGTTTGAAGAAATTTTTTTAGCTAAGTTTGGAGATAACAGAACCACTGCATCGCTCATCAATGATCTATCAAAACTAAAGGTTAAAACATGAGAGAAAATAAAAGACTTCAATTCTAGATGTAGTAAGTTACTCAATAAAATCTGTGTTGCATTAGTCCCTAGTGTAGAAGTTCAAATTGAGTGATATATTTCTTCTCTCCCATATAACATAACCATCTTTATTGATAGAGAGAAGTTGCCTACATTGGAAGAAAATATGAAGGAATCTTTGTGTGTAGAGAAGCACATAATAGATCTTGAAAAGAATAATTCCCAAGAAGACGAGAAATATAAGAAAGTATCCTTGAAATATGATTCAAATAAAAAGCCACCAAAAGACCCTTTTGATGTATAATTTCTTCAAAATTTTTTAAAGACCATGATAAATGAAATGGCAGATATAAAAAAAAAAGTTGCTAAAAGTTCTAGTACAAATAAGACTTTCAGGCCCTTCAAGAAAAATTAGTCTTCTAATTCTCAGCCACCCAACATCATATCTAATGTTGAGTCTGATCAAGATACATATGAAGATCAAAAAGAAGAAGAAGAAACTGAAGTCGAAGAATAAGTTGAACTAAATGGAATGTGGGATTTTATCCTACCAAATGATGAACATCAAGAAGCTTTATCGGTAAGTACAAGGAGAAAGTATACGACTGAAGCAACACATCCAAATTAGAAACATAAGAACTCAATGCCTGCTAAAGAGAAAATAGTAAGTAAAAAGTATACATCTAAGGCTACACAAACTAACCTTGCTACTTCAAATGTTCCACCTACATCAAAGACAATGGTAGTCTCTGACACCATTGAATATAATGTAGTTGAGGATATGAAAAATACCAAGGCTATCATTTCAATCCATGAACTTACTAAACTAAAACAACAATAGAAGATTTTAATTAGAGATTTGAATGCAGTTCCTTCTTCAGCCTTACCTTCTCCAGTAGTAGTTCAAGATGCTAATCAAATGGGTAAATCTCCTTCACCTTCAACTAAAATAGATGCCACAGATCTTATTATGATAGGTGATCGATCCATCTCTCATAATCCTCCATTTATCTTAACCTATAAGATCTATAATAAGAACAACCACAATTTCTTAATAGATTCAGGGGCTTCCTCTAATATCATGCCGAAATCAGTATGTGATAAGTTGAACATAACTCCTCAAATTTCTCCTTTTAATATAGTACAACTTGATAGAACAAAAGTAGGGGTTGTAGGAGAAATAAATTATGTTGCTATTAGATTGTCATCAAACCCTAAGGTTACCCAGAAATTGATATATTGGTGGTTGATATTCCTGAATTTTATGGTTTAGTATTAAGCAGAGACTGGTCTAAGAAGCCTCATGGATATTGATGGGCCTCTAAATTAGACATAAAATAAGGCCCATTTAACCTTTATTAAGCCCATCTACCTTCCTTATGCACATGAATATATAAATCAAATCTCTCTTTCTGCACTTAATAATGTTTTCTTATGCTTCAATATTTTATTAGGAAGATTTAAAGGTAATTGCATATTTGTGCCTAATATTGGTTATTTTTGTAGAATATTGTGAGAATATTTGGAAAATTATGCATATTTGGAGAAGGAGATGATTTAGAGACTTGCTCCCTGCCACTAGAAGATCAATATTGGAGAATAAATGAGCACAATATCAGGAAATTAGGGAGAAATCTGGGAGAGATTCAAAGGGGTTTTCCACCCTCCTTAACTCTCAAAGGCAGCCAAAGGAGCCTCATGAGATCCCTCCAGCAATTCGAATTTCACAGGGAGCCAAGCGACTTAAGAACAAGTGCACTCAAGACATACATCACTTAGAGTTAAGTGGACTCATTACCTATTTTTTAGGGAGCTGTTGGTAGCTGCACTTGAGGAAAAATAAAGCTAATCAAGAGCTAATTAGGGTCGATTCTATTTCGTTCTGGTCCGACCATTCGATTATGGTCCATTCGATATAGTTCATTCCATTCCATCCCATGCCATCCATTTTCCAGTCTATTAGGCTTTTGTTGTTTAAGACCTTCGGGATGTAATAAGATTTCATTTTAATGCAATGAGTATTCAGATGAATTTTCATTGATCTAGTTCTAGAGAGTTGGACTCGTGGATTAGGACCCAATCCATGTGCCTTAGCTTCTCTGCTTGTTACCATTCTTTCCTTTGTGTCATTTAGCTATTTTTTTTTGCCCATTAGTTATTTTTTATTTCTATCATTTAGTTAATATTGCTTCTGATAGTTTTAATTTGTTGTTTTGAATTTTTGTTGTAGGTTTTCATTTGATTAATAGAACGGAGGATAAAAATCTAAAAGTTGTGGATCTAGACTTCCCTTCTCATCTCTGTCAATAGAGCTCGAGGGGTGTAGGCTTTCCCACGGGCCAAAAAAATTGATGTATGTTCACAATTTTTATAATGCATTCTTTTCTGTTTTCCTATGCATGAATCTGTAGGTTTGTTTGCAGGAAGTAGTATTAAAGTTTCGAATAATTTCACCCTCACCTTCCCGCTTCATTTTCCATCTCTATGTTACGCTTCCAAACACCTCTGTTACGCTCCATTTCCCTCGTTATTTTCTCTTCCTATCAGCTTTTGCACCCTTTTTATTCATAGAAACCATTAAAGTTTTTCCTGTGATCTTTTACCTTGGAATTTCCTGATTATCACATCTCGTCCATCACATAACCCCTTCCCTTTCCTTTTTAGTTTTTCAACATCTCAGTGATTTGTTCTTTTCACCTCACCTTTACCTTTTTAACTCAAAAATGATTGAAAATCTTTAAAGTTTGACCTCTTCCCTTTTCTTCTCGGTTCTCCCGCTACCGTACATTTCAATCACACTTCACAATGTTTTCATTTTTCTTCTTTTAAGACTTACCACTCCGATCCGCCAATTGCGATATTGAGATCGCGCTCTACCACCGGTCCCACCACTATGTCAGCCATCACATTTCACACTTCACACCATCTAATTGGTTTTCGTTAACAATTACCGCTTCCAATAGCAAATTATGATATTTCAATATCACATATCTAACTTCGCAACATTTAGCACAACGCAAATCGCAATGTTTACATCGTCGCACTTCGCAGATTTTACCTTTTCGAAAATTGCACTTTGCTACCACTATCAAACTACACTCCCGCTTCTCCTCCATCACACTTTTCAAAACATTCTGCTCCAAATCATTTTTTGCACTATACTGAAGTTTTAATAAGGTTTAAACCCCCTCTTTCCACTTCTAAGCCTCGTTTCATGTGTTAAGCCCTCCATTAGCCTCTTTAGCCATTTTTGTTTCCTCCAAACTATGGGAAACACCTCTTCAAATTAGAATTTGGTCTTGAATAGATGCATATATAGGAGCATGATAGATAGAGTAGGGTGTGTTTAGCCGATTGGACAAGTTAAGTGCGGTTTAAGTTAGTTTCCTTTCTGCAATTTAATTTATTTTCCTTTCTGCCATTTCTTTTCAACAATTTAGATTAGTTTCCTTCCTGTCATTTCTTTTTATAAATTTAATTTAGTTTCCTTTCCGTCATTTCCTTTCTACAACTTAGTTTAGTTTCATTGAAGTGTGACAGACCTCACTGAGAACCCTTAGAAATAGCACCCTTTCATAAAGCAGAAGAGGATGTCATGAACAGAATGCATCTGCTGTGTATATAGAACTGTCACCTCCAAGTTTTTACGAACCCCAGGTTGATAAAGTAAAGTAGGGAAAATTTTTCCTCCAAACTGTGGGCAACACCTCTTCAAATTAGAATTAGGTCTTGAATAGTTGCATAGATAGGATCATGATAGATAGAGTAGGGTGTGTTTAACCGATTGGCCAAGTTAAGTGTGGTTTAAGTTAGTTTCCTTTCTGCAATTTAATTTAGTTTCCTTTCATCCATTTATTTTAAACAATTTATATTAGTTTCCTTCATGTCATTTCTTTTCAGCAATTTAATGTTGATCAGCAGTTGTCATTGATGTCAACCCAAGCAGTATCAGGGGCTAACCCAATATTGCATGGGATTTTTGAGCTACCATATTAATATATTCTGGATCAATAATAATTTTTATGGTTTCTACTTGTCGAGATGTTTCTGTTGATATATGGCACGCCATGTAATTCTTCACGGTTTGAGAGATATTCATGTTTGAAGTTTGTACCCCCAGTTAGTGGGCTAAAACCCGATGGGGTTGGGGCATGGGTCATTGAAAAGTCATAATTAATATTTTTTTAGTTCCTAAAATCCCTCCCACATTCACTTGTTGAAGCCCCTCTCAAATTAAGCATTCATATAAATTGTGATCTTCATTTCCTCCTTATGTATGGGATTTGGGCATCTGAAATGGGTCATCGTGGAATTTTCGCTCTAAATTATTTTCTATGAAGGCTCAGAAGCTGAAATTTTTATGAGGTGAAGATAAAATCCTGAGGAAGTTGCAGTAAAAATTTCAGATCAAGTTGCACAATATTTTTGGAGATATGATCTGTGGAAGTAAGGGTTTTTGCAGGCTCCTGAAATTCATCTCAAAGAAGTGACCTTGGTAAAATATTCATAACTCTCTCTTTGAGTATCAGATTGGAATTATGTAAAAATATATAGATAGTGCACATTATTTATTTTTCTCTCTATCAATTTCAGAGGCAAATAAATAAAAAAATGACACGTGGCACGCCGTACAAGTGCGCTCTGCTAAAACAGTCCATAATTAGGGTAGTGTGAGAAGTTGGGTATAAATCTCTCTTGAAGAATCCAAATTGGGTCAGACCTATGGCATTGGAAATATGACTCAGAGGACTACTACAGGACCGAAAATCAGATATTGAGGATCTAAAATAACAGAGATACCCAGATTCAATATCGAGCTCCTAGAAGGCAAGAAAAAGCTAGATCATGTGTTGTCAAGGATTGCAAAGGACTAGAATTTCTACAGTAGAAAAGAAAAACAAGGTGCATAAGAGGTTAGCATGACAAGAGCAGCAACCAAGGTGCATAACAACAGCAAGAAGTTCATCATATGAAGTCTTCAAGTGGGCAACACTACATACAATCATTGTAAAGGTATCATTGTACTTAGTCATTGTAAATACATTATTATACAAATTGTACTAGTGTCTATCTGCCAAGGGTTGAAGAGGCAGTGTTGGGAGGTCTAGGATCATCATTAGGTGGTTATTTCAAAGTTGGGGTTATGGTCTAGTATATCTTCTTCTTCTGCATCATTCTATATCATTGTAAAGTGGACCATTTTCCCTGGTACAGAAGTCCATTCTTCTTTTATTGTTCTATAGGGTGGTAGGGTGGTGCTAGGGTGACTTATAGCTCATTGGATGTTGGGGCATCCATTCAGTGACTACTGAATAATCTTGGGCGTTGGAACGTCCATCCAGTGGGAGCTGGAGAAGAATGCTTCTCTAGATTCTAGGAAGTTGGAGCTTTATTTTCAATTGTGGTTTTTGTCCCGGAGTGGGTTTCCACCTTAAAAAATGTGTGCATTTGTGTTCCTCTTGTTTGCTGCTATCATTGTACAAACACTGATAATAATTGAAGATTAAATAATGCTCTAATTGAAAGAAATACTGATTCATCCCCCATCTCAGTATTTCCAACATTTAATTTAGTTTCCTTTCTTTCATTTCCTTTTTGCAACTTAGTTTAGTTTCATTGAAGTGCGACAAACTTCACTGAGAACCCTTAGAAATAGCACCATTTCCTAAATCATAAGAGGATGACATGAACAAAATGCATCTGCTATGTATATAGCACTTTCACCTCCAAGTTTGTACGAACCCCGGGTTGATAAAGTAAAGTAGGGCAGCCCCTAGGAGTTGTAGCACTCTTGGTGCAATACCAGGGCTCACCACTTTTTGGCGCAATTGTCGGGGAGGTGTCTAGTAGATGCTTTGATTTTGTTTTTAGAATTCTTTTCTGCTTTCCTTTATTTTCATGCCATTTTAGAAATATTAAAAAAAATACAAAAGGATCCGATTTTCATGCCTCATAGGAGTAGGGATACTTAGAATTAAAAAAAGAAAAGAAAAAACTTCTCCAATACCAACCCCCCCACTTGACCACATGGTGCAGTAAAAACCACATCACCATACACTTTTTAAGGTAGAATATATGGATGGATATGATGACAATGAATAATATCTTATTGGGTTTCCAAGTCAAGATATGGACATCAATGTTCATATGAATAACACCCCTCTATATTTCCTTCCCAACTTCCATGTTATGAGGATAGAGGATCCATAAAAATTTATCTTTGAATTTTAGATACTTTGTAGGTCTTATGGCTACTTATCACACACTCAAAAACTGAGATTGTTTCCTGCAACATTGAAGGATAGAGCTCTTAAATTGTTCATGAGTATAGATACTAATTCAATAAGATCATGGAATGATATGCAAAAGATACTTCTAGAAAAATGCAAAGATCATGATCTTAGAGTTTTTGAAAGAACCAAGAAGAATATGAGAGCCTTGAGGATCTAATAGAGAGGTTCATGTATAATGTTAAGAGGGCTTAATTGCATCATTTAGGATTTGACACACTAAAAACCCTCTTACTTAGAACAATTAGGGATGAGTGGATTGATCTCCTTAATCTCATGAGTAAAGGATATGTATATCAATTTTCATTTGAAGAAATTTGTGAAACATGCAAGCACATATCAAGAGGAAGGGAAAGAGTAAGTAAGTCAACATCAACATTGGTAAGGCAAGATGAACTTGGAAATTTTCTTGACAACTTTAAAAAATAAATTCTTAGCAATCTAAGTGAACAAGTAGAAATGTTAAGAATGAAAAATGAGAAAAAAGAAGATGCTGATATTTTTGTTATCCATGCAGAATCATATGCTACTAAATTTTGTTCATGATTCCCTAGGTTTAAAGAAGTTTACCAGGAAGACAATGGAGCAAGGTAATCACCAGAGAAGCTATGTTATGTAGCTCCAAGGAGACCCTGACAGCCTAGTCAACTTGATATGATGCAAGGACCCACTTCAGAATTTCAAGCTTATTCACATCCAGGTCAAAATAATTGGGACACACTCCCTCCTTGGTAACCTTGGCCATCTCGACCCGAAAACAAATCTTGGCAACATGGTTGGCAAGGTCCTTATTGGGAAAATCCTCAACATCCTCAATATTTCCCTCAATATCCTCCATACTTGACTCCAAGCTATCCCTACCATCCACCTCCACCACAACCACAACCTCAACCACATCCATCTCATATATCCACACCCACTCAACTACCTGTACCACCATTTCCAAACCCATGCAATGAAGTATCTCGGCTCACTTACAATGCTGAGGTACAACACTACCAAACATATCCTCTTGGTCTAAATGGTTTGCATATTAGTTCGAGAAAGGTATTATAAAGAAGATATTTTCTTAATGTCATTGAAGGACAACATCAAGAAGAATAAGATCCAAATGAGGAGATCAAAATATCGAGGGCTACACTTGATGAAGATTAGATATCATAATCATATGTTAAGAAAGTTCCCTCATGTTTACCAACATTTCCTCCATGTGTTCAAGAGAAAAATACAAAAAAATAGGAAGATTTGAGTGCCATAATAGAAGAGGACATCCAAGGTGATCCAACTTAGCAAGTGAACCAGGGGCATCACAACTATATTGACATATGGTTCCAAACAGCCGCTAAGTTGAAACAACACACTCTTCTTGAACATTACTTGATACAATCCTAGTCAAATAAATTCATCTCTCATATTCAGGTACATGTAAAAGCATGTATTCCAAGTGTGGACATGATTTTATCTGTCATCTTGATGTGTACATGGCTCCATTGGAAGTATTCCTATACTTGAAAAAGGTTTTTTTTTCAAGTAGAGTAAGAAAGTGAAAAAGAAAAAAAAGAAAAAGAAAAAATGGAAAGAATAAAATCTCAGGTGAAAACCTCTTTTGAGGCATCTGATATTGTTCTAGCGATTGAAAACCTCCATGAGGCAGTCATTGGGTTGAAAAAAAGAGAAAAATAAAATATCCTAGGTGAAAACCTCCTTTGAGGCGCCTAGGTAGACCTTATAGTTGAAAACCTCATTGAGGCAGCTACTAGGCCTTAAAAAAATAAAAAAAAATAAAAAAAATAAAAATAAAAATAAAAATAAAAATTCCATGTATCTCTCTCTAATGAATGTAGGTGCGTTCCAACCTTTGCAAGGTGTAAAACAACAAGTTGGCACAAAATGAAAATTCGGTCAACACCCTGGTTAAAGGTAGTCAAAATTGGACTTCCTCCTCCTGTGCTCAGAAGCTCCAAAAGGACCTCAAGCAGATTATCACATGCAACTTCAAAATCATCGAAGACAACTTCAACATACATATCATCAGCTTCAATATCACATGCAAAAACAAATCAATGGTAAGGGTCATGTATGAAATCATCTAACCCTTTCTTCGAATCCATTTTAGCTTAATAAAATATTAAAAAGTGTGAGAAGGAAAGTTTTTTTATATAGCTAAAATCAGTAGCGGAGCAACCTTAGCCTTATCTAGCAACTAGCCTCACTTTTTCCACAAAGAAAAGGAACAAGACAAAAGTAAAAGGGACTTGAGAAAGTGGGTAGTAAGTAGTTCATTGTAATAGAAGACACGGAGTGCCGAGGGATAACCAAGGGTGAACTAAGTTCACAAAAAAGAAAACATTGAGTTTACTTTGCATGAAATAAAAATAAAAAATAAAATAAAAGATTGAAAAAAGAATGAAAGAGAGAACCAAAAAAGAAAAAAATCAAATAAAAGGTGGATCCACCACCTTTTAGCATGCAAACTAGATTTTATTAAGGCATCCGAGGACCTCCATGAAGCACCTACAAGAAGAAATGAAAGAAGAATAACAAGAAGATTAGCAGGAGGAGCAGCACATGCGACAATAAACAAAAGCTAAAATAAGCTAGCATGCAGGAAAGACCATAAGGAAGGGAGGATGCATAGGTTGCTCAGAGGATGAGCACAAATTTCAGTAGGGGGTGATGATGGGCCTCTAAATTAGACATAAAATAAGGCCCATCTAACCTTTCTTAAGTCCATCTACCTTCCTTATGAAAATGAATATATATATTAAATATCTCCTTCTCCGCTTAATAATGTTTTCTCATTCTTCATTATTTCTTAGTAAGGTTTAAAGGTAATTGCATATTTGTGCCTAATATTGGTTATTTTTGTAGAATATTGTGAGAATATTTGGAAAATTATGCAGATTTGGAGAAGGAGATGATTTAGGGGCTTGCTCCCTGCCACTGGAATATCAAGATTGGAGAATAGATGAGAAAAATATTAGGAAATTAGGGAGAAATATTGGAGAGATTCAAGGGGGCTGTCCACCCTCCTTCAATCTCAAAGGTAGCCAAAGTATCCTCATGAGATCCCCTCTAGCAATTCAAATTCTAGAGGTAGCGAAGTGACTCAAGACCAAGTGCACTCAAGACATAATTCACTTGGAGTCAAGTGGACTCATTACCTATTTTTTAGGGAGTTGTTGGTAGCTGCTCTTGAGGATAAATAAAGCTAATTAAGAGCTAAAAAGGGTCGATTATTTTCCATTCTATTTCAGCCATTCGATTCTGGTCCATTTGATACAGTCCATTCCATTCCATCCCATGCCATCCATTTTCCATTCTATTAGGCTTTTGTTGTTTAAGAACTTCGAGATGTAATAATATATCATTTTAATGCAATGATTATTCAGATGAATTTTTGTTGATCTAGTTCCAAAGATCTAGGCTCGTGGATTAGGGCCCAATGCATGTGCCTCAACTTCTCTACCTGTTACCATTATTTCCTTTCTATCATTTAGCTAGTTTGTTTCTGTCCATTAGTTATTTTTTGTTTCTGTCATTTAGTTAATATTTCTTCTGATAGTTTCAAGTTGTTGTTTTGAATTGTTGTTTTAGGTTTTCATTTTCTTAATAAAATGGAGGATAAAACTCTAAAATATGTGGATCTAGACTTCCCTTCTCATCTTTGTCAATAGAGCTCGAGGGGGGTTGGCTTTCCCACAGGCCAAAAAATTGACTTATGTTCATTGTTTTTATCACGCATTATTTTTTGTTTTCCCATGCATGAATCTGCAGGTTTGTTTGTAGGAAGCAGTATTGAAGTTCCAGAGAAATTCACCCTCGCCTTCCTGCTTCATTTTCCATCTCTGTGTTACGCTTCCAAACACCTCTGTTACACTCCGTTTCCTTCCTTATTTTCTCTTCCTATAAGCTGCCACACCGTTTTTATTGATAGAATCCATTAAAGTTTTGCCTATGATCCTATACCTTGGAATTTCCTGATTATCACATCTTGGCCATCATATAACCCCTTCCCTTTCCTTTTTCATTCTTCAACATCTCAACAATTTTCCCTTTTCACCTCACCTTTACCTTTTTAACGCAAAAAAGATTAAAAATATTTAAAGTTTGACCTCTTCCCTTTTCTTCTTGGATCTCCCACTACCATACATCACAATTTCACTTCGTAGTGTTTTCATTTTTCTTATTTTAAGACTTACCGCTTTGATCCACCGATTGTGATATTGCGATCGTGCTCCGCCGCCAGTCCCACCGCCACGTCACCCGTCGTATTTTTCACTTCACACAGTTTAATTGGTTTTGTTAACACTTATTGCTTCCAACATCCAATTGCAATATTGTGATATCGAATATCTCTCTTTGCAACATTTAACACATCGAAAATCACAATTTCTACCCCGTCGCACTTTGAATTTCAAATATTTTACCTTTTCACAAATCGTAATTCGTTCCTGCTCCCGAACTGTACTCCCACTTCTCTGCCATCGTAATTTTCAAAACATTCCGCTCCAAAGCCTTTTCGCACTATAATGAAGTTTTAATAAGGTTTAAACCCCCTCTTTCCATTTCTAAGCCTCATTTCATGTGTTAAGCCCTCCATTAGCCTCTTTAGCCCTTTTTTTCCTCCAAAATGCGGGAAACACCTCTCCAAATTAGAATTAGTTCTTGAATAGCTGCATAGATATGAGCATGATAGATAGAGTAGGGTGTGCTTAGTCGATTGGCCAAATTAAGTGCGGTTTAAGTTAGTTTATTTTTTGCAATTTAAATTAGTTTCCTTTCTACAATTTAATTTAGTTTTCTTTCTACCATTTCTTTTCAAAAATTTAGATTAGTTTCCTTCCTTTCATTTCTTTTCAATAATTTAATTTAGTTTCCTTTTTGTCATTTCCTTTCTAAGACTTAGTTTAGTTTCATTGAAGTGTGACAAACTTCACTAAGAACCCTTAGAAATAGCACCCTTTCGTAAAGTAGAAGAGGATGAAACGAAAAAAATGCATCTGCTGTGTATATAGAATTGTCACCTCCAAGTTTGTACAAATATCGTGCTGATAAAGTAAAGTAGGGAATATTTTTCCTCCAAAATGCAGGAAACACCTCTTCAAATTAGAATTAGGTCTTGAATAACTGCATAGATAGGAGCATGATAGATAGAGTAGGGTGTGTTTAACTAATTTTCCATGTTAAGTGCAGTTTAAGTTAGTTTCATTTTTGCAATTTAAATTAGTTTCCTTTTTGCAATTTAGATTAGTTTCCTTTCTGCCATTTCTTTTCAACAATTTAGATTTGTTTCCTTCCTGTTTTTTCTTTTCAGCAATTTAATTTAGTTTCTTTTCTGAAACTTAGTTTAGCTTCATTGAAGTGTGACAAAATTCACTGAGAACCCTTAGAAATAGCACTGATCCAGGTTAAAATATTGATACCCTTAACCAAGACCTTTTACTTCGGCTGATGTGTTAGAATTGGATTGATTAAAGCATCAATGAACATAAATGAACAACTGAATGATATACAGAAGAGGAACATAACATGTCAAAATCAACAATCATAAGAACACGTTGCTTGATAACGGAGTTCGTCCAAGAGGGACTACATCTCCGGGCCTCGGTGTCAAGATGGTGTAGGTCATTGCATTAAGTACTATAAGGAGTGAAGATGTACATAGATGTGTTTTATCTGATATACAAGGAAACTGGACTCACACAGGAGTGGCTATACCTCTCTACGAGATGTTCCACAACAAGAACTCTCATTCACAAAAAATACTCCTATCAGTATGAAAATGTCTCACACATAAAGGCTATGAGTATCCCGCCAATCATAGTAAACAAGCGATATCAAATGAAATATGTGTGACAATGAGTATCCCACCAACATGGCATCAAAGGGATCTCAAACATAATACAAATTGATGACAAAAATTACATCAATAAAAACAAGACAAGGTCCCATGACTCATACATCAATAGGGATTTATACAACACTATGCATCTCAGGGACAAATAAGTACATGAAATCAACTCATCATATACCTCATGATGAAGATGAATGAAGAATGGGCTAATGTATTTATGGATCTGAAATCACCATCACAATCGTGGCGTCGAAAGGTGTGAACTCGACTGCTCACTCGCTGAAAACTGACACCTGTAACTTCACTTCAAAAAGTTATCGAAAAATATAAAACTCTGATGGAAAATATGAACACACCATTAGATTCGTGGCGTCGAATAGTGAAAAATAGATAGTCCATTTGCTAAATTCTAAGAAAGTGAAAATCTGGGGTAAAATGGAATCTTTTAGATTCCCCCTAGATTCCTCCAAGATGTTGCTCCATGGGTGGACTAGAAATTTGCAACTCAAAAGTTGAATCTGACTTCGCCATTGCGTTCCCTGAAAAAAACCATGAAAAATGACTATAAACTTGACTACATTCCAACATGGAGAAAAATTACCACCTTGAGAAAATTTCAAGGCTCATGGTTCTGCTCCCTATTTCTTAGCCTTCTCATGGTTCCACCTGCATCAAAAAATTTCCTGGCCTTGAACTGCGTTCACGCTTTTATCCTCCCTGATCTCCTTGGGCGCACTTTCAAATGATGGGTTTAAGTATCTGAGTGTGGGCAGACTTTACAAAAATCCCGTCGGCTAAGTTGGTTATGGATCCAAATGGAAGGGAGGAGGTTGGGTGGTCAAACCCTGACCCCTCCTTTAAAATTTGGAATTAGTTTTAGAACCACGTTGTCATATTTTAAAAGCCAATCAAATATATTTTTAAAATCCGTTGAATTAAATTTAACACCGAGTGGTTTGTTTTTTGGGGTCGGGTCCGCATGTAGCGGCCTGCTCGTATTCCGCATTGGCTCCATTGTAACATTACATGGTGCAATGGTGGGTTGGCGATGGGTTAACAACCCCCACTGATCTGAATTGATTGTATTAGTTTTGATGTGCTAAGTGTCTTTTCAATTTATAAACATGTGCATACTTGTCTCATTAGTTTTCTAAAGGATTAAGGATTTTAATGATGAATTGTAGATGATTTTAGGTGAATTAGAAGCATAAAACAAGCTTAAATAACACTGAAAAACAATGTAAAACAAAGAAATAAGTCACCACATGAAATTTACATTGTAGGCATGATGAAGCAGTTCACCCCTCTTGGGCTACATCTGCTGGTCCAACTCCCAATGGCATGTCCATATTTCATTATGCTCAAAATTTTACAAATACAAGTAGTTACAGTGCTCTAATGGCTGTTTTCTCTACACAAATAGCTCCAGAATGCTCCAATTATTCAAAAATTACTCTTCATTCACTCAGAATGGGCTAAAATTGAGTCTCCTACTCTTTTGCCCAGTTACACCTAGAAAAACTCCACTAAAAGTGGAGAACTCCACTTATCTAGAATTAAAATAGTGACTCTTGCCAATTTTTAGGCGTGATCCAAACTGTCGCCGTTTCAGCTATCGCAATAAGTGTTGCGGTTGGGGGTGGCCACATGCCAACCCCCAAACCCCGTGGTTAGGCTAACGGTTGGACGGAACTATCGGCAAAACCCCAACAATAATTATGGTTTGAATTGCGTTTACTCCGCTTTGAAGTGTTGTTAGCGCTGACCATACGAAAGTGGTTACATAAACCATGGAAATGTGACAAGGGTTAATATAGTTGCAAAATGCTGGCGGTTCACGTAGACTGTCGGAGGTAACTATTTTATGTTGGAGTTTGTTTAACGCCATGTGACCACCACGAGGGGACCGCTGGTGGGTTGGGACCGCCGGCGGTCCCCAACCCGCATACTCCATTACATTGAAACTTAAATAGAACCCGAAAACTCTTATGGTTAAGATTAATTGTGTGGCTCGGGTAGTGGAGACACGTGCAGGCCCGTGGGAGGTCGCAGGGTTGAGCCCTTCAGACCTCACCCAAAATTTTATAATGTGGTTCAAGCGTGACATGGCAGCCTCAGGGCTATCCACGTGGCACCTCCTGATTGGTCCTCATAAAAACATACAACCATTAGAATTGTGACACTTTTCATCTTGGGGTTTCTTCTGAGGAAAATAATATTCCATAGAATATTCTGTTTTGCTGACTGGACCTCCACCTTATTGACTGGGCATCCCAGTCAACCCTGGTCAAACTGTCACAAAATTTCCCTATTTGGAAATTTGATCAGAATGTGATATCTCCCTCATATGACATTGGTTTTTCGAACTGTTCGTGGTGACAGAATCAAGAAGACGAGATCTAAGCAAGAATCCTTGTTTCAACCCAATCCTGTAACTTTGAATTTTGAGAAAAATTTATGAACTCTTGATCACTCCTCTCCATTGGGAAGCTTTTGGACCCCAAAAGACTTGATTACATTTTCAGTAGATGAGGATACAACTCCCTCAACTTTCCAATCTCCATCCATTTTTCCTTGCTTGGTTTAGTGCCTTTGAGCCCAACTCGAAGGTAGTCAACAGTTCCCCTCTTAGATGCTCTTGTCCTCCTGTCAGGAATTGTATCTTCTTTGAGCTCATCTAGAAATTATGGTTTGAAATATTCAATAGAAGGTAGCTGAACATCACTTCCTTGATCATCGATCAAAGGAACCTCATACAAACGTAAGTTTTCAATGTTAACAACTGAATACATTTTCATATAAGAAGGCAAGTCAAGTTGAAATGCATTATTACCAACTTGCTTTATGATCTTGAATGGACCATATCAAATGGGTTGGAGATTTTTACCTACCCCTTGCATCCTTTATTTGCTAATGTGCAACCATACCTCATCTCCCTCTGGAAACTTGTGATTAAATCGATGTTTGTCATGCCTCTCTTTGTATTTTCTTTGAATTTTATCAATTTGTTCTTGAACTTGTTGATGTAAAATATGAATTTTCTTAATGAAATTTCAAGCCTTGTCAATATCACTATGGCCATCAATTGCAACATCCTTCCCAAAGATGAAGTTTAATAGTGATTTTGGAAAATACCCAAACATACTTCAAAAGGTGATGTTTGAGTTGAAGAGTGATTTTCCCAGTTGTAAGTGTGTTGGATGTAATGCAGTTGTTCATACCACAACTTAGGATGTTTGTTGCAATATCCTCTAAATATATGCACAACGGTTCTATTCACAACCTCGGTTTGTACATCTGTTTGTGGATGGAAAGAGGTACTCTTTTTCAACTTTGTGTCCATCATTCTTCGTAGATTTGACCAAAAATTCCCAATGAATCTGGAATCCCTGTCACTAACAATAGAAGTTGGTAGTCCAAAATGAACCCAAACATGTTGAAAATAAAGTTCAACAGTTTGTTCAAAAGTAATGGTTTTCTTACATGGCATAAGTATACACATTACTGTATCTATCCACAACTACATAAATATAATCATGTTGTTTTCTTGACATAGGTAGACCTCCAAAAAAGTCCATCGAGACACTCTCCCATGGGCTTGATGGTACCGGTAGTGGCGTGTACAACCCAAGCTTCCTATTACTAGGCTTACTTGTTGCACACATAGAAAAACCTCTTACAAAATGTGACACACTATCTACCATGCGAGGCCAATAGTAATACCTCTCTAGATGCACCACTATTTTTCTTACCCCAAAGTGTCCAACAATAAGAGATGAATGAGCATATCTCATGACTCTTAGCCTCTCTCCTTGTGGAATACACAACTTTCCCAAATGAAATGGAAAATTGTTATGGATGTGATAATATTTTTCTTCAACTTGATTCCCTTTAGTTAAACTGGCATACACATCTTGAAAATCAATGTCATGTGCATATTGTTCTATGCAACTCTCATGTACAACAGAATAATTTTTTAGTAAAGTAGATGCACTAATGATTGGTCTTGAAAGCATATCAAAAACTTTATTGAAAATACCTTTCTTGTACCTTATAACCAAGTGAAACTGTTGAAGAAATCCCATCCACCTGAAATGTCTTGATTGCTGCATTTTTGTTTGTGCCTGCAAGTATTGTAATGGTTGGTGATCGGTATGCACAATAGGCTCTTTACCCATCAAGTAGTGTTTCCACTTCTTAACAATTTGTACCAACACATATAGTTCTTTGCCATATGTAGGATAATTTTTTACAACACAATTAAATGTTTCATAATGAAAAGAAATAGGCTTACCATGCTACAAAAGTACTACGCCCATGGCATAATCACTAGCATCGGTTTGAATTTTGAATGGATGTCTCAAAATTTGGTAATGCAAGGACTAGAGCCGAACTGATCTTTTCTTTTAAAGCTTTGAAATCTTGCTTTCTTTTTCCTCCCCATTGGAAACCTTTCTTCACACTTGTCACTACATGCATAGGAGTTGCGATGGAAGAAAATTTGGCAATAAAGTTTCTCCAATATTTAGCTGCACCTAAGAAACTTCTTACCTCAGTAACAGTTTTGGGTGTGGGCCAATTCACAATGGCTTCCACTTTAGAAGGATCAATTCTCAAATCCCCTCCTCCTATAATATTTCCAAAATGGACCAAATAAGTCTTTCCAAACTCACACTTTGACATCTTAAGAAACAATTTCTCTTTCTTGAAAGTATCAAGCACTCTATTCACATGTAAGAAATGCTATTCTCTTGTTCTGCTGAAAATAAATATGTAATCTAAGTAAAAAATAAAAAATTAATCAAGGAATGGATGCAAAACACTATCCATAACACGCATCAAAGTTTTCTGTGCATTACACAAACCAAATGGCATAACTAGCCACTCAAAGAGTCATTGTTTGGTTTTGAATGTAGTTTTCCATATATCACTTTATACAATTCTTACTTGATGATACCCACTTCATAAATCTAACTTAGTGAAAAAAAATTCTTCTTTCAGGTGATCAAGCGAATCATCTATTCTTGGGAGTGGGTAACGATTCTTCACTGTAATTTTTTTCAAAGCTCGAAAATCTACACACATGCGCCAAGTCCCTTCTCTCTTTGGTATCAAGACTATGGGTGAACCACATGGCGAGGTGCTTGGCCTTATGATTCCTTTGTCCAACATCTCTTTGATTTGCCTCTTTATTTCAGCATTCTTCATTATCGACATGCAATACATATTGATGTTAAGAAGAGGAAAATATTGCTGCAACTGAATCTCATGTTGAATCTCTCTTTTTGGAGGCAATCCTGTTGGATCCTCAAACATCTCATGATGCGAGTTAACCACATCATATAAGCTTGATTTAAACTTAGGATCACATCCCTCAAATGATTCATGATTAACATCAGCTTTAGGCTTAATCATAAGAAGAAAAAAATTCTTACTTGAATTCACCAGCCTCTTTACCTACCCAACATCTACCATATAAATGTTTGTCTTCTTGCGATGTGCTCGAACAATGAACTCCTTTCCATATTTGAATAAATGATACTTGTTCTCATGGCTATGGAAGACCAATTTCCTATCATACAAGTAAGGAATCCCCAACAAAATACCTGTTATGTCAAGAGAAACCACATCTAATTCAACTGTGTCAACAAAATTTGAAGTGATTGCAAACCACAATATGCATTTCTTTGAAACAAGCAGATTTGCATCCTTAAAAATCCAACCTAATGGATATGGTTTTGGATGTGGTATGGTCTCAAGGTTAATTTTCTTGACCAAGTCTTCAGAGATTAAGCTTTCTTGTGACCCACTGTCAAACAATGTGTCAATCGTGGTATGTTTGAATATGAACCTCACATGAAACAATTCTATTCTTTCTTCTTCATTTGGAGTATGTATGTGACAGTTTGATATACTAGTACTGGGTTTAGGTTCAGTTTATTTTCCCTTTATGTTCTTCAATCCCATTGTTGTAATCTTAAATTCATCACTTGAATCATCTCCTAAATCATGTTGAGTTGTAGCAACAATTTTTTATTTCCCTTTGTTATTGGGTTTCTTTGGCCTCATTTCAGGATGTAATTTCCAACAATGGGTTTCAACATGGCCTTCTTTTGAAAAAATTTTACAAACCACTTTTTATCCCTCTTTCTTAATAGATGCATTATTTTTTCTTTTACCTTTTGAGGTCTTCTCTTTGGCCTTACCCTTAAAAGGTTTCTTTCTACCCTCTTCAGAAATTTTCTTCCCTCTAGCTTCTAGATGTGTGGCCTGAACACATACTTCATATAGATTGGTGGGGTTAAACATGATAATAGTATGTTTTAAGTAGCTATGTAAGCCTCCTATGCACTTGATCAAAGTACCCCGGCTCTGCAAATCTACCCCTAATAAGAGAGCTCTTCTCCTAAATTATTGGGTGTATTCTTGCACATTTTGTCACTTCAATTGCTTAAAGTTCCGCTAGTTCATTATGGATTTCTGCGTATGAGCTAATGGATAAAACTGTTGTTTTATAGTAGTAATGAAATCTGACAATGATAAAATAATATTACCATGCTTCTTGATCTCCTCCTTTGTCTTGGCTTCCCACCAAACAAGTGCTGCACCTTCCATTCTCAATGAAGCTAATTGAATTTTGGTATTATCATCTTGAAGGTTCTGGATTCTCAAATAGACCTCCAATTTCCTAATCCAATTATCAAGCTTTTCTACATTGACTTCACTATTAAACATTGGCAAGTCAAACTTAACATCAAGTTTTAAAAAATGACTTTTACCAGTGTTCTTTGACTTTTGTGGCTGATGTACTGAAGAAGAAGTAGAGGATGATGATGATGAGGGTGAGGATGATGGCTCTCCATTGCCTCCATTTCCTCCATTTCCCTTATTTGACTTATCTTCATCATTGTGACCTCCTAAAGATCCTTGTCCTTCCTTGTGAAGTTTAGATCCTTCTCCTTCTAGTCTCTCATTCCTTTCTTGATAAAGGATTCTAGCCATCTCAGACACATCAAGGAATCCTTTCCTGAACACTCTTTCTTCCTCCTTGGGATCAACTTCTTCATGGATTTCTCCTTCTTCATGAGGCATGATTAATGGAGCTCTTGCTTCCTTAGGAGGTGAACTAGGTGGTGGAGATTATGGCAATCTTGCTTTCCTTTGCTTTGGCTCTTCTTAAGACCCTTCTTCTCCCACCAATTTTCCTTCTTGTCTTTTGAGCTTGAGCCTAGTAAGCATCTAAAACTTGAAAATAGTTAAACAATTATTTGCAAAAAAAAACACCAGAGAATAAAATATAGCTCTGATACCAATCTGATATGAATTTATTGTATTAGTTTTGCTGTGCTAAGTGTCTTTTCAATTTATAAACATGTGCATACTTGTCTTATTAATTTTCTTAAGGATTGAGGATTTTAATAATGAATTGTAGATGATTTTAGGTGAATTAGAAGCATAAAAAAAGCTTAAATAACACTGAAAAACAATGTAAAATAGAGAAATAAGTCACCACATGAAATTTACATAGCAGGCATGATGAAGCAGTTCACCCCTCCTGGGCTACATCTGCTGGTCCAACTCACAATGTCATGTCCATCTTTCATTATGCTTAAAATTTTTCAAATACATGTAGTTAGAGTTCTCTAATGGCCGTTTTATCTGCAGCAATGGCTCTAGAATGCTCCAATTAGTCGAAAATGACTCTTCATTCATTCATAATGGGAAAAAATTGAGTCTCATACTCTTTTTCCCAGTTACACCTAGAAAAACTCCACTAAAAGTGGAGAACTCCACTTATCTGGAGTTAAAATAGTGGTTCCCGCCAATTTTTAGGTGCGCTCCAAACTGTCCGCTGTTTTAGCCATCGCAATAAGTGCTGCAGTTGGGGGTGGATACATGCCAAACCCAAAACCCTGCGGTTAGGCTAACAGTTGGGCGGAACTATCGGTGGAACCCCAACAATAATTGTGGTTTGAATTGTATTTACTCCTGTTTGAAGTGTTGTTAGCGCTGACCGTGCAGAAGTGGTTACATAAACAGTTGCAATGTGACAAGGGTTAATACAGTTGCGGAATGCTGGCGGTTGACTTAGACTATCAAAGGAAACTATTTTATGTTGGAGTTTTTTTAACGCCATGTGACCACCACGTGGGGACTGCTGGCGGGTTGTAACTGCCAGAGGTCCCCAAATCCCATACTCCATTACATTGAAAATTAAATAGAACTTGACAACTCTTATGGTTAATATTCATTGTGTGGCTTGGGCAGTGGAGACCTGTACGAGCCCATGGGAGGTTGCGGGGTCGAGTCCTGCGAACCTCACCCAAAATTTTATAATGTGATTCAAGGGCCACGTGGTGGCCTTAGGGCTAGCCATGTGGCACCTCCTGATTGGCCCTCATAAAAACGTACAACCATTAGAATTAAGCCATTTTTCATCCTTGGGTTGGTTCTAAGGAAATAAATATTCCTCATAATATTCCCTTTTGTTGACCAGACCTCCACCGTGCTGACTAGGCATCCTAGTCAACCTTGGTCAAATTGTCGCAAAATTTACATGTCTGGCAACTCGATCAGAACACGATATATCCCTCATACGAAATCAGTTTTTCGAACTATTTGCGGTGCTAGAATTATGATGATGAGATATACACAACCATCCTAGTTTCAACCCAATCCTGTAACTTTGAATTTTGAGAAAAAATTATGAACTCCTGATCACTCGCCACCTGCATCGATTATGTGTGCCATGGTTTGGTTTCATGGGCTGCAGAATGTGGAGCCGCCTCGTGGGCATACCGATAGACCCACCGGTGGTGGGTTCCACTCCCACCAGCTCTAGTTTATATATAACACATAAAAATATGTTGTTGTGGGTGTCAACCGGGGGTGGCGGGGTTGGTGGCTCGGCACCCCAAAAGTTTAATTTTTATATATATATATATATATATAACAATAGTCAGTTTTGAAAATTCGAATTTTTAGCCATAGGAGTGCTTTTAAGCATTCCACAATTTCACCCGGGATTTGGTCAGAGCTGGCCAAAATCTAGTGGCTGGGTTTTGTCCAAATTGTGTCTCCATTAACCTGCCTAGTCATCCAAGTCAACCCAAAACTTTGACTGCTCCTAACTTCTTCATACAGACTCGGTTTGATGAACCATTCAAACCACTGCAATCAGGATGATGAGATATTCAGCCTGAACATGGTTTGAGAGAAATCCGAGCACTTTGAATTTTGAGCCCTCTTTGCCCTATGTGTGTCTCTAGAGCCACCTGGATCAAGCACCCTTTCGTAAAGCAGAAGAGGATTACATGAAAAAAATTCATCTGTTGTGTATATAACACTTTCACCTCCAAGTTTGTACAAACCTCAAGTTGATAAAGTAAAGTAGGGCAACCCTGGGAGTTGTAGCACTCTTGGTGCAATACCAGGGCTCACCAGATATTTCGCAACAGACTGGTCACATATGTGTCTGCCCCATAATGGAAAGCTAAAACAAATTTGGGTAGACCGTGAGAAATTCATGAAACATACAGTTATTGATCTTGAAGGAATCAATGATCCAATAGCATTCAATAATAATATATTGAAAATTACTCGACATAATCATTTCTTGGAAATTTTAATGCCCAACCATCACCTTTCTTTGAAAATGTGGTTATCTCTCAAATTGAAATTTTTTCCCACACATACACTTCTAAGTGTACATTTTTTGTAAATAAACCAGTAGTTAATTCTTTATTTTGGTGGCTCTAAATCAGAAGATGGTGCAGGAGCTGGCTGTATTTTAATAAGTCCAAAAGGAGAAAAAACCATGGTAGCCTGCAGACTTGAATTCAATTGCACAAACAATATAGCAGAATTGAAGCATTAATTCAAGGTTTGTAGAAAGAAATTGACCTTGACATTAAATATCTAAAAGTACTGGGATATTTAAGAATAATTTTCCAACAGGTAAGAAATATTATCCATTTTCATAATGGACATCTTAAACATTATCAATCATTAGTCCAGGAATTGACTTCTCATTTCTTAGCTTTCAATATTTCCTCTGTACCCAGAATACAAAATGCTAGTGCAGATTTGTTGGCTAATGTAGCATCAAAATTAATTCCATATCAAGAATTTAGTCCCGATAGGTTTTATTTTGAATTGATTTTTAGACCATCTGTTCCTAATAATATTACTCATTGGAGAGTCTTTAATCATGATTATGATATCATAGATTTCCTTACATCTGATGGATCTTATGATAATCAAATTCTAGATGAAAATTAACATGATACTCAGATAAAGGAAGTACAAGATGAAAATCCAATTCCAAAGTCACTTTTCAAGTTAGAAGACCTTTATGATTTGAAATATAGTTTTAAGAGAGTTACTAATTCTAAAACTCAAAGTTCAACTTTAAGATTTGAGTTAGTAAATATTGGAACTGATGATAAACCACAAAATGTCAATTTAGGTCTTGGTCTATCTTTCAACGAAATATTATCATTTGTCAAGTTGTTAAGGACTTACAATAGTGTTTTTTCTTGGGATTACACTGATATTAAAACATATGACACTTCTTTTATTCAACAAACTATTCCTATGATTTCAGATGAGAAACCAATACAACAAAAGTTGAGAAAAATTCACTCTAATATTGAAAATAAAATCAAAACAAACTTGAATAAACTCCTCAAATATAAGATCATATTTCCAGTTAGACATTCAAAATGTGTTTCAAATTTGGTCCCTGTCAAGAAGAAAAATGGTGACATTAGGATTTGTATTGATTTTTGAACTTTGAATAAATCATGTTAGGAAGACAATTCTCTATTACCGACCATGGAACAAGTACTGCAAACTGTAGTTGGTTCTGAACTTATGTCTTTTCTAGATGGATTTTCAGGATATAATCAAATCCTGGTACATCCAGATGACAGATTAAAGACTATATTCAGGACTAAGTGGGGAAGTTATTCCTATCAAAAGATTCCATTTGGGTTAATCAATGTAGGTTCCACTTTTCAAAGAGCCATGGACACAGCTTTTAGAGGACTAATTAGAAAAATAATGGTTATTTATCTAGATGACATTACAATCTTTTCTAGACAAGAAACCAATCACGCTAATGACCTAAAACAAGTCTTTGAGCAATGTAAAAAGTATGAAATTTCATTAAACCAAAGAAGTCATATTTTTCTTTAGATGAAGGAAAATTTTTAGGATTCATTGTCTACAAAAAAATTATTTATAGTGATCTTAAAAGAATATATGATATTAAAAAGATTCCTTTCCCTCATAATAAGAAAACCATGCTGTCATTTCTTGGACAGATAAATTTTGTAAAAATATTTGTCCTTGACTTTTCACAAATATTTTTACCTTTACAAACAATGATTAAGAAAAAATCAGTTTTCAAGTGGGGAAATAATGAAAGGGAAGCATTTGATTTAATCAAACAATCTGTTATCAATGCTCCATTCTTGCCTACTCCCAATTTTATTAATCCTTTCATTTTATATACATTCTCATCAGATACATCTTATGATGATGTTCTGACACAACATAATGACCAACAAATTGAAGCACCAATATCATTTTTTAGTTCCAATTTGCAAGGTGAAAAACCAAACTATTCATCTGTTGAGAAACAAGCATTTGCTGTCTTTAAAGCTATAAATAATTTTAGACCATTTCTCCTCATATCTCACACCAAGATAATAGTTCCATTCTTCACAGTAAGGAAATTATTGATGCAAAGATAATTGGGAGAGAAAATGACTAACTGGGTTAATGATTTACAAGAATACAATGTAGAAATTAGACCTTCTAAAATTGTTAGAGGTCAAGGTTTTTGCAGAGTGCTAACATGAGCATCTAATTTATCATCAAAGGTAGAATCAGGTAATGATGTGCAAGTGTCAGAGATAAGACTCAACGATGCTCAGTCTCAATATGTTGATCTCAAATTTTATTTAAAAAATGGATATGCCCCAACACAACTCTGTTATAAAACAAAGCATGCTTTGAGATTGAAAGCCAAGAAATATTAAATTATCAATTATGTATTGTTTGGAATAAACTTTGATTCTGTGTTATTAAGATACTTAGAGAAAATTGGACTAGAGAAAGTTTTGTAGGAACTCCATGATGGACCAGTTGGAGGAAATTTTGGAGCGAATACAGCAACACATAAAATCTTGCATTTAGGTTATTATTGGCCAACACTTTTCAAAGATTCTCATGATTATGCAAAGAAATGAAATTTTTTCCAAAGTGCATCTGGAAGACAAAGGAAGAATACAAATGAAATCAGCTTTCCCATTACAACTAGTTAATATTGAACAACCATTTGAGCAATGGGGATTAGATATAATTGGTGAGATCATTCCTAAATCTTCCAAAAAACATAAATACATCTTCACAACTACTGATTATTTTACTAAATGGGTGGAAGAAATTCCACTAAATGTAGCCAACTCTGAGAATATTATTGAGTTCATTGATCAGTTTATCATAACTAGATTTGGTTTACCCACTACTTTAATCTTTGATAATGCATCTCATTTCTCAGGAATTGCTATAATAGAATTTGCTATCAAAAGAGATTTTAAACTTAAATATTGTGCTAACTATTATCCTCAAGGAAATGATTTAGCAACATCCACAAACAAAAACCTTATTAGAATCATCAAATAAACTGTTGATCAAAACCAACGAAATTGGCACAAACCATTAACATTTTCTCTTTGGGCAGATTGAATAACTTAGAAGGCATCCATTGGCACTTCTCCATTTAATCTTGTTTATGGGAAATAAGTTTTTCTTCCTACCAATGTAGTTATTCCTTCTCTTGCCTTAGTTAAATTTATTGATGAATCACCTTCTTCTTCTCTGCAAGTAAGACAATTTCAAATCCTTAAACTTGAAGAGGAATGATAAAAAGCTAAAGTTACTCATGCACATCATCAATTACTAGTTAAAGCTTCATTTTATACGACTTCTTTCACTGCAAAAACATTTCAAATTGGTGATTTGGTATTGAAATGGGATAAAGCACATGAGGAAAAATATAAACATACCAAATTCCAAATACTGTAGCTAGGACCATTTCAAATCATTGAAGAAATAGGCCCATCAACATTTTTATTGCAAGATCTATCAGGGAAAAGAGATTCTTTGCCTGTTAATGGGTAGCTTTTAAAGAAATATTTTTCATAAGTGGTAACCCATTTTATTGCCTGTATATTACTATCTTTTCTTTTCCTTAGGAAAACAAAAGTTGAATAGTATTGATTTTTGGCTTTTCAAATAAACATCTCAGATATTTTTTTTTTTGATTTATCGCTTCTAAAAATAAGAATTGTTAAGGAAACAATTGAAAGATTCGAATATAAAATAGATTTTATTTCGTTGAAAAATGAAATTTTACTGAAGTTATTTATTCTTTGATGAACTCTCATTTTTATAAAGTATGGTTACTCTATTATCAGTCAAGAAAATAATATTTAACATAGTAAAAATGATTCTACAGATAAGCGATATTAAACTCTAAATATTATCATCCAGAATCCTCAAAAGGACCAATTATTCACCCCATCCGACAAAATTTTCAATTTTTTAGGAATTATTTCAAAAAATTATGCTAAAAATCTTAGAAGATAATAAGTTTCATCAAGAGCTTGTTTACCCTGTTCATAGGGAAATAATTGAACTAACATTACCAATACTACCTACCAAACTAGGGTAATGACTTGAGATTATATCAAAGGACAAGGGGTCTCATCAAGAGTGAACTTGATCAGTTTAATTACAACCAGTGAATGGCATTGTCAATATTTGGTTGCCAAGCCAAGACAATGGCTTTTAAGTGATTAAAAAATACATAGAAAATATCTACGAAAAAGAAAATAAGTTCCAAAAGAGAACTTACTTTTTGAAATTTGTAAGAGTATCTGGATGGGAAAATGAACCATTGCTGGGTAAAATAAAACCCTTCCAAAAGCTTAAATTTCCTATTGGATCAGAGGATCTACCTGTGATAAAAGAGTTTATATTTATAAAGCTAATATGAATGAGCCACCTGCTTCATCTTTTTGAAATTAGTAAAGTCTGATCTAGATATTCATACTTTCATTTTTAAAGAGGAATTCTTATGAATTATGATAAAGTGAGATTTTATTTCTTAGTGAGATATTATTAATTGAAATTCATTCTTGCGACTATTTTTATTTTGAAAAGTTTTAGAAATTTCATAAAACCAATAAGAGATAACTAGTTCTCCCAAGTGAATCACCAATTGTTATACTATACAACACCCCCCCATTTATTTTAATAATTAATGGGGACCCTTTGAAAAAATAAATAGAAACTTATGAGCATGATTTATTTTTAGCTTAAGTCTAAGAACTTTAGGAATACAAGTTTTTCCCTTTTTGCTTTGATTTCAAAAGCGATCATCACAAATCACATAAATTACAAACCAATTAAGTTAAAACATATATAAGCATTGTGAATTTCGATATGCACTTCAAAATTTTCATAATTATATAAAATCCCCATTGCAAATTCTTTATAAAACCCTTTAACATGAAATCACATTGCGCATTTTTAAAATAACAAACTTATAACAATTCAGAAAATTTGTGGTGAGTCAGCCCTGATGAAACAATAAAGGAACAATTATAAATATCCAAAGGTTCGATAAATATAAACAATGTGAGTCTTTAATGAATTTCATGTTTCAAGATGAGAAACCAAATGGAAAGTTTTATTACCGCAAAACGTTGCGATGTGCGATTTGCGCAGATCAGATTTCACAAGATTCATTGGTAGAAGAAAAACATAACTATTGGTAACTGTTAAAAGTTGCGATGCATTATATTAATACTTATTATTCAAGTGTGTGAAATGATTCTTATCTAATCAACCTGTTATAAGGTCTAACGTATTAGATTATTTGACTAGACATATTACGTAAGGGTGTAAGAGATTTGATAGAAAGAGTTATGGGTTATTAACGACATTTAATGGGTGCAAGGTTCAAAAGATTGATATATACTTAAAGCGCGTTTTGAATAATAGAGCACCTGATTTTGATTATGATTTTTTAACTCTATCCTTCTCTCTATTAATCTCAGATATGAGTTTACTCTTTTCATTTGAATTCAGGAAACTGCCTAACGAAGTGAGAATAATTGGAATGGAAAAGAAAGGCAAGGAAATTTCCCAAACATCCATTGCAAAAGACACAAACATGCCACCATTTTTCTCACACACAACCTACAACAAGGATTATGGTAGTTCCTCATGGGAAGCAATGTACCACCTTTTTTAGGAAGAAAAACCAAGAGTAATAGTCAAAACAGTAACAGTAACAGTAGATGCAACATTTTCCTCAGAATCATCCTATTTTGACATTGCATGTTCATTTATTCATAGAATAGCAACGAGAATGAAGATTTTACCCTATAAAGATATAGTAAAGTGGGTAATTTACCACCTTAACATAGCAAAAAAATCATTCAAGAATTCAAAGTTGGAGAATATTGGTTCGTTCACTACAGAGGATTTATGGATAATGTACCACTTGCCCATGCCGTAAAATAATTATGATAAAGCTTTTGTCGAAAGCTTTAAAAAGAAGAATAAAAACCTCATGAAAGTGGTAAAGGGATGGAAAGAATATCAAGGAAAGCTAAAGTGGGACAAACTTGGTATGTAGCTGATAGCACAATTACCCTCCCCTTATTGTTATACAACTGGAATGCTATGTAGGTTATTTGATAAACAAGATACCACTAGGTTTTCCATAGAATGGGTCCCTTTAATTGATCCAATCGTCGATTCATCTATTATGAATTGGGTGAGCATTGTATTTGATATTTCAGCCAGAACTATCATGGATTACAGAAGAAAAATAAGTGTTTCCACTAGAAATATACCTCCCTTCTACACGAGTGCTTACATTAAGGATGCAATTTTCTTTTGTTCAAGCTTTCCTATCATGGGATGGAAATGGACAAGCCAAGACCCCTCTCCAATTACCATAGAGCCCTTTGGGAATCTGATTTTCATTTACATTTCTATAAAATTTGCAAGGGAGTTATGCTACCCATCCATCAGATTATCTTTAATGAAAAAGCCTCTAGGATTTCTAAGGAAGCTAGCACAGGCATTTTACCAGTTGCTAGATTATTTTCTAAATAAAATTTCTTATATCAGAGTTTTCATAAGTTATTCCCCCCCCCCCATGTTTTTCCTTATTATGTTCCTGATAAGCTCCTCGCCAGGGAAATTTCCTACCAAATTCTAGTAAGTGTTGTGCCCAAAAAACTCAAAGATACCAAGAAGGCCATTTGGCCTACTTTCCCTTTACAATGTGGCACTTTTTCCCTTTTCAACATTGTTCATGCATTCAAAGAGATTTCAAATGTCACTTCATTAAACATGGCTCTAATGCCAAAGAGGCCATATGATCCTAATAATGTGGTTAAGAATTTCACAATTGAGCTTAAACTGAAACCTTTCTTGAATGAGAAAGATATACTTGATGATTTATTTGAAGGTGTGGAAAAGTTCACAGATGTAGTGAAAGTTGCATCCAGTCATCTCAGTAAAACAGACTTTGAGACTTTTCAAGCATATATAAATAAGAGGCTAGAAATTATAGTCCCTTTGGAATTTTTATTTATTGAAGATGTCAACAGGCCAACTCCCAGTATTAGTCTGGTCAATGAGGTTAAGGATGTGTCAGAAGACAAATGTCAAGAGAAGTCAAATCATGAGTCAGGACAATCACAACATAATTCTCACAATCCATATCACTCTGAAAATGAATCTGAGGACATGAATGAGAGTCCTGAGAAAATAAATGAGAAAGTGATTAAAGGTATTGAGATGCAAATTGAAGGAGAATTAATGCAGCTGAGTCATCTTCCCAAGAAGATCAACATGTCCAGAATACACCTGAGCAGATAGATAAGCCTCAATCTAAATATTTTAAGAAAGAATGGGGGAAGTTTTCTAACACACTAGAAACACCACCACCGAAGCCTAATGTTGATGAATCGACAAGTTTCCAAATTCCATAGAATTTCTAGAATTTAGTGGAAATTGCAATACAACTATAGTAGGTACTAGCAGTTCATAATCAAGAGATCATCCTGTCATACCTTACATAAAAAATTGCTTTAAATATTGAAGATATTCCCTCACTTGATGTATTCTACAATTCGAGTCATAAGGTTGTAGTTAAGAGAAGGAAGAGAAGAAGAATTGATGAATTAGTTTCAAATGTTATGGATGAATATATAGATGTTCTATGGAAAGACCCTTTGGTTGATCATACATAACATTTGACTAAGTTATCACAATTTGCAGGAGTATATGCTACTGCTACCATTTACAAAGCCACAGAGGTACAACTTCTACTTAAGAAAAAATAAGACAAAGTTCAAGAGTTGGAGAAACTGTTAGAACATGAAAAATTTAATTCCAGTAAGTAGATTGAAATGAATATGTCTCAATTTCAAAAAAAAATTGAAAGACTTAAGTTGCAGCACCGGGTGTAGATTACAGAGAAAGAAACACAAATTGAAGCAGCAATGGATAAATTGAAAATTCAACCTCAAGTAGAGAAATTCATAAAAGAAGCATTGGAAATGAATGAAAATCTAAAGAAGCAACAAGAAACCTTTTGTCAACAAATTTCAATCACCAGTTCGTACTGTGATACAAGAAAGATTCTGATCTAAAAAGTGGCTAACAAGGGGTTTGAATGCAAAAAAATTGAAACGACTATTAATGAGTTCAGTCAGTGGAAAGGGTTTGATGCAGGAAAGAAATATTACCTCCCTAAAATAGATAAGTTTCACAAAGAGATTCTATTTAAATATTGGGAAATGCAGCCGAGACAAGCAGAGAAGGAAACAAAAAAGGCATCAAGGCTGAAAAATGAAATTATTGAGTCTCTTATTAAAGAATCCACAACTGAAGTTCTCCCAGAGCTCAAACCATTAGAAGCACAGTGGAAGGAAAGTATAAAGACACAGGTGGAAACTATTAAAAAGATAAATAAGTTTGATCAAGAAAATTAGTGGAATTTTCTGATCAAAACTTATCATCAATGCCTAACTCTACACTCATTAACTGATTCTACAAAGAAATCGTAGCTATAAATTTTGAATGCTGTGTTTAAAGGCCAGGTCAGATCCGGGATTACACAGCCAGCTCAACTAAAGACAATGATGGATATTCGTCACCTCTGAGATCAAATGCGCAAAGAGGATCATCCCACATAAGCATATTGTTATTTTATTTCCTAGATTGTAGTTTAAGTTTACTCCTTAGGAGGATGGTTTTTTGAAGCCTCCTCCATTTTTTATGTAATAATCTATTTTAAACATATTTTAGTTTAATATTAAAACCCTTCTCATGCATTTAGATAAGGGTCCATAAGTTTGTCAAAAACATCTGCAAATAATGCACTTTTGTAAGTTTGTGAATTCCTTGATGAATTAATGGAACAAAATCTGTTATATTTTGATATTGGAGTTGTTTAACTAAAGTTTCACTATTGTACTCATTAAATTTCTTGAAAGTGAAGAGGAGTAGAAAATTATTATTAGTTTGAATGAGTAGAACCTCGTATATATGGTACTTATACACATCATATTAAGTTTTTCTTCTTAAATTGATAGCTATATTTTTATCTGTATTATATATTAGAGCCGTTATCATAAGTGAAAGTTAAATGCACTTATGTACTGATATTTGTTTATGATTTCTTATCTCATATATAATCAAACATATAAATGTGATATACATTTCACAATACTTTTGATTAAACTATTTTGTCAAAAGAATTATTTTTACATAATTTTCATCTCTTCAACTTTTAAATAATCTTCATTACTAATTATTGGAAGATATTTTTTTAGATTTCATTGAGTGAACACTCCCAGGTATATAGTAGAATATATATTTTAGTTAAATGCATATGATAGATCAAATAATTTCCCATTTTAATGTTATATAAACAAAACACACCCTCATCATCCTTATTGGGAAACGGGTCCCTTTATCCCCAGTTAGAGCCACTACACCAAACAGAAAATGACTTGCTCGGAGGTCCGGACTGGGTGGTTTTCCCCCATGTTGTAGCAATGAAATTTTGAGGATTCAATAGGACCATTTAGTAGTGATTTTCCCAATATGTATTCTTGGGGAATTAGTAATTCATGAACATTTTTAATTGACAGTTTGTTCAATATGGCCTTTTTTGGAACCAACCTTCATGGGTGGTACTGGGGGAAGTTGAATAGTTGTACATGTCCATATATTGTCTACAAACAAATGAAAAAAAGCGTAAGAATAAACAAGCAAACTTCATCTTGATAATATTACAATATTTGAGGGCATTGATATAATCCTTCGAGTCCTTTTTATGATTTGGTGCAACCGCTAATTATTACAATTATTAATTAATAATTTTATGAACATACATCACACTAATGTTAAATATTGGATTATGATAAGTACTCATAGGTAGAGTTGTGAGTGCACAGTAAATTGACCCCCATAAATAGAATTGAAAATCAATGTTAGTACTAAATCAAAGATGTATAAATTTTTCAAATACCCATTCAAATTTTTCTACTTAAGAGTAGAAAGAAAAGATATTCAAAAGCCACAAATAGTAAAGCTTAATAGTGTGGTTTTTAGATCAACTTTGATAAACAATTTATGGCTTGAACCCCCAATGGCTGCTGCTCCTATTGGGGTTTTGATATGTTATTGGCTTATTGTTCCAAGGCTAATACTCAACAATGGAGTTTTCCACATTGCTTTTTCTTACCAGCAAAGGAAATAAACTCTGATATTTATAGCTTACCATTCCAACACTCTAACTTATGAATTGGGAAACAAGGATGAATGTGAAAAAAATTATGTGCTCTAAAATGAAACATAAAATGATTATCAATACTCTAGAAACAAATATTTGAAAATTGAGTAATAAATTTAATATAGTTAACTAAATGATGAACAATGATCAGTCCAATGGAAGAGAACACCACATTTTTTTACTATGCACAAAAGTCACCCAACAATTGTATATGCCTTCTATTCTTAGTCAACCATATTGAAGACATATTGTACTCTAGGGACTGGTAACTTTAGTGTCCAATGAGAATAAATTCCATGGGTTATTTTCAAAAAACTATGGTGTAACTATTCTATTGGAATTTGAAGAAAAAGTCTATCCTAACTTTTTATTGCATTTATGTAGAGTAGAAGTCAATTAACATATGGGTTTTAAGCTGTTTATTTTTGGGTTTCTAATAAAACTAACATTTCCCAAACTCTCTAATAGCAGATGGTGTCCAAAATCTTGGGGCCTCTCTAAGAATATAAATTTCATTTAGGATAATTTCTTTTACTAAATATCAAGCATATCTGTAAAAGATATTGTCTAGCTAGCACAATAGGTCCTATCATTCCATTTTTTGTCACATCAATACTTGTGATGGGTGTTTAGAAAAAAGTAATCAACTAGAAGTGATTGGATGATAAAATTAGGAGATGGTATGAGGTTTATAAGATATTATAACAATCCCATCCAAAGATACATAGAGGAATCATGGAATCGCTTGTACTACCCATTGCATCCACTTAATGACATCTTTAATTTACAAGTACCTAGTTTCATTTTCAACCTAGTTGTGATGGAAAAAAGAGCCCAAATATTCTCCAACTAATATTAAATAACACATTATGATTGCACTTAGTTGTTAGCATAGATTTTGAATTCACTATATCTTACGGTTTGGAATTCACTTTTTCCTTCTAATAGTCACGATCAAGCCATAACTTATCTTACAAGTGTACCTTATGCTTAATTTGTTGCAATATTACTTGGATCATATACAAATTTGCTTGAAGGACTTTTTGTGGTGCTTGGAGTAGTTTCTTTCATTGGTGTTTTGATGAGGATGACAATTTCCATAGTTTTTATTCTTTTCGAATTGGAAAATATTACATTAATGTTACTTTTGGGTAAGCTGGGATTTTTTTAGTGGATAATTTATTGAGAAATTCTCTTTGGTAAGCCTTACAAAAACTAGTTAAGGTAAAGGAATCAACATTGAAGATAGAGAGATAAGTGTAGCTAAAAGGGGATTGGTGTGCAATAGTGTGGGGACTCTTTGTATAAATCAACATTTACTAGTGGTACATTGAAAAGTGTTTAATGCATACATATGGGAGGAGTGTTGCTACATTGGAAAGATGATCATATTTCTAGTATGTAAGACATTAATATATCTATATATATCTATATATATACACACACATGAGAGCTATCATCTATTAATTTTTTGTTTGGAAAACATTATGCCATTTTTTCCCTACAACTTGACTATGAATAATTTTTAGACCTATAAAAATGTCAAATCACCAAGGCTATGGTTTATTAGTGGTCTAAAATGAGGATGCATGGAATGTGTATGTATTATTTTTAAGTGTGGATGGCTGGCCTAAGCTACAAGTTGGAGTTAACTCACATTAGGTCTAGAGCAAACTTGGAGGTTTGAATTTGCTTCAAATATGAAAATTTGGAGGGACAACCTAAATTAATAACTACAACATTGTTGCTTCTTGACCCTACCTTGTGAATGATGATGTTGGAAATTGGAAGGTTATTGGGGGTATATTATTCCATTTGGGGTATTGTATATCCATTTTATAGGTAGAGTGATACTTTGGAAATGAAGAGAATTGGTTCATACATAAATATCATGTTACATTAATTTTTTTTAGTGAAATTTCGCATTTAATAATGAATATATACTAGTTTTGGTTAATGAGCGGAATCTAGAGTGGTTGAACATTGACCATGTTATCGCATGTCGGGAAAAAGGTAGACTTGGGAAAATTGCAAAAAAAACATTGGTGAGATGTTAGAAGAACTTTAATATTGTAGATGCAGTATCCAACTCCTTAAAGGAGCATGTGATTAACATTGTTCAAATAAATTTCATGGAACAACAATTGGATGAGTTTTGAGTAACATCTACACTTGTACAGGAAATAAAGCGACTCAAAAAAATTGTAACTGAATCCTTACCTTGGAAAATGAAATATATTGTATAAATCTAGTCATATATACATTTATTTGTTTTATATGGGATATTTATGTATTATATGTAACCTAAATGCTTTTTTTTTTGCAACATCGGCCCAAGAGCTAAGACAATAACTTCTTTATCATGTGAAGCAACAAAGGGAAAAACAAAAAACAACATAAGTTTATGTTCATTAGATAACTAATAAACTTATCATCATGGGTATGGAAAGTTATACGAAACTTAGGAATGGATATGGTTGGAACCATGAAGGTGTATCAAAGGACATATATTTTCTAGTGGCAACTTGGAAAATCATAATACAATCATATAGATGAGTATGGATATTTGAATGTAAATTAATTTTTGAATGAATATTACATTTTTAAATTGAAAAATATTGATAATAAGATAAATTTTATGTGATAATATTATAAAATATTTGTTTCTTAATTGATGATTAGGAACAACTAAGAAAAAAACCTTAAAATAAGAGTTTAGAAGGAAACATAACTTACAACTAAAGAATTTGGCCCTAACTATGTATCTAGATGCACTAAGGAAAATGTGTAAATAAGGGGGAAGGTAATGTAATACCCATGGTGATGGCACTTTCAATTACATTTCTAAATTTTAAGAAAGACAACCAAAATACAATACATTGTCAATCTGAGGTTCATATGGAACTTGCAAACTATCATTTACCATATTTTCTAGTATAATTTGAAGTTTTAGTAATCTAAATGAGTGTTACATGACTAGGTATTGGGATGATTTCATAAGTCACTAGTAAAATTATAATTGTAATATAAGCCACACTTTGAAAGAATGTAAGGAGCACACTTGCAAGAAAGTAAATGTCACGTTTGTAGTGATGTAAAAATCACACTTGTAAGAAATAAATCACATTTACATAAAATAAATCAGATAGAAATCTAAGGTGACTTGTTCTAGTGTTAAAATGAACTTGGTTGGTGTAACATAAATGTATTTTCACGTTCAATACGATGTAATAACTCACCATAAAACCACACTTTTTTCATAAAATAAATAAGGCTATAAATCAGATGTTGTAAACATAAACCAATTGAAAACAAAGTAATCATATCTAGAAAAAAATAGAGAATTCCGGTGTCAACAAAGAGTTGCAGGATTAACCTAAGTAATAAATTGTTGTATAAATCCGACAACAATAATACGTATGTAATTATTTTTATTGTTAACGAATGAATTGAAGCAATAAAATAAATTATAGAGTTGCAACAATATGAATTATTAGAGTTGCAACAATAAGCCTACAATGCAAAGTTGGAGTAATATGAAATATGAGAGTTACAATACTTGAAATCTAGAGTTACAATAATATGAATATCAACATTATAACAATTGAACTTCAGAGTTGAAAAAATATGAATATTATAATTATAGAAATTTAGATTTAGAGTTGCAAGAAATGAAATATCAGAGTTACAACTAAGTAATATTAGAAGAATTGTTGGAAATAAAGGAAATATATAAAAATATACTACATATACTCTTTAAATTACAAAATATACCGAGTTGAGAGGGTGATACCTCCTTAGATGAGACATTATTTAATGAGAGTAGTAAGGTGTTAGATACTTAACACACCATTTATTGAATTAGAATGAAAATAAATTTCATATTGCAGGAAACTAAAATTATGATAAAGAAATTAGTTATGATTCCAATCAACCAAACAACTAGCTTAATAACTACATAGCTCAAGGAGAGCATGGGTTTTTATACATAATGTTCTTTATTTAATTTAATAAAATTAGTTTATGGAAAACCATGATAATTGGGCTGTTCCATCATGTTACATCAACTTTCCTAAAACGAGGAAAAAACAAGCTCATGCTAACTTGATCGATTGCATGAAAAATGATGGTTGGGTCATCCTTTCCTTTTCAAACACCTATTAAACTTTGTAATTTTCTTGTGTGAGGATATTGGTTTTTTGATTTCCTAGTTGATCCATAGATGAAAAATATCTGATTAAATGATCATGCATTGTTATAGCTGGCACAAAGTTACAAAACCCTTTCTCAAAGTTGTAAAAATAGTCTTGAGTGATTTGAAGAAACAACCATGTGGTGTGAGTCACAACAAGAAAGAGTTGTAGCATCAAAGAGGTGAGAGTTGTAACAACATGGAGTTGAGAGTTGTGATAATGGGGAGTTCAAGGTTGCAATAATGGGGGGTTTCAAGGATAGTGACAACTGCCTAGAGTTGCAACAAAAGTGGCAACAACTTAGAATTGTAGCAACTATACTCAAGAAGAGAGTTCTTTTAGCTCCTACTTGTTATTTACACCACCTATATCTCATGGAGAGTTGTAGTAGTTATTGAAAGAGTTGCTTGGATATTTTTAGAAATTGTTAAGAGAGTTGCAACACTTGTGCTTGGAAGGTACATGTGTAGTCTTGTTCCTGTATACCACTGTTAACACAAAAAGTAATAATCTACTGAAAATTATAAGAATACGTATTTAAGTGGCATATTAAGGGGATGCTTATACCTTGACAAAAAAATCATCATTGTGGATGAGAATATTATT
Source organism: Pinus albicaulis (assembly GCA_034641835.2). Lineage (NCBI taxonomy): Eukaryota > Viridiplantae > Streptophyta > Pinopsida > Pinales > Pinaceae > Pinus > Pinus albicaulis. The sequence goes on from CM076580.1 coordinate 1,151,098,494, forward strand.
AAAATGAGATGGAAATGGGAAAAAAGGTATGCAAAAGGGTATTGTATGGGTGCTGAAAAATGTCAATTCGAGTACCAGTCACTCGACTTGACTTATCAATGGTAATATATAGGTACATATTAATTAGGCTAGTGATCCAGGTTATATTGAGGCATGCATAACTATGTGTATAAATATGTTTTAAGGCTAGAGTTTCTATGTGGGCATGCTAGTCAGTTGAGTAGACATAATATATAAATATGCTAAGATTAATAAAATAACATCATAGTTGCAGAATAGGGGACAAAAGGAATATGGGGGGGGATAGGACTCCATGGAAGGAAGGGCGAGGGAGATAGTGATCCTAGAATGGGGGATAATCCAAGAAGACATGATTTTATTCCTATATGAAATATTATAATACTATAATATATTATTGAAATATAAATTAAGGGGCACAACTCCTATAAAATGGTGGTTCCACCATTTAATTGAATATCTATTAGTCTGGATACTAAGTATTATCTAAGGATAGATTTTTGGTGTATGGTTATCCCACTTTGAGGATCCTCAGTGGGTCTAGCTATCACTACACTTTTCCTTGGGTTGCCTTGGGGGAAGGCTAGAGCTCTTGAGGTAGGATTGTGAGGACATTTGTTCTTGTGTGATGGCCTGGAGGGTAACTAAATATTCTTGAGGGTAATTATAAGTCTTGGAAGCTATATTGCTCTAAGACATCCCTATAGAGGCTGAGTTGGAACCATGGAAGGGTAAAGTCATATATTGATGGATTGTGGGTGTTGAGAAGGGGGTGAAACACATTGGGTTTTGTGGGATGATGTGCGACTATTGGTTGGGTGTTTTTGTGGTTTGGTACCTTGGCTCTATTTATATTTGATACTAATTATGTACCATTGTAAAATTTGGGTAAACCTTGGTGTTGTGGAGTCATATCCCCAAATCGTGGATGGCCCGTTATTAAGAGGTTATGAGTAGCATGATTTATAGTTGTGTGGAACATCCAAGGTCTACAACTAGTCAATAGATGTTATGAGATAAGTAGTTAAAATTATTTTTATGCATTTTATGGTTTGTGGCCCTCATGCATGTTATTATCCTATTATGGTTATTTTATGTTACCCAAACACACAGACACACACACACACACACACACACACACACACACACACACACACACACATATGTATGTATGTATGTATGTATGTTTTTATGATTTTATGGTTTCAATGTCAATTTGGGTAGCATTCCCCTAGTTTGGTGGCTCAAGGGTGTTACGATCATTCCCATGAAATATAATCTAATCATTGTGGAATATTTATATACTTGATATCATTCATTGTTTATACAAGATATCTCATTGACCCTTGAGTTTCATTCACTACTTTTTGAAACTAATCATGGTTGTTTGGAACATTGTATTGCATCATTATCTAACCATTGTAGTTCTGCCCTCAGATGGCACTCCTATATAAGGAAAATTTACCCTAATTTATTATAGTGAATATGCTCAAAAATTATCATGCAATCTATTTTTACTCTACAAATTTTCACTAAATTTTTCATCATGCAATTTTCTCTAAATGTAGAGAAGTACACTACTTTTTAATGCTGGTTTATCCTCAAAATAAAGATCATAATAGCTCAATATTTAATTTGATATTTTTTAGCTGTAATTGTTTTAAATTTTGAATTAGTTAAGTACACATGCATAATGATACATAATATTTACAATCTTGAATTAATATTCTTTATTGTTTTGAAGCATTTAAATTGAATAATATACTCTATGATAATAGTGATAGGAATTCTCTTGCATATTGTGTTAGATGGAATTTTAGTAATGGTAAAGTCTTATCAATAATTCATGGTTGTAATTAACATGGTATAAGAATACTTTGAATAATTAAACATCATTCAAGGGTTATAATTGTTGTTTCAAAACCATTACCTAAACCTCTTACTTTTTATTGTTGGATATTTACTTAATGTTTGGTTAATGTTCATGACATTTCCATTTATGAGAAAAATTGTTAACTTTTGTGATATTTTTTCCCTACCACGTGGAACTAAATTTGTTGAATGTTGATGCCAAATGCATCTAATTTTTCTTTGAAGTGTTAGAATATTCACTGTTCATTGAGGATGTTCAAAAATAAATGATCCATGTAGTTATCTTAAATACATCTTTTTCTTGCTTCACACAAAATTTTAATTTACACATGATATTTAGCTAAACAAATTGACATTATGATGCATAATGACATATGAATGATCATGATAGCATTAATTTTGGTTAACATTTTTGTTTCTTTTTCATAATGGATAATTATTTATTTTTATTGAGCATTCCTTTTGAGTGTATGTTCTTAGAGAATTTGGTTTCATAAAAAAGATAATGAATATAAATAGTTACAAATATTCTATATTAGTTTTATTTTTCTCATGTAGGTTTGAATTTGGTTTTCTAGATTTATTTGAAATTTAAATTGTGGAATACTAAATGAGATGTCAGACACCAATCATGGAAATAAAACATCAAGAAAGATGGATTGATGCAGGGGCATTAGACACTAGCCAGCAATGTAGGAAGTTTTATCCACATGTTGTGGCTAGGAGGGATCAGAATCATTCGAATTATAGCAGCAAGGTGTCAATACCTTAGCTGTCTGTTTCATTTAGATCAGTTAGAGTCAATAGAAGTCGAATAGTTTTATTTTAGTCCATCTGTCATGTTCAGTTATTCGAATAATGTAATTATGTTTTGTTAGAATAGAAACGGTCCTTACAGAGGAACTGAAGAGACACATAATAATACATATAAATTGTATCCCCCGGATGTATTGAGGGGAGGAGATTTCTGCAGTAAAATATGAGTGTTAAGAAACTGCTTCCTGTTGAATAAATTTCAGTGCTTGTTGATTATCAATTTGTCTTTGAATTGATTTTTGTGAGGGAATTTGTTTAATTGCGAGGTGGTTGAAACACCATTCTGTGTATAAATTTTGAATATAATTTCCGTGTAATTTCTGCATGTCTCTCTATCTATTTTTGGTCATAGATTTCCCTTGAACTGTAGGAACGAGCTTTGTTGAAATAAATCCTTGTAATAGACCATAACCGAATGTATTCCACCTTGTAACAGACTTACATTGTGAGTTTCGTAAAGGTATCTGTCGAAGGCTTTGTTGAAAATCCTCACTCGTAGAAGAGGTCTGTGTATGATTGTGGTCATCGAACTCTGTCCCGTGGTAGTGAAAACCCCGCTTACAAAGAAATAGTTCGGTTGGTTGTGAACTAAGAGTGCTATCCTGAGAGTTGAACTTGAGTTTAATGAACTACAGGGAATAGGAAGCAGGGTGTTAACATTGGTTTAACCTATGGTCACTTACTGTTTGAAAGCTGGAAGCGGTTTTGATCACACCACCTTTGCACGATAAGCTGTATTCCCCATTTGATCGCGATCAATGCCATAGGCCGACACGTGGCCTTAAGAAATTTTTAAAACCCACTCTCATCACGTGCTAACGATCGATGGGTAAGTCAGCGCGATATTCGCGTACGCCGTCCGATTTGAGGCTAGTTCATCGAACGATGATCACACTCAAAAGAGCTCGGTGGATAACCTAAGGTATGGCATGTGTATTTAATTTAATTCTGCCGATTGTGTATAGGTGGGCCCAAGGCCTAAGTTGTTATAAGTGTTTATTTATAATGCGTCGGGTTATTAAAATAAGACTCTGAAGGGTGATAAACTTAGTTCTAAGGTTCGGTGATAGAATTAAAGTTTGGGGATACATTTAAATTTTCCCAAATTTGCTTAATGTATTTATTTGTCAATTTCTCCGAAATTGATAAATAAAATTATAGAGGAGTTGAGGAAGACTACATGGAATGAACTGAGTTAATTCGAGGGAAAATGCTGACAGAGCTACAATAGAGACCAGCTCTCCTTGGGGGGGCCCAAATTCAAATTTTTTGCTGTCATGGATGTATTATCATACTTTCAAATATATCAATCTAAGGATCCACGTTCTGTTCATGCTTCAAGCTCTTTTTTACCAACCTATCATTAAAGGAGATGTGAAATCTTGTGAGAATGTTTCTAATATACAAACAATAGATGAGAGAATAGGTTCCTCTAGTGATCAAAGTTATATAATTGTATTTTTACCATAAATTGACAACAAAGAAGTTGAAGTATTTTCCTTCAAAAGGGACACAATCCACTTATGGAAATGGAAAAGAGGCCAAAGGGAAAGAAGGAAAAATTCCAACTAGGATGGATCTAAAAATATACATATAATGAGCCAATACCTCTAAAATATAAGTTTGAGATTTTACCAGAAGTTAAATTAAATATGTTTAATTGGAAACTAGACAAGGAAATTAATTGTATATGAAGTCAGATACAATAGAGAAGCATGCAGGAAATGTGTATGATACGAAAATTGTTAATGGTGAGGATAAATGTATTGTTATATGGAAATATTATAAGGAGTGTTTACATGTCAAATATGAATATGAGAGGAATAAATATTCAATAAGGAAGGGAAAAGTTGAGGCAAGTGGAGGAACCATCACCTCTCTATTTTGAATGTTCAGGGAAATAAATTTTTTATCCATGATGACACAATTAAGAATTGTATTTCACATCTTATCTATAGGTCATATTATGATATATTATCCAAATTACATGAAATATCTATATTTATTCAAGTGTTGAATTTTCCATCTTCTCATTAGTCTATAACAAGTGGTTGGGAATGGGAAGAATATCTAGTTCAAGTAGAAAATAATGATATACAACAAAATATTACAGATGCTAGATTTTTGTTAATGTCATTAGATGAGATTACAACTATTGATAATACTTCATGGATATATATGAGTATTTATTTGGTTAATGACCAGATTAAGCATTTATATCTACTTGAGATTCATAAAATGAGGTAGAATTATAAAGTTGAAAATATTTATGATATTGTTATTAATAGTTTGAAGAAAATTCGTGGTATGGATCATTTAATTATTGAAAAAATGATGGTATGAGTTAAATTATATGGAGCACCAATAATGCAAGGACAAGTGAATGACCTTTCTGTTAGATTAAAAATATCAACTTCACCATATATGTTGAGTATTCATTGAATGACTCATGGAATGAATATTTCATTTAAAATATTCATAAATTTTTCATTAGTTTTAAAAGTTGAAGATCTTGTACAAGAGACTTATGCATACTTTTGTTATAGTCCTAAATTTTTTCAATATCAATTTTGTTTTGATGTTGTTGCAAATGGAAATAAGCTATTAAAGGATGTTGATACAAGATGGATCTTATTAAATGGACTAGCTCAAAGGCTATTTAATGAGTACCAATCCTTGGTAGGGGTGATGTATAAACATCACTTCCATGTAGACAAAGCTCAAGATATTATCTTTTGACTGACTGACATAGAGAAATTATTAACATTAATTGGAATTCTTCCTATGCTAGATGAAATAAGTGTCCTCATGAGAATGTCTCAAAATAAAACAATGTATATCACATAATACATAATGCAAGAAAATTAGCATGCCTTTAATTGGAAATTTCATACATGATACTAGTGTATTTTATAGGTCCACATTTTACAAATTGGACTACCATCTTTGATATAGAAAAAAATAAATTATTTTTGAATTTGGATGAAAAAGGGATACTATATATGGTAGTGCATGGGTATATGGTTGCCTTCCAATATATTGGTAAGACATGATGAATCACCAAAGATTTCCCTATGTCAGGAGACCTATTCCATAATGTTGTCATATCAATAAGATGCAACTTGATATAAAATGCAAAATCACTAGAATTAGAGATAAGAAAATATTTTTTGCAAGATGAATTATTGGATATCATTTTTGTGGTGTACCCCCAATATTGGAATAATCAACAATGTGAAACCACTTTAAAAGAAAATTTTGTGGATAAATTAAAAATTATAGTGCACTACTTTTTTCAGAAGTTCCAAATGCATGGAGAATATATTTAAGGTATATTAGGTTCACCCAAATGGTATCTAGAAGACACATGCTTTGCTTAAATAATGTGGAAGAAATTTTGTGTTTTGGAGAATCATATAGAATATGGTAAAATTTCAATATTATGAACTATTTAATTGCTATCCCATACTTATAGGAAAACATATACGAATATTTAAATTAGCAAATTTATGTCAAACCATGATTTTGAGATCAATGGAGGATGAGAGAAAGTGCACTATCATTTTTGAAGTAAGTGTTGAGGAGCAATATTGATAAACATATGGATATATGTTCAATATTATATGTAACAAAGTATCACATCAATAATTTTCCATATGAAAACATATTATTTATTTAGTAATTAGATTGTGATCGAATGGAAGAAAAAATTATAAAAAATTACTCTAATGAACTTGATATGTAACATAATGCTTGGAGGTTCTAAAATGATAGTCGGTTTGAAGAAAAATATATTTAGAATCAAGAAAATGAGGATTAAGACGAGAAGGGGGAAATTGATATATTATAATATTTTATCTAATCCAATAAATGAGGGCCTAGGGAACACTTATTTTGTTATACATGTTCCATTGGTTGTGCAATAAATAGTGGAAGGAATAACACAAATGATGTGACTTTTTAAATTTGATTGAATTTGTTGTTTTCATATTTGCAGAGTAGGTTTAAAATTATTTATCATAAGAAGATTACTATATGAAATTTAAGGTTGAATGTTAGGAAAAATATAGGTTTAATATTTACATTTTTCATTGAAACATGGGAGCCACATTTCCTTGATGCAAGTTATTTTAAGATTGATGTTTTCATATTTAACTATCGCATTGTCACTTTCTTGTTTATAGTAGGAAATGAAGTTGGAAATTTATGAAGACAGGATCTATCTCTTGACATAAATGATGCCTTAATATTAAAGGATAAATATTAATAATAATAATCTAAATTTGAGGTCAAAACCAAGTTATACACCAAAGTGGTGTATGAGAGTCCATTGTTTACGGGAAAAAAGATCCCACTCCATGCAATGATTTGATTGCTAAATTATAAGGTGTAATAACTAATTCAAAAATAATTTTAGTGATAAGAAATAATGGACTCATTCAATTAGATACAATTTATTTCATGTCTAGATCTAATATCTTGTCCAATTCTTGTTTGATTACTTAGATATTGCATTTGGAGAATTTGTCAAGTTTGAAATTTTTGTTAATAATTATGTTAGTGTTTGAATGAGTGTAGTTATTATCAAATATTCGATGGAACCCTATGTTGTGGCATGATTTTTTTCATCTAATTTCCATTTTTTCAAGGGTTTCAGTTAAATTGTGGCATGATCAGTTTCAGCTAATTTCCATTCTTTCAAGGGTTTGGGTTAAATTTATCCTTTTATTCATATTTTTTTTCATGTTTAATTGAGAAACATATGATATGAGTCTTAAAATATTGATTTAGTTATTCGTGGCATTCAATGTGTTTTCCATAACAATATTTATTTTATGTATATATTTGATGATTCATGAATAAAATATTTTATTTACATTCACTTTGTGAGATGACTTAAGAAGCTTATCTTTTTAGAATATACTATGCTTATTTTATATTTTATTTTAAAATAATTATTGGTTATTTAGAAACAAAAAATATCTCTACATAGCTAAGTAAATAGAAAAATAGTCTATTTACTACGTTTCTATGTGTTTGTCATAGGGGATCTATTATCATGAGACCAAAATTAATCTAATGAAATTATACTTTTGATGCCAAGAATAAAATAACATTGCAAGTCAGTAGGAGAATGCTTACTGCACTATCATTCTTGAATTGCAGAATCCCTTGATGATGCTTATTTTGTGACATGTTCTACCAAGTAATAAACATGCATAGAATACTATTTAGATTTATGCTTTATATTTTTGAACTCACCAATTGTGGAATTTTAATGAGTTTATGTTATTCTTTATTTATCATATAAAATATTATGTTCCATTGCAAATTTATATTCTGATCAATTTGAATTTAAATTAAAAAAAAAAAATGTGTAGCTTTAAGGCATTTCTTACTATCTAACCATTATTAGAATTGTGAAATATATAAGAAATGCAACAATTGTTATAATAGTTCTGGTCTAGGAAGGAGGAAAAATACCTATATATGGTGATGAAGCACCAAATATTGAAGTTATTGGTATATATGAAGTCAAGGAATTGGAGAAGTATTTGGTTGTTAGTGTTGGACACCTAATCCTATATTGGTAGGTGTGGAAGATGAATGGACAAAAGGATTCCAAGTGACCTTGGAATGTGGAATCCAAGAGTCACACCATTGTATTATAAATATACACCATATTAATGGTAATAGCAACTCACGCCTATTTTCCTACTTGTGTGTGTGTTTACCATGCGTGTGTTTAACATGGTATCAGAGCCATTCGTTAAGTGGCGTCTCAGTACATGTCGATTATGTCATTTCTTCTCACTATCCATAACCCTACATTAATTTACTGACAGATAGAAATTTTGTTCCTCTCCTCTGCCATTCAATCATGTCCTTGCTAATTTTGAAAGGCTGTAAGAGTAACGCTTTGTCCCCTTGCTCCCTCAGCCCTTCTAGCTCCAGAATTTGGCTCTGGAATTAATACACTACCTCATTAGAATCGTGGTATAACATCATGGCAATGTTGTTGGTGGTACCACCGCGTTCCACCCAAACTGTTAAGATAATACCACTCACCTCCAAACTCTGCTCCGTCGCATTGAAGCTCTACTCCTTGCTATGAGTTTGGGAATATTATTCATGACATTACCTTCCAGTGTGAATACTCTGAAATGAGATCGAATTTCTCTATATCATACTCTAATCTCTCACTACAAATCTGCAATAGAATATTTAACACATACCATATTGAAATGGTTTTCAGATTGAATCAACCCATCCTTCATCCACGAGCTTGAGTTGTGGAATCCCATGCCTTTTCTACTATGTTTCCTTTGGATTCCAGTTATCCATATATTATTCTTTGTGCACCTCACCCTTCGCCTCTTTGATTCACCTTTGTTGGAATTTATAAACTCTTGGTGCAAACACAAGTGTTTCTCTACGCAATTTTGTGTGCAAATATTCCATGGTGGTAAATACTAAGAATTTGAACACACAACACCTACATTATGTCCTCACCAGTTATGATCAAAGCGATAAATCTAATAGAACCTATTAAGATATCAATATATATGCATAGCCTTTCATGGTCTTGGCCGTAATATTTCAATACATTGGCTCAGAGTGACTGCCTTCAAGGAATAAACTTTTTTGGGCACAACTCGAATCACATTATTCATGGTTTCAAGCATGAATCACGTTGCCATGCCTCGAAGTCCACAACTATTTTGAGTTGGCTTATGCAACTATAAGTGACCTGAGCATTGTCACTTGCTAGTCGTGTTAATTAAAATGTGCTTCTCTACATAATAATTAAGTCCACTACTTCCTGTTCTGAAGGAAGATGCAAAGATCCGATCAAATATAACCAGCATCGATGGTGCAGTCAGATTCCCTTAGGAAAATCACCGTCCTTCTATGGTGGCTGATGCAAAGATTTGATCCCAGCTCTGGCTTGGTCTGGTGCTGTTTGTGTGAAGCTCTGGATCCAGTGCACGGGAATGTTATCTTGATACTGAGCCCCTAATTTCGGCAAATAAAGTCATAAATCCAAGTATTTTAGTCCTACATTGTGATGAGACAGAATCTGAATCGGTGGAGAAATGATGGTTGGAGGCAGGCTTTGTCTTTGGTATATCGATGAGTTTCTTCCGGACCTTGTTGTAGCACCTTGTTTTTAGAAAGAGAGGGTTAAACAAAATTGGTATGACAACTACCAGCAGAAACTCCCAGAGATATATCTGCAAGTGATTCTTTTGAAGTATTACCTTCCTTCAAAGGCATCCCAGGAGCCGTTGCTGCTCGACTACCACAATTTTACCAAGCTTGATGTGTTGTCCCTCCGATAGCTCGCTTCCATATACGTGAGTGGTATCTTCATGGGGTAGGAGAAGCCAGTGGCTTAGAGTCTTCTCTTATTTATGAAAACGCTCCCATGAACTTCTGGAAATTAATCTTTGTTTTCGGAAATGACCTCTTCTGTACAATTCACCTAATGCAGGTAAGCAGCACATAATTTCTATACACTAATTATTGATATATTTTCATCCATTGCTATGGTTCGAGTGATAGTTCCCTGGAGTCTTCTCTTATTTTTTAATGTGCTAAGAGTACAAGTGGGTATTTTTATGTCATCATTTTTTCAATTGTTGATTTTGATAATGGGAAGAATCAATGAGTTTTTAGAGCTATTAAGAACATTAATGGTGTCTACTGTTAACAACACAGTTAAATTTAGAAAAGAAACTCTCATAGCTATTCAAATTTCTCTGCAAGATGCAAAAGAAAATATAGAGTTTTTGCAACTTGAATCTCAATTCCAGCAAGAATAATTACAACAGTGGAGTCATCATTCTGAACCTGTTTATGTTTAGAACATTGAAAGAGAATCCCATAAGAAAAAAGTAAATAATGTTGTTGTTGATTCAAATCCAGTGCCCAATGAAGCAGAAAAGTTACATACAGATGAAAAATTTCAGTTTTCACTTCCCAAGCCCATCATCAGACCTTGGGAAGAGATTTTCCACAACAAGCACATAACAGGTCTTGGATATGAAAAGGAGTTTTCCTTTCATATTCTAGACTACTCCAAGCCCATCAAATTTTAGTGTGCCAGATTTCTTCATGATAGCTCACCTTCAGCTATTTCAGATTTTGCTTCTCTTCCACAATAAATCGTAAAATTCCAACAATGTGATTGAGTTGGCCATATGAAATATAAATGTTTTGATCTTCACCCATGCAAGCACTATGGTCAGCACACCCATTCTTCACACAAATGCTTCAGAAACAAGCCTCCTGCAAGAACAAAGATTCATCTTGGATGGATCACTTCTTGGAAATGGGCATCAACAACTAAGAAGATGTTTAAGTCATATGTCAGAACTTGTTCTAGAATATTGAACAATCTTGCAGTTGAGTTTTCACCATCATTTCACCTTGTACCTGACAGGGGGGGAAATGGTGGTCATCTACAAGCTTCGAAGCCACTTCAAGCGAGCCTGAGCCACAACCTGTCATTCCAATTTCAGATTTATAGCCAGAGACACAACACTTCAAGTGAGCTTGAGCCACAATATCTTATTCTAGATTCAAAGTTGTAGCCAGAGACATAGATGCCCATGAGAATTCCTTTGGTTGGTGGAAAAAATTAAACCATCCATGCAAGGTTTATATTATTCCTCTTCAAATAATTCGAGACACTTCCTCTAGCATAAGATTTCATCTTCTTTCTAGCTTTGGTAGAGTCCCGGGAAATGCACTAAGCATTCCAGTGCTGGTGGTCATCCTTAAACCATCATAGGTTGTAGACCTCCCTTTGACTAGGTTGAAGGTCTCCCTATTCAAATATGAGGGACACTTCCTCTAGCAGAAGACCTTATCTTCTTGCCAGATTTGGAAGAGTTCCCGAAACTGCACTAAGGGTTCCAGTGTTGGTGGTCATCCTTAAACCACCTCTTTATGCCAACATTTTAGAGAGCTGATTCAGCCTAAGTGCTGCCATGCATACTTTGCATATTTGTATTGCAACTCTCCTCTTGGACTCACACAGACCCCTTCGGATTAAGTGGGGGAATGTTGGACACCTAATCATATATGGGTAGGTGTGGAAGCCGAATGGACAAAAGGAGTCCAAGTGAACTTGGAATGTGGAATCCAAGAGTCACACCATTGTATTATAAATATATATCATATTAATGGTAATAGCAAATCACACCTATTTTCCTACTTGTGTGTGTGTTTACCATGAGTGTGTTTAATAGTTAGAGAGGTGATGTATAAGAAATAATTTGATGTAAAGATTCATGATTTTGAGATAACTATTCTCAAAACTTATTCTCATGTGAAGCCTCTATATGACTTATAACCATGAACCTGACATCATTTTCTTCAATTCATTGAGAAAGTGAATGATTTCAACTAGGTATGGTTGTAACTTCCAGAATAAATTTTATTTATCATGTATTTATTTCTTTTATAAATTATTTCTTGAAGATAAAAAAATAGTATTTTGTCACTATAATGTAAATATTCTCATATTTTACATATTACAAACTATATAAAAAATGGCTTATTGCATATGAAAATTACCCATGTATTTGTTAGTTGGCTTGCATAATACATGCATGATTCTAGCGTAGGGTTCCCTTAATTATATAATATTTTCTCATTCATATTCACTTTCATCATAACTTACAATGTAGTACTTGGTCACTTCCATAACATCTAATATTTTCATCGACACCCTTATCATATGATTTAATTCCATCAAAAACATATACTTCTAGTATTTTGGTTTTTCCTAAAACTCTTTCCACCATTCTTAATCCACAAAAAAATATCTTATACTTTTGGAGTTAGTGATGGACATAATGATGTTCCCTCTTATTCAAGAACATTCTATGTTGAACTTGTTTGAAGATTCACTTCATAATTTTTGAATCAATAATAAAGAATCCATAATATAATTGATAGAGAAAATATTAATATCTCACGACCTTGACATAAGTCCTTGTCAAGATCAATACATATAGGAACGTTATGGTGAAATAACTTTAAAAATAATATTTGGTTATGCAAGAGTGTATAGTAAGAACTTTGACAAGTACAACCCTTGAAGTTTATCTCGAGGAAAAAATTATGTTTCTTTTTCCAAACACGTAAAATGAATATATTAAAACTTTATCAAAAATTCCTATTTTTATATATGGTTCTATATTTTATACAAAAAAATGTCAAGAATTAATAATGTTTTATAATATAGTGAAATATTTTGCAATATTTCTCAAGGTTTTATAATCTAATGAAATAATTAGCAATATTGTACATGATTTTATAATCCATTAAAATATTCACCAAGATTTTACAATGTTATATACTTTAGTGAAAGATTCAACAAAAAATTATATGTATGTGTGAAAGCATGGAATTGGGTTACATTTTTGGTGAAAGAGGGTGCGTTTGGGTGGAAAATGAAATGGTTCAATTGATCCATTTAAGTGTTCGATTGAGCTCCTTGGGCGCTAAAAAGTTAGCTCGATCAAGGGTTAAAAAATAACCCTTGATCGAGATATAACACTCAATCCAGGGTTAAAAAATAACCCTCGATCAAGATATAATGCTCGATCGAGCTTTAGGGCTTGATAAAGCTTGATATAGCCCTTTTTTTTAATATATACCACTCTTGTGGTCTACATGTTCCATTTTCACAGACCACGTGAGCTTCACCAAGAGTTTAAGAGTAGCTTGACCGAGGTTATTGGAGCTCTATTGAGAAATTGGGCGTTCAAATCAATCTCTCCAACCACCCCAACAACATTGCAGAGGCTCAAACAAAAGTAGGTACTCTATCCTTTGTATTTTTTTTTTTTTCAAAATGTAACATATCAATTAAAAAAAAACCATGCAGAAAAGCCACGAAAACCAATTAATTAAAAAAAAATCATACAAAAACTCTGAAAACCACAAAAAATCCCTTCAAAAAATCTTTGAAAATCGCAAAAGAATCCAAAAAAACCATAAAATAATTCAAAACAACATAGAAATCCACAAAACCAACCTAGAAAACCATAAAAAAACCCTTCAAAACAACCTAGAAAACACTTTGAAACCACAAAAAAAACTATAATTTAGGTTTTGAATTTGTTTCTTACTTGTAATGTTTTGTGTATTAAATGCATATTTTATGATTTTGAATGGTAATTTAAATAAAATTTTCTAATTATTTTATTTTTTAAAACTTTTCTTCAGGAATTTTGTGAAATAAATTTTCATTTTTTTAAAGTTTTTTTTTATTTAAGATGCATTTTAAATTTCTAGTAAATTTGACCAAACATTGATCAGAGGCTCAACATTTAGCTCAAAAATTAAAGTGTTTAGAAATGCTCCAAAATAGAATGACTAGATAGATCTCATCACCAGGATTACAACGCAACTCGTTTCATCAAAATCTGAGTTCGTATGAGTAAGTTATGGTTTGCTGCTCGTTTTCTCAAACAGGTAAAATTTGTGCAGAATAGTGACAGACTGATGACTTGGCAGTCTAGTCAACACCTTAAGAATATTCAAGGAATATTCTCTAGATTTTAGCCAGTGACACTGTGACAAGTGTCACAATCATATTCGTGAATGTTGCTTGCGGAAGTTGAATTTTTTCATGGTAATCCTAAGTTTGGAATTTCTTCTATGGTGGATTTTATTTTAATGGTGGAATTTTTTAGGCCAATGTAGAAGGGCCACTTGGCACAATCAGAGGCTACCACGTGCCCTACCTAATGGCAAGGTTGGATTCCATTGTTATATATTAAGGTCTAAATTCAAGTCCGAATGCAAGGTTTGAACCATAGTCATGGGACATATATATATATATATATATATATATATATATATATATATATATATATATATATATATATATATATATCAACAAACATTTATTATAACCCAAAGTTTTTTAACTTTGGTTATGGACCAATGTATATTGCAACAAAATTTTATGGTGGGGGTTGGGGTCAAACCCACGACCACCCGCGTAGAGCTCCAACGACTTACCACCATACCATACCACAAGTCTTTAGTCAATAAGGACTCTGCCACTACTTAAATTTTCTTCGCTCTATGGTTGGGAGTTCGGAGGGGGCTAGCCCCACGGACCATCCCCCTCCCACATGTCCGAGTGTTGAATACTAGGAGCCAATCCAGATCCGGAGGGAGTTTTAAAACAAGATTAGAATGTGCCTATTAACATTAATCGGTTGTTTAACCATGATAATCCATATTTAGCGCTAGATGTGCCACTAAATGCACTTAATTCTTGCTTATCTCTAATTAAATATAGGTTTATCCTGGTGGAGCTTTTGGCAGATTCTCCAAATGTGGGGAATCTACGCATTTAGTGCAGTTAACTGGCGAACTTCTAGAATTAGTGGAGAAAAACTAGGAAAAGTTGGTTTTTCCATAACTGAGGTAATTTTCGACCAATTTTGGCTCAGGAAGAGTCATTCTTGGTAGATTTTGATTTTTTGGAGTCATTGGAGCAGGTTGTAGAGGAAAAAAGAGACTATAAACATCACTTTTTCACAACTGAGGCTAATACAAAGGCCCAAGCTATGAAACTGGACCAAGGGGATGTAGCCCAGGAGGGGTGAACTCCTTCATAAAAAACCTGTGTATTTTACTCAGTTATTTGTGCTTGCTTTTTTTATATGCTACTATTCAACATTGAGTTTCTATGCTTTTATGTTCATGAAATACATTTAATCTCATCAAGTTTTAATGAATTGCCAATCATAAGCACATGTATAAACCCTTGTATAAGAAGAAAAGAAAAGCACTTTAATATTAATTATGAAACTGATATTAGCAAAAAATTAACAAACAGTCAATTTCAGAAGAAGTTGGTATCAGAGCAAAAGGTTGCTAAAGTTTTTTTTCTTGCTTTGCTTGAGATTGTGCAAGAAGGGTTTTAATAGTTGCAATTTTTTGATGCTTACAAGGTTGAAGTTGCAAAGAGGAGAAGGGAAGTTATTGATTGTTAGTCCCAAGATTAGGAAAAGAAGAAAGAGAGCTGAGAGAGCATCATATTCACCCAAAGTTCCACTCAAAGATTCACTTGAAGCACCTCAAGTTCTATCTCTAGAAGTTGAGATTGAAGAGGTACGAATTGCACAAGAAGCTGAAGTGATTGAATAGGTACAAGCATCAGAGGTTGAGCTTGAATACTTATAAATTATGCTAGGTGTTGGAGAGACTCATGTACATTAAGAATAAGAATATGTCAAGAGAGACTTCAAAGACATTCAAATAATGGTTAAAATCATGTTTGATGCATTTACTACAGAAAGAGTAGGAGAAGGTTCTAAGCCTCCACATGGATAAGGATCTTCAGATGGTAATAAGGATGAAGAGAAGAGTTCAAAAGGTAGTGGAGGAAAGCCACTTCCATCTCCACCATCCTCATCCTCATAGTCTTCATCAACATCTTCATCTTCCACTTCCACCACAAAAACCACCCACACTCATTCAAAAATCCCAAATGGAAAAACTCCATTACTGAAGTTGGACATCAAGTTTGAACTTCCCATGTACGATGGTGAGGTAAATGTAGAGAAGTTAGACAATTGGATCCATCAATTCGAAGTATAATATAGAATTTAGAATCTACAAGAGGATGTTGTAAATATCCAGTTGGATTCATTGAGGATAGAAGTAGAAAAACTAGTTTGGTGGGAGGCAAAGACTCAAGAGGAAATGTGAAATCATGGTAAGATATCCAATTCTTGGGTTGAATTCATTTATTCCATTAAAAGGCAATTTTATCCATTAACCTATATGCAAAAAGCAATAATGAGTTGGAAAAAATTTAGGTAACTCAAAGGCCAAATGGTTCAAGAGTACACCTAGGAGTTTTGAAAGTGGGATTTTTTGTTAGGAGTAAACTTGAATACACAAGACACACTGTTGAAATAAAATTTGGGTTTACATTCCTAATTGAAGCATAATATCCTTATGTTTAACCCAAAAAAATTAGATGAAGTATGTGTGCAAGACACACATCTTGAAGAAAGGGGAAAGAACATTAAGGAAGAGGGTAGTAAGAAGAAGTCATTCAAGGGTAGGGGAAAATAGAAGGGAGGAAAATGGAATAGTAAGAAGAATGAAGGAATCAATAAAGAAGGGGAGAAAACTACATGCAAACATTGATCCAAATAGGGGCATGATGAAGCCAACTGTTGGAAACTACATCTCGATCTAAGGCCAAATAAACCAAATAAAAAGGGGAAACAAAAGATGACTGCCACCACACAACAAGATCTTGGATCCGATTCAAGAGATGAGACCAAGATTGTAGCCATGGTTAATAAAGGAAAGGAAGCCATAGCAAGTACTAGTTCCTCAAATAGTCACAAAAACACTCTAAATTAAGACACAAGGATAGAATTGTTCCATGTTAGAGTAATTTCAAATCGTATAAAGATTGATGCATTGTTTGATAGCGGGTCACAAGAAAACCTAATTTCATATGACTTGGTCAAAAATCTTAACCTTAAAATTGTACCACACCATAAACCATACCCTATGGGATGGATATTTAAGAATGCAAATTTACATGTTACAAGGAAATGCATATTTCAATTTGAGATTACTGCAAAATGTTTTGATGAAGTTGAGTTAGATGTGGTTCCACTTGACATTTCCAAGATTATCTTGGGAAGTCCATAATTGTATGACATGAAAGCGGTGTTTTATCGCCATGAGAACAAATATCATTTTCTTAAGGATGGGGTGGAGTATATTATGAGAGATCATCATAAAAAACTGAATATTTCTTTAGTTAATGCAGGGCAAATGAAGAGGCTAGTTAATGCGAGTAAAATTTGTGTTCTTCTCATGATCAAGAAAAAGGATGATGTTGACTATGACTCTTTTGAAGGATGTGATGAAAAATTAAAATCTGATTTGTTTGATGTGGTAAGTTAGCATGGAGAGATTTTTCAAGAACCAAATGGGTTACCTCCCAAGATGGGAATTCAACATGAGATTCAACTATAGCAGGATGTTCCACTTCCAAACATTGGTATGTATCACATGTCAATTATGGAGAGTTTGGAAATCAAGAAGAAAATTAAATAATTGATGAAAAAAGGTATCATAAGCCCATCTACTTCGCCATGTGGTTCACCAATTTTTTTGGTACCAAATAAGGATGACACTTAGCGCATGTGAATAAATTTCCGTGCATTGAATAAAATTACGGTAAAGAATCACTACCCACTCCCAAAAACTGATGATTTTCTAGATCAGTTAAAATAGTGGTTATCATCAAGTTAGAATAGCTGAGGAAGACATTTGGAAAACTTCTTTTAAAACTAGACAAGGATTGTTTGAGTGCCTAGTTATGCCATTTAGTATAAAAAATGCTCCAGCTAATTTCATGAGAGTCATGAATGATGTACTAAGATAATTTCTAGATGACTTTGTCATTGTTTACTTTGATGACATAATTATATTTAGAAAATCAAGAGATGAACATGTCACGATGTGAACAAGGTACTTGATGTTTTGAAAAAAGAGAAATTATTTTTTAATATGTCGAAGTGCGAACTTGGAAATACTTATTTAGTGTATTTGGGACACATTGCTGGAGGAGGTGAGTTGAATATAGACCCTTCCAAAGTAGAGGTCATTCTAAATTTGCCCAATCCCAATACAGTTACAGAGGTAAGAAGCTTTCTTGGGACATCACAATATTGGAGGAAATTCATTGCTAATTTTTCTTCCATTGCAACTTCGTTACTTGCACTGACAAGTGTCAAAAAAGTATTCCATTGGGGAGATATGAAGAAAAAATAATTTCATGCTTTACATCAAAAGAGAAGTTCAACACCGCTATTGGCTCTTAAAAATCTTAGACAACCATTTGGGATCCAAACATATGCAAGTGATTATGCTATGGGAGCAGTTCTCATGCAGCATGGTAAGCCTATTTCGTTTCATTCTGAAATTTTTAATGGATCTATGAGTAACTATCCCACCTATGATAAATATTTATATGCACTGGGAAAAAGTGTAAATAAATGGAAGCACTATTTTATGGGGAAAGAGACAATTATCCATACCGACTATAAGTCATTGTAGTACTTACAATCACAATCAAAGTTGCAGCAATCAAGAAATTTCATATGGATGGGATTTCTACAACAATTTCATTTGGTTATCAGATATAAAAAAGGGAATCTAAAATAAGGTAGCTGATATGCTCTCTAGGCCTATCGTAAATTAATCTATTATAATCAAGCACAATTTATTTATGCATGAAAGTTACATTGAACAATATGCATATGCTAGTGATTTTCAAGATGTGTATGAAAGCTTGAGCCAAGGAAACCAAAATGAAGAGTTGGATTATCATGTGAATAATAATATGTTGTATCACTTGGGTAGGTTATGTATACCACATGTATAAATAAGAAATATCATAAGGGAGGCACACACTTCATTGATTTCTAGACATTTCGGTGTAGGCAAGACAATAGAGAATCTCCAAAGGTATTGTTATTGGCCACACTGATTGATAGTGTATCTCATTTTATTAGAGGATTTTCTTTATGTGCAATAAGTAAGCCTACTAATAGGAAATTTGGATTGTACACTCCACTTGTGGTTCCTTCACATCCTTGGGAGAGTATCTCAATGGATTTTGTAGGTGGTCTTCCTATGTCAAGGAAAGGTCATGATTACTTGTATGTTGTGGTAGATACGTTCAAAAAAATGTGTCTTTTGATGCCATGTAAGAAAAAAATTACAGATGAACAAACCGCTAATATTTTATTTCAAAATGTATGGGTTCATTTTGGTCTTCCTAATTCTATTGTAAGTGATCTAGATTCCCATTTTGTTGGGAATTTTTGGTCAAAATTATGGGACATGATGGACACAAAGTTGAATAAGAGTACAACATTTCATCCTCAAATAGATGGTCAAATCGAGGTGGTAAACAGTACAATCATTCATCTTCTTGGAGGTTATTTCAACAAGCATCCCAAGTTGTGGGATGAATAATTGCATTACATTCAATATGCATACAACAGGAAAAATCATTCTTCAACAAACACATCACCATTTGAGGCATGTTTTGGGTACTTTCCAAGATCACCTTTGGACTTCCTCTTTGAGAAATATGTCGCTATATATGGTCATAGTGACATAGATAAGGCAAGGAAGTTCATTGAGAAAATTTAGTTGGTACATCACATTGTGCAAGAACAATTTGAAAAGAGTAAAAGAAGCTACAAAGCAAGTCATGATCAACACTGTGTTGATAAAAAATTCGAGGTTGGAAATGAAGTTTGGTTATATATCAACAAAGAAAGATTGCAAGGGGAAGGTAAAAATCTCAAGCCAATTCATTATGATCCATTTAAAATTATGGAAAATATTGGTAATAATGCATTTAAGCTAGATTTGCCTCATATGCAAATATATGATGTTGTTAATGTTGAGAATTTGAGATTGTTTGAGCCTCCTTTGATTGATGATCAAGGAGAGCATGTTCAAATACCATCAATAGATGATTTCTCGCCAAAATATCTTGATGAACTTCAACAAGATCTCATACTTGACAGAAGAATCATAACTTCAAGGAGAGGGAATGTTAAATACGTTAGAGTGGGACTCAAGGGACAAAATCATTCAAAGGCCAAATGGATGGAGAGTGAAAGATGAGGGAGCTATTATACCCCCACTTTCTGAACAATTGATATTACCTTTTGGGGTCCAAAAGGCTTCTAGTGGGGAGGAATGATCAAAGGCTCAATATTTAGCTCAAAATTGAAAGTGTTCAGAAATTATCCAAACTAGAACAACCACATATATCTCGTCGCCAGGAATCCAATGCAACTCATTTCTTCAAAATCTGAGTTTGTATCAGTAAGTTATGGTCTGCTGTTCATTTTCTCAAACAGGTAAAAATTGTGCAGAACAGTGACAAACTGATGACTTGGTAGTCCAGTTAGCACCTCAGCAATCTTCAAGGAATATTCTCTAGATTTTAGCCAGTGACATTGTGACAAGTGTCACAATCAGATTCACCAATGTTTCTTGGGGAAGTTTAGTTTTTTCGTCCTAATCCTAAGTTTGGAATTTATTCTATGGTGGATATTATTTGAATGGTGGGATTTTTTAGGCCAATGGAAAAAGGGCCATGTGGCATAGTTGGAGGCTGCCACGGGCCCTCCCCCATGGCAAGGTTGAATGGCATTTTTATATATGAAGGTTGAAATTCAAGTACGAATGCAAGGTTTGAACCATAGTCATGGGGCTCATATATATATATATATATATATCAACAAACATTTATTATAACCCAAAGTTTTTTAACTTTGGTTATGGATCAATGTATATTGCAACAAATTTTATGGTAGGGGTCAGGGTCGAACCCACGACCACCCGCGTAGGGCTCCAATGACTTACCGACATACCATACCACAAGTCCTTACTCTATAAGGACTCTGCCACTACTTAAATTTTCTCTGCTCTATGGTTGGGGCTTCGGAGGGGGCCAGCCCCACGGGCCATCCCCCTCCCACATGTTTGAGTTCTGAAGATTGGGAGCCAAGCTATATCTAGAGAGAGTTTTAAAAGATTAGAATGTGCTTATTAATGTTAATCTGTGGTTTAATAACCACGATAATCCACAATTAGCGCTAAAACGTGGTTAGTGCTAAATGCGCCTCTAACCACAATTAATTATCACTTATCTCTAATTAACTGTGGGCTTATCTTGGCAAAGCTTTTGGCAGATCCTCCAAATTCGGGGAATCTCCACATTTAGTGGATTTAACTGATGGACTTCCAGAATTAGTGGAGAAAAACTAGAAAAAATTAGTTTTTCCATAACTGAGGCAATTTTTGACCAATTTTGGCTTAGGAAGAGTCATTCTTGGTATATTTTGATGTTTTGGAGCCATTGGAGAAGTTTACAGAGGCAGCATGAGACTAAAAATACCACTTTTACATAATTGAAACTAATACAAAGGTCGAAGCTATGAAGCTGGACCAAGGAGATGTAGCCCAAGAGGGGTGAAATCCTTCATCAAAAACTTATGCATTTGACTCAGTTATTTGTGTTTGTTGTGTTTTTATATGTTTTTGTTCATCACTGAGTTTCCATGCTTTTATGTTCATGAAATACACTTAATCTCATCAAGTTTTAATGATTTGTCAATCATAAGCACATGTATAATGTTAGGTCCCTATAGTACCAGTATAGTCCCTTATTTTTGCTAGTGTAACCATTTTATTGTTATTTTTTTACCCTTGTAACCCCCATATTATTATTATTGTGCCCTTACATTATTATTTTTAGGTCGGTTAGGATTAAATTGTGGCACCATAGACTGCTATATATAGAAATGAGGTTTTGGTCATTTCAATCATCTAAGAATTGTTCATTTATATAATGTATTGGAGGTTGCCCCCTTTAAGTGGTTTATTTATAAGGCGTTGATCTCTATTCTCTTCTATTTTTGGAGCTGGTTCCATAACATTTGGTATCATAGCTTTGGATTCTAGGGTTTCACTGCTCTAAACAGGTCATCATGGCATTTTCCCTATAGATTTTTTTATACAAAGGTTTAGAAGCTGAAATCTTGAGGAACGTTGTGGAAAATTTCAGATCTTGGTTTGCAATTATTTTGGAGATATGATTTGTGTAAGTTAGGGATTTATGCAGGCTACTGAATTTAACCTAAACAGGTCATCGTGGATTTTTCATGATAAGTGTTTTTCTATGATGGTTTAGAAGCTGAAATTTTCACAGAGAAAAGATGCAATCCTGACGAACGCTGTGGAAAATTTTTAGAGCTTGATTCACAATATTTTCAGAAATATGGTATATGGAAGTTACGGATTTTTCATGCTACCGAATTCCATCTCAAAAAGGCGCACATGGGAAAATCGTAATAACTCTTGATCTGAGCATTGGATTTGAATTCTGTAAAACAATAGGTGCAAGTACACAGAGTATAGTTTCCTCTATATCAATTTAAGAGCCAAAGGAGGAAATAGTGACACGCGGTAAGTCATACAAGTTCGTTCTACTGAACCATTCCATAATTAGGTCATCGTAGGAGATTAGGCATAACTTTGTATTCAAGAGTCAAAATCAGGTCAGACCTATGGCATTCGAAAGAAGAGTCAGAGGGCTAATTCAGGGCGGAATTTCAGATATTGAAGATTGGAAATCACATAGATAATTCATTTTCAATATAGAGCTCCTCAAAATCAAGAAAAAGGTGTGTATTATTTTTTCAAATTGCATAAGTCTTGTTTGAAAAATCAATTTTAAGTGATTCCAAAGGTCTATTGAGAATATATATTAATATTGGGTTCTAAAATGCCTCCTAAAAATAATTCAACACCTATTAAGCCCTTAGAGTACTCTACTATGACTCATGAAGATGAAGAATTGCAACATGATCTATCAAAATTACAAGAGCAAGTGCACCAAATTTCGCTCTCGCAAAGAGCAACAAAAAATGAAATGGAAGTTTTGAAGAAAGGCGTGGAAGTGAAGATGGATGGTTTGAAGAAAGGTGTGGAAGCTAAGATGGATGGCATGGAAGCTGGCATGGAAGCTAAGATGGATGACATAGAAGAAAAATGAAAGACAACATGGAAAACATGAAGAATGATCTAAAAGAAAACATGGAAGGTTTAACAAAGTTGATACAAGAAATGTTTCATAATGGCGAAAATGTAGTAGACGAAACTCATGATGAGAAAAAAATAAATGTTAATCGTAATTTCATAAACTCTAATGTTGGATGGAAGAACCACCATATTCCAAAGATGGATATGAGGAAGTTTGATGGCAAGGATCCCGTGACATGGATACTATAAATGGAGCAATATTTTGATCTCAATAATGTGCAAAACACACAAAAGGTATGCATTGAAACTTTACATTTAGAACAAAATACATTTGTATGGTATCGATGGCTTTTCTCTCATAAAAAAATTGTCACTTGGTCAATTTTGACGAAGGAAATGATAGCACATTATGAGGATACAAAGAGAAACACCTTCTTTAACCAATTAATAAATCTCAAACAAAAGGGTTCAGTGGTGGAGCACATTGAGGAATTCCAAAAATTGAATATAAGGGTAACTGATATTCCAGAGGAACACATGATTGGTGTCTTCATAGGGAATTTAAAGGATAACATCCAACATGAAGTTCGCGTATGGGAACTTGATTCATTGGAGAAGGCATTCAGGTTGGCGAGAAAAATTGAATGTAAAATTATGGCGACAAGGAAGCCTACCACTCACATCTATAAATATGGAAGTGTTGCTACTACTAGACTTCCACAACCTACAAGGTTAACACCACAACAATTGGAAGAAAAAAGAGAAAAAGGGGTTCGATATAGTTGTGATATAAAATACACTAAAGGTCATAAGTGTGCTCAGAAGAATTTATTTTACATAGATTGTGAAGAGGAAGAAGAAAATGAACAAGAAACTTCAAAATAAGAGGATATACACCAGGAACCAACCCTAGAAGGAGAAGAAATGAGTCCGACCATATTGTGTAATTCATTGGCAGGAATTACCACTCTTCAAACTCTCAAGATAGGACATATCAAGAATAAAAAGGTAATAGTGTTGATTGATTCGGGTAGTACCCATAATTTTATTCATTGTAAGGTAGCCAAGGAATTGAATTGTTTCCTATACCTAGCACCAGAATGTCAAGTGATGGTTGCAAATGGAGGAACTATAAATTGCTTTGAGAAATTCCATAATATCAAGCTAGCCATGGGGGAATATGTATTGAATAGTCCAATTCTTTCCATTCTAATGGGAGGTGCTGATGTTGTACTAGGAGTACAATGTTTACAATCTTTGGGGACGATAGCTTTTAACTTTTAAGAACTTTTCTTGAAATATTTTTTGGAAGGAAAGGAAATCGAATTACGGGGTATTGCATGGAAGCTAGGAAATATAATAATCTCTAATGTCATGACAAATATTTTGAAGAAAGAAAAACAAGGCGTAATTGCACAATTATGCTCACTAGAAGTTCGAACATAAAAATGATCTATTTCTCCAGATCTCCAAAATGTCTTGGACAATCATTCCATGGTTTTTGAAACTCCCAAAGGACTCCCATATATTCATGATCATGATCATGATATTCATTTGATTCCAGGAAGTGTTCCTCCAAACACCAGGCCTTACAAATATCCTTATGTCCAAAAGAATGAAATTGAACGTATGATTGCATAAATGTTAGAGGTTGGTATAATTCAACCTAGTCAAGGTTCTTTCTCCGCTCCAGTAGTATTGGTGCACAAGAAGGATGGATCATGGTGCATGTGTCCAGAATATAGGGAGCTCAATAAGATCACTATTAAAGATAAATTTCCCATTCCTGTGATTGATGAATTATTGGATGAATTACATGCAATTTATTTTACGAAGTTGGATTTTGTTCAGGATATCATCAAATTAGAATGAAGACTGAAGATATTCTGAAAACATCATTTCAAACTCATGAGGGTCATTATGAATTTTTGGTCATGCCTCTTGGCCTTACCAATGCACCTTCTACATTTCAAGGGTTGATGAATTCAATTTTCAAACCCTTCCTTAGAAAATTTGTGCTAGTATTTTTTAATGATATACTAATCTACAATAGGTCTTGGAAGGATCATGTTCAACATGTTGACAAGGTTCTCAAACTATTGGAGGAGAAACAATTATATGCAAAAACATTGAAATGTTTATTTGGAGTAAAAGAGGTGGAATATCTGGGTCGTATTGTATCTCATGAGGGTGTTAAAGTAGACCCTAAAAAAATTAAAGCCATTAAGGAATGGAAAGTCCCCACAACCATAAAAAAATTGTGCGGATTTGCGTGGATTTCTAGGGTTAACAGGGTATTACCACAAGTTTATTAATAATTATGGGAGAAAAGCAGCACCTCTAACAAAATTATTGAAGAAAGATGCATTTTCGTGGACTCCTGAAGAAACTAAGGCCTTTGAACATCTTAAAGAGGAAATGTTTGTAGCACCAATATTAGCTATGCCAGACTTCACAAAAACCTTTATTGTGGAATGTGATGCCTCAGGAAATGGAATTGGTGTTGTTTTAATGCAGTAAGGAAGACCCATTGCCTTTGAAAGTCGTCCAATCAAAGGAAATTATTTACAAAAGGCTATTTATGAGAAGGAAATGTTGGCAATACTACATGCACTAAATAAATGGCGACCTTACCTAATGGGAAGACACAACAAGGTAAAAACTAGTCATGATAGTCTTAAACACTTTTTGGAACAAAGAATATCTTCAAAAGAGTAGCAAAAATGGGTCACAAAGATGTTGGGTTATGACTTTGAAATCATATACAAAAAAGGGAAGCTAAATGTTGTTGCAGATGCACTCTCAAGAAAGTATGAAGATGTGGAAGCATTGCTTTGTGTCATTTCTATTATCCAATTAGATTAGATAACTAAAGAAAGGGATGAATGGAAGAAGGACAAAGAAGTGTGGATACTCATTCAAAATTTTCAGCAAGATCCTAGTACATCTGAGACATTTAGTTGGAAAAATTATTCCTTATGGTACAAAGATTGCTTATATATTTTCAAGAATTCCCAACCAAAACAAAATATTCTTTTGGAATTGCACACTTCTCCTTTAGGAGGACACTCAGGATTTTTAAAAACTTACTAAAGGGTGAAGAAAGATTTTTTTTGGGATGGCCTTAAATCGGATATTCAAAATTTTGTGGCGGAATGTTTGGTTTTCCAGAAAAATAAACTTGAGAAAATTAAGACCCCAGGTAGTCTACAACCTTTATCCATTCCAAGTCAACGTTGGGAGGAGACTTCAATGGATTTTATCACAGGTTTACCTAAGTCCGAAGGAAAGAGTGTCATCATGGTGGTAGTTGATAGACTCACCAAGTATGCACACTTTTGTGCATTATCTCATCCATTTAAAGAAAGTACAGTTGCTATTGCATTTATGGAAACAATTCAAAATCTACATGGAAACCCGAAGATTATTGTAAGTGACAGAGATCCCATTTTTACGGGAAAGTTTTGGATGGAATTATTTTCTTGTTTGGGTACTCAACTAGCTCATAGCTCATCTTATCATCCTCAATCCGATGGTCAAACTGAGATAGTGAATAAATGTTTGGAAGAATATCATCCTTGTTTTTTATCTGATAAGCAAGCATAATGGGTCAAGTGGTTACCTCTCGCTGAATGGTGGTATAACACTTCCTTCCATACTGTAGCAAAAATGACCCCATTTATGGCACTTTATGGATATCATCCACCGTCCATCACATCTTCTTTAAGGGAAAATTCTAGGGTTCAAGAAGTGGCAGATCACATTGAGCATCAACAAGAAGTTCTCCAACTCTTAAAGGATAACCTAAATTTGGCACAAAATCGAATGAAACAATAGGTAGATCAACATCATAGAGAAAGAAGTTTTGATGTAGGAGACTGGGTATTTTTATGGCTACAACCATACAAACAAATTTACCTCAAGCAAGCTAGAAGGATAATAAATTATTGCCAAAGTACTGTGGTCCTTACAAGGTGTTGCAAAAGATTGGTACTATGGCATACAAATTGGAGCTTCTTGCTTCTTGACAAGTGCATCCAGTTTTCCATGTTTCATGCTTAAAGAATGTTATAGGGGAAAAAATTCCAGTTCCAACAATATTTCCAGAACTTTATGAGGAAGGAAAAACCATATTGGAACCTGAAGTAGTCACGGAAACAAGAACTCAACAGCTACACAATCGATCAATTTCAGAGTATCTCATCAAATGGAAGAACTTACCCACTAAATATTCTACATGGGAGGATGATAATTTTATACAGAAGCATCCGTAGCTACTAAAGCATTGAGGACAACACTTTTTTGAAGGAGAGGAGCATGTTAGGTCCCTATATTAATAGTATAATCCCTTATTGTTCCTAGTGTAACCACCTTATTGTTACTGTTGTACCCCTGTAACCCCCATATTGTTATTATTGTGCCCTTACATTATTATTGTTAGCTCGGCTAGGATTACATTGTGGCCCCATGGAATCCTATATATAGAAAGGAGGTTTTGGTCATTTCAATCATCCAAGAATTGTTCATTTATGTAATGTATTGGAGGTTTCCCTCTCGAAGTGGCTACTTTCTAAGGCGTTGATCTCTCTTCTCTTCTATTTTTGGAGCTGGTTTCATAACATATAAACCCTTGTATAAAAAGAAAAAAAAATCACTTTCATATTAATTCTGAAACTGATATTAGCACAAAATTACTAAAAATCAATTTCAGATCAAACATATACCCCAAAAAACTCCAAAATAGAAAACAATGAAACTATAACGAATAAATAAGTAAATTAGGATCTTGAGATTGACACGATGAATATGGTTGCTCATAGTAAACCTCTATTTATAAAATAATAAATTTTACTTTATTTTATTATTTTAAATTTAATAATTTACATTTTAAATATTTTTTTTAATAATAAATATAGTACGATTATAGTTTTATAAAAGTCTAAAAAATAATTATTTGTTATATATATATATATATATATATATATATATATATATATATATAACTAAAAAATATATAACATCATGTCACTGTGTATATAATTATAACATTTTACATAACATATATATAACTATATACCATAACATATAACTATATTTAACTATAACATGACATAGCTATATATTTATGCCTAAGGTGTTCCTCTTTGAAAAAAACTCCCCTAGCTGCCAGCATGTATTGGTATACACCATTAAATATAATGTTAGACGATTTAATAATTCTTAGCCATTAGATTCCATCATCGTTGTCAACCAATTCCTTAATTGATTCAATCAGATCCAAATTTTTTCATAGTTCAAAAATGGGTGTGCTAATTTTTTCACACAGGGCATCAATCCTGAGTGTGGAAGCTCTTTCATAGTGCTATTTCTTTATGTATTTATTGTATGAATCCCATTAGCGAGGAATTTTTCATATTTTATTCTATTTTTGAGTTTATTTCGTGGCCATGGCAAAGTCGATGAGCTCAAAAGAATGATTTTACAAGTGAGTTTCACTGATCAGAGTGATAAGGTAAGCAATGGATTCTGTTGTTAACTTCTATTTATATTTTCTTTGTACAATTTAGCATTTTTATGTGTTAATATCTAGTATAGAAATATCTCATATATTTTTAGGGAGGAAATTTGTACCAACTCATATTTTAGGGTTTAATATTTTTATATTTTTCCCTTTTGAAAAAGAAACTTGCTGAGGCTCTGTTGTAATGCTTGCTTACTTTATGAGCGTTTTGTTGTTTGTTCAGTGTTTTAATTAAAATTTTTGTTGTGTTTTTTCCTTGGGTTTTATAATTGGTAAATTTATGAAAACCACGAGCTTGTTTTATTTTTCCAAAAAATGATTGGTCCAAATGGCTGTCGGTACGTTTATCTCAGGTTTTGAAGAAAAATAAGGGATGCTTGTTGTACTTGTTGGTTTTTATCTATTTGTTTTTTGAATTTGTTAGTATGTTGGGTGTTTCCTTTAAACTCTAGAAGCATTGAAAGTGGTCTGATTACAACAGTTATCAAAAGTTTCCATTAATCATGGGCAAGACGATCCTCATCGGGTGAAACATTAATAAGAAAGTGCTATCCTTAAGCCAAGTTGTAGTGACAGGGTGGGTACTCCTTCAAACTACCATGGACGTGGCCCTAGTCCCAACTTCTTATTTGTGTCTCTCGGGGAATAGAACACCACTCTATTATCAATTCATGCATCTTGTTCTATTCATTAGTTTTCTATGTGCTTGAAAATCATATGTATTTTGAGCATGAATTTTGTTTTTTCCTTTTCAGTTGGTATGATAAGCCATTATTTCTGAGCTGTAAATGGGTCTTGTTTTTTCTGACATATATTCTTTACTGTCATTGGTAATTGATGCTTATTTTACTCTTATATTTTTCTCAG
Organism: Pinus albicaulis; assembly: GCA_034641835.2. Classification (NCBI taxonomy): domain Eukaryota; kingdom Viridiplantae; phylum Streptophyta; class Pinopsida; order Pinales; family Pinaceae; genus Pinus; species Pinus albicaulis. The sequence continues at coordinate 1,151,128,234 of CM076580.1, forward strand.
TAACTGATATGGTTCTAACTTGGAAATAGATGTTTTTTTGTGCATGTATTGCAATGTTATTAACTGTTGAATTGCAAAGAAATCATTCTTTATCTGATGGAGCACTGCTTGTTTTAGATAAGATGTTAGTGTATTATACTCCATGTAGCAAGCATACAATTTTGAAAAAGGATATTTTGGAAGTAAGTATGTGTGGATGTGCAGAGCATCCGAAAGCTCCCAGTGTATCCAATACAAGTAAAAGTAGGCTTCGGGAAAAATACAATGATGTTGTCGTGGTTGATTAACAATATTTTAAGAGTAAAGAAGTTGGAAAGTTTTTCTTCAATAATTCCGTTATTGCAATTCCATTTTCACATACACAGACAATGGCATTTTAGTTTTGAGTCATTAGACTAATGCATATTTTGATTTGTTCACTTAACACACGAAATGAAATGAAGAAAAGATTAATTCTAGCAAAGGGATACCCCCATCTGGTTAGTGACTTAAACTTGAGGGTAAACCTGCAGATGAGTTTTCAATATAGATCTTATTCAGGCACCTATGATGGCTGGGCACCCCCCATAATATATCTCCCTCAAACATTGAGGTAGTTGAACATAAATTTCTTTTTCACTTTTTTATTTTCAAAAAAGTTTAAGAAATGATGAGTTTGAGTGGGGTTCCTTCTATTCAAATGCTAGTATTGAGAGATAAGCTCAAAACAACCCAAAATTTTTATTCAATCTCAATGTCCTATCCTTAAAAATTCGTGTTATACAACCAGGGTGGAGGGAAGTTAAATGGAACTGATGAATATGTTAAAAACTAATGAGCCACAACCATTAGGCATAACATAGATAGTGAAAAAGTTTATGGGGCACTTTCTATGTAAAAGTCGCCGGTTCAAAACCCTAAAGAATGGTTATCAAACCTCATATTGTCAGCATGGAACTTTATCTGATTGCCCCAGGATTAAGTCAGTCAAGACCATCCCACTAAATCCAACATGGACGTTCATTGCACGAATTTATGTTGAAGGACAAATCCTTTGTTAGCGTCAATTTTGATCACTACCTTATTGGGTTGACCTTATAGTAACTATCACCCCACAGACATTTTTTCTAATGTTGTAATATTATGAAATTGATAATTTTGTATCTATACAATTTCTTGCCAATGAATTCATGCAAAATTTGATGGATACAAGAACATTTTGCTATATATTTTGGGAGAATTAACTCAGGATTTTTAAAAACTTACCACAGGGTGAAGAAAGAATTTTTTTGGGATGACCTTAAATATGATATTCAAATGTTTGTGGCAGAATGTGTGGTTTGCTAGCAAAATAAAGTAGAGACAATTAAGACCTCGGGTCTTATACAACCTTTATCCATTCCAAGTCAACATTGGGAGGAGATTTCAATGGATTTTATCATAGGTTTACCTAAGTCCGAAGGAAAGAGTGTCATCATGGTGGTAGTTGATAGACTTACCAAGTATGCACACTTTTGTGCATTATCTCATCCATTTAAAGCAAGTACACTTGCTACTACATTTATGGACACAATTCAAAAGCTACATGGAAGCCCAAGGGTTATTGTGAGCGACAGAGATCCCATTTTTATTGGAAATTTTTGGACGGAGTTATTTTCTTGTTTGGGTACTCAATTAGCTCATAGCTCATCTTATCATCCTCAATCCGATGGTCAAACTGAAATAGTGAATAAATGTTTGGAAGGATATCTTCGTTGTTTTGTATCTGATAAACAAACACAATGGGTCAAGTGGTTACCTCTCGTTGAATGGTGGTATAACACTTCCTTCCATACGACAGCAAAAATTACCCCATTTATGGCAATTTATGGATATCATCCACCATCCTTCACATCATATTTAAGAGAAAATTCTAAGGTTCAAGCAGTGGAAGATCTCATTGAGCATCAACAAGAAGTTATCCAACTCTTAAAGGATAACCTAAATTTGGCACAAAATCGAATGAAACAATAGGCATATCAACATCACAGTGAGAGAATTTTTGATGTAGGAGACTGGGCATTTTTACGGCTACAACCATACAAACAAATGTACCTCAAGAAAGCTAAGAAGGATAATAAATTATCGCCAAAGTACTATGGTCCTTACAAGGTGTTACAGAAGATTGGTACTATGGCATACAAATTGGAGCTTCCTACTTCTTCACGAGTGCATCCGGTTTTCCATGTTTCATGCTTAAAGAAGGTTATAGGTGAAAATATTCCAGTTCAAACAATATTTCCAGAACTTGATGAGGAAGGAAAAATCATATTGGAACCTGAAGCGGTCACGGAAACAAGAACTCGACAGCTACGAAATCGATCAATTTCACAGTATCTCATCAAGTGGAAGAACTTACCCTCTGAATATTCTAAATAGGAGGATGATAATTTTATACAGAAGCACCTAGAGCTACTCAAAGTGTTGAGGACAACACTTTTTTGAAGGATAGGGGCACGCTAGGTCCCTATATTACTAGTTTAGTCCCTTTTTTTATTAGTATAGCCCCCTTATTGTTACTATTGTACCCCTGTGACCCCAATATTGTTATTATTGTGCCCTTACATTGTTATTGTTAGGTTGACTAGGATTATGTTGTGGGCCCTTGGACTCCTATATATAGAAGGAGGTTTTGGTAATTTGTATCATCCAAGAATTGTTCATTTAGGTAATGTATTGGAGGTTTCCCCCTCGAAGTGGCTGATTTCTAAGGCGTTGATCTCTCTTTTCTTCTAATCTTGGAGCTGGTTTCATAACAAAAATGGTTTCCAATCAATATTGTGTGGAGCTTCTTCAAGATACACTGTATCTGCTTAATGTTGCAACGAGAAAGATGAGGAAAGCTTCCATCAATTCCAAATCATCCATGGCCAACATAGAAGCTGTCAACACTTGGATTAGTGCAACTCTTAAAAATGGAGACACATGGCAAGATGGATTCCAGGAGATAATTGTTATAGCAGGAGGGAACTTTAGTGTTAATTTCAAGAACCAAATTGAAGAAAAATGAATAAAGTTATCTGAATTGGCTAGAAATTATTTGGAAATGTTCTAGGTTTTGTGCAGAATCTATGCCATTAATGGTCTCCATGGTCATAACCATTAGACAAAGAAAAACAATTTTACAGTAGTGTAGCCTCCCCTGAAAATTAGGAGAAGGATCACGACAGAGGAAAATGAATGGATCAAGAATTTTGAGGGATAAGACAAAAAGATGATTTTTCGAAGTTGTTTTTTAGCATCTGATTGTGAAAATTTCTAAGTTGAAACATAAATTTAAAAATATTAACCAAATATTTTGTTAAATAGTTGATTGTCATTGAGTTGTGGGGTACTTCCAAGCTAATCTATAATAATATTTTACATCCATGAATTAGTCTATTTTCTTTTGGTAAGTAATAATAAGATCTTGAGAGTATTTGAATATGTTTTGTTTTCATCTAAAAAATGCCTCATTGAAAATGAAATCGAGAAATTTTGTAATATGACAGTGAAAAATCAAGCTATTTTTTGGATTGATTATTCTTCTCAATGCAGGTTTCTTTAGTAAGGTTTGAAAAATTAGCTATTAGCTTGATTATTTTGGAAAGTCTCTTTGATATTTTCTTGAAGTTTTTTCTTGTGTGCCTTTTCTTCATCTGATTTGTTCTGTGCATGTGTTTTTTCACCTAGTTTGACATTTGACAGACAATATGTGAAGCCTTTTTTTCTATGTATCATCTTCATTAGATATCATGTTGCTAAGAATGAAGTGTCTGGATTAGATTTAAAGTTGCTATTTTTTTTTTTTTTTCTTTTTGTGTATTTTAGAGTACGGATATTTCTGGTCTCCCATGGTAAGGATGTTTGGATTTTAAATGTCTTTTCGTGTCTTTTAGTGTATGCATATTTCTAGTCTCCTGTGCTAAGGCAGTTTGGATTTTAAATATTCAACGAATATGTGAGCTAATATAAGACCATATTGTAATCTTTAAAATAACATGATGAACTATTTAGAACAATTTATGGCACTGGATTGATTTGGATGTTTATTTTTGGATGTATGTACATCTCTGTAGGCAATAGAAAAAAATCATTAAACATTTTTGTAGGTATGTTGTTGACATGTCTAAGTTCCAATGAGACTTAGAGGTAGAATATTTACAATTTTATGTTGTCACGTATCCGGGTGTGATGATGCCTTGTGGACGTAGGAAAAATTTCCATTTTCTTTAAAATTTCCAGTGTTGCATTTGTTCAAAAATTTGAAGGGCCTCTCTGGCATAACCATGCATAGAATATCTAGTGATCATTATATTCCAAGAAACCACATCTCGTCGAGACATTTCATTAAAAACATCAAGAGTATTCTCTATGCTCCCACATTTTTCATAGAAGTCCACAAGGGTACCACCCACAAAAGCATTGAGCTGAAAGAACTAACCTCCCTGTCATGTACTACAACTACCAAGTTAGCACATGCTGGGAAAAAAAACTGTAAATTTCTCTACATTTGAATTCACACCTACCATTTTCATTTGTTTAAAAATCTCATATGCTTACTCACGATTCCCATCATGTGTGTATCCATAAATTATCATATTCCATGAAATTATATCTCATTCATGCATTTTCCGAAAATTTTTCAAGGCCTCCTCAATATAACCATTCTAAACAAATTGAGCAATCATTACACTCCACAAAGTGACATATCGATGAGGCATCTTGTTAAACACACCATACACATTTTATATTCTCCCACATTTGGCATACATATCTATGAGAGCATTTTCCACAAATACATTAGAGCGAAATCCATTTCTGATTATGTATTCATGAAATTTCATGCGTTTCTCTAGAGTTGTAAAGTTGGTACATGATAGGAGAACAACAACACAAGTTTTTGAATTTGGTTTTACACTAGGCAATTGCAATTGTTGAAAAAGCTACAAAGCTTCCTCATCATGGCCATTTTGTGCAAATTCCAAAATCATTCCTATCCAAAAGATTACATTCTTCATAGAAATAACCTCAAAAATCCTCAAAGCATCATCAACAAGCCCAACCTCTGCATATCCTTCAATCATTGCATTCCATGATACCACATTCATTTCGGGAATATTTTGAAAAATATTCAGTGGCTCATCAACTTTCCCATTCTGAGCATATCTTGTAATAATTGCATTCTTGTAACTACATTGGTTTGAGGTATTTTTTGAAAAATCTTGAGAGCCTGGCCAATCTGCCCATTCTGTAGATACCCTGAAATCATCGCATTCCATGAAACGAGATTACGTTGAGGAATTTCCTCAAAATACGTCAATTCCTCTTCAATATACCCATTATTAACATACCCTAGAGCCATTTCCATCCATGAGACTAAATTCCTATGAGCCATTTTATCAAACACATCATGCACAATTTCTACGCTCCCACATTTTGCAGATATATCTACAAGCCCATTTCCTACAAACACATTGGACTGAAAACCCCTTCTAATTATCTCTCCATGAATGTTCTTGAGATATCCCAAGTTGACGCATGCTGAAAGATGACTGGAAAATGTGAAGTGATTGGGTTGGACATCCATCCGTTTCATTCCATAAAATAGTTCCGAGGATTTTTCGGTATATCCATCCCTAGCATAAGCTTCCATCATCACATTCCATGATGCCACATTTGGTTGAGGCATTTTTTCAAACACATTTCATACATAATCTATATTTCCACATTTGGCCTACATGGTCACAAAGGTATTTTCCAAAACCATGTCCTAGCATTCAGATCCTCTTTGAATGATGTGAGCATGGACTAGATTTTCTAATGACAAGACCTTTTTATCAATGCAACCCTGCAACATAGAAGCATAAATGGTGGAATCTATATATTTTCCCATATGATGAAAATTTGCACTGATTCTTTCAATTGGATGTGTTTACACATAGTGCTTAAATCCCCATTACAATTGGGGCCATGAACTAACTCTCTTCCATGTTAATGGCAATAGCTCTCTTTATATTCTTGTGTGGGATGAGATTTTACCAGCATTAACTACCCAATGGTAGTCTTATCACTTGAATTATTGATTTATATGAGATCTTAATGTAAATGTTCTTGAGGGTTTGTAAATTAAAACTGAGTTTTTGAGAGCTTTTATGTTAATTTTTTAACACATAAAGCATGAAAATAAAATCTAAAATATATAGAAAAAACATACAAATGCACCATAATAATAACCATAACAAAAAAAATGATGAAGGAGTTCACCCCTCCTAGGTTACATCTCCTTGGTCTAGCTTCCAATGGCTTGGCCCTATTTCATTATGATAAAAATGGTGACTACATACATTTATAATGCTCAAATGGCTTCAAAACCTATTTCATCAGCTTCAAAATACCCACAAATGTCTATATAGCCTCTTTCTAATCCGAAATTATTCAAAACCTGAAGAAGTTATGAGCCTCATTAGTTTTGCTGCTAACTACACCACAATTTCCCCAAAGTCCAGACTCGTCCTACAATTTCGCCTTGTTTTCGGCTAACTGAGAAAATTTTTCCCAGATATCCTGGAAAAATTGTCAGATCGTTTAAATGCACAATGCCACCCAAAATCTGAATTTCAAACCATAAACATTATGGTTAATTGTTTTTTTCTAATATAAATTTTGGGCGGTGACCGCTGATGCTTGAGAGTGGTCGGGTCACATGGCGGTTTTAGCATCGGTCTGGGCGACAGTCAAGGTGGTGGATTATACCTCCATCATGTCCCAGGTTCCCATAAAAATGGTCATATGGTAGGTACGGGGGGGAGGGGCTAAGCCCTGGCCTCTTGCCCCCCAACTCTGCCATATGTAAAATTTATATAAGGTTTTGACATATGTTATAATAAGTAATAACATTGGCCCAACGGTGAGGGAGGTCTAATGTTAGATGCTTGGTCTCAGTTTTGAATCCCTTTGGTGGTGCAGTTCGACCTTAAACCAATTTTTGTGGCCCTCATGCTACCACGTGGCGGCCTCCGGTTCGGCCACATGCCAGCATGTGGTTGGCCATCAAACACCCAATCAAATTATACCAAAACAAAGCAAGTAGGAAATTAAATAGTGGGGAGGCATGAAAGGCCTAAAAATATTACCTTTCAACCAACCAGAAGAGGCCACGTTGTAGTCTGCCATTGGCCCAATTTTTTTCCCTGTCAGCTGTCATTTTTGAAAATTTTTCCTTTTTGGGAAAATGAATAGAACATGTTTCTAGGAGCATACGTTGTTGGTTTTCTACAAAATGAGTTGCGGCATATTCAAAATGATAATATCTATGCAGTCGTTTAGGTTCCACACCATTCTAATAGCTTTCATGTTTGAGAATAATTTTGAGCACCTGATCACTCCTCCTCACTAGAACCTTTTAGACCCCAAAATCTATTTCATTAATAATAATTTGGATGAGGTTACAACCCCCTCACCCTTCAAGTCTCAATCCACTGGAATTTTCTTGAATTCTACAATTTGAGCTTTTCATGAAAACTGGCCTTTTTCCATGATTTTGGAGAGACGTTGTCTTGCTGTTGTAGATACCATCTTGCTGCAATTTCCCAAAATTTGCAGGAAAATAAGTTATCCTTGAAGAAAAAAACACGTTCCCACATCGATCCTCAATGAAAGGAAACTTAAACACCTTCAAATTATTCTCACCATGAACACTGTTAACATGACGATGTTTATCTTGTCTTGTCTTGTGCTTGGCTCGAATCTTGACCAAATGTGATCACCATCACCATGAAACATCCCATTTCAGAAACAACACTTTGTGAAAGCCATAAGAAGAAATTTTTAACCCAATTCCCTCTTTGTCAAATTGCTTTTGTGCTTTCTCTTTGATCTTTTCACTCTCTTGCACCGACATCTTGTTCACATCACTTCTCAACAATGATGCATGCTTTTGCAATTTTACCACATCTTGTTGACTTCTTTTGAAAGGAAACATGTTAGAATCCTAAAACATCTTATTACAACCATTAGGAAGCTCATTGAAATCATAGTTTTCATTTGATGCATCACCTTGAAAAGCCTCATTCACAACATCTTCATGCGTGAACATTAACAAAGCAAAATTTTGACTAGCATTCACAATTCTCTTCATTTGTATAGCATGCATAAGAGACAAACTTGCCTTCTTACTATGCGCTCTAACAATGTACTCAATCCCATTCTTGAAGAAGTGATACTTATTCTCATGGTGATGAAATATTTCTCTCCTATCATAAATATATGGTTTACCCAAAACAATACCAAAAATATCAAGTGGAACAACATGAAGTTCAACTTCATCAATAAAGTTTGCAGTAATTTCAAATCTATGTATGCACTTCCTCATCACCTGCAAATTTTCATTCTTACATATCCAAACTAAATGATAAGGTATTGGATGAGGAATGGTTTCTAAATTAAACTTCTTGACTAAGTCTTCTGAAATAAGGTTTTCTTTATAACCACTATCAAATAGGGTGTCAATCTTGGTATGCTTTGAAATAACTCTAACATGGAAAAGTTCAATTCTCGTTTCATCATGTTGAGTACTATTTTGACAGTTTGAAGAACTATTACTTGCAATTTCCTTACCTTTAAAACCCATTGAGATGATATATGTTTCATATCTGGAATCAAAACCTAAATCATGTGTTATTGTAGCAGATGTTTTTTCCTTCTCCTTGTTTTTAAGCTTGTTGGGTCTCATCTATGGATGGATTTCCGGCAAGAATATTCATCATATCCATATTTGGAACAATGTTTTCATGTGATTTTTTCTTTCTCCATATTGATGGAAGAATTCTTCTTACCTTTACCCTTGAAATTACCCTTTCCTTTCTCTTCAGACTCAAAGGTATCCTCACTTGTCTCATTTGAAACATGTTTCCCTCTTTCGTCTATATCTGTGGCATATACACATACTTCATCTAAATTTTAAGTATTAAACATGAGAATAATATGTCTTAGGTAACTATGAAAACCTCCATTTTACTTTAAAAAAGTTTCTTGAGATATCAAATCTACACCCAAAATTAGTATAAATTTGCAGACATTGTCCTTTACCTTGCCTAAAGTTTTTCCAGTCCATTATATCCCTTTTCAGGTATGCTAATGGATAAAATTATCTCCATAAAGCAAAAACACAATAATTCCAAGAGGTTAAGACCTTACCATGTTTCTTCATGTTCTCTTGAATTTTTCTTCCCAACAAATAAGTATTTCACTTTCCAACATTAGTGAAGCAAGCTGAATCTTGGTGTCATCATCATTGATTATTTGTATCCTACAATAAACTTCAATATGACATATCCAATTGTCTAATATTTCAGCATCTGTATCTCCATAATACATAGGTGAATCAAACTTAATGTCAAGCTTTAAAAATGGATTTTTACCATGAATTTTTGGAGATTGTGGAGGTGTTTGTGAAGGTCTTGTTGTGGAAGAATATGATGGTGAAGATGGTGGTGAGGATGGTGGTGAGGAGAATGGTGGTGTGAAAGGTGGTTTGTCACCATTCCCATTACCTTTTGGAGGCTTGTCTCCATCTCCTGCTTCTCCTTTTGAATACTTCTCTCCCTTTGGAATATTGGAGCTCTAAACTTGCATCCTTGTGCTTCTCTCCTCATAGATAACTTTTACCATTCTTGTCATATAAATAATTTTTTTCCCAAGGATTTTTCATCCTTTGACATATTTTCAAGCTCTCCTTCATGTGACATACTTGCTGAAGCTTCAACTGCAATTTGAGGAAGAAGTGGTGGATATTGTGGAAAATTTTTTCTCCTTGTCATTGACCTAACTTGAGGACTTGAAACCAAAATATTTCCTTCTCCTCTCTTGAGATTAAACCTTGTAAGCATCACATACATTTGCAAATAATTAAATCCTCACAAAATCAAAGACCAAAGCTATGATACAAAACTTGATATGTATGAGATATTAATGTAAATGTGCTTGAGGGTTTGTAAATTGCAAGTGTTAAAAATTGAGTTTTCGAGAGCTTTTATGTTAATGTTTTAACACATAAAGCATGAAAATAAACTATGAAATATACAGATTCAATAGAACAATGCACCATAATAATAACCACTACATAACAAATGATGAAGGAGTTCATCCCTCCTGGGATATGTCTCCTTGCTCCAACTTCCAATGGCTTGACCCTCTTTCATTATGCTCAAAATGATGATTACATACATTTATAGTGCTCAAATGGCCTCAAAACCTGTTCCATCAACTTCAAAATACCCAAAAATTCCTTTCTAGCCTCTTTCTGATCTGAAATTGGTCAAAAAACTGAAGAATTTATGAGCCTCCCTAGTTTTTCTATTAATTGCACCACAATTTACCCAAAATCCAGACTATTCCTACTATTTTGACCTGTTTTCAGCTAACCGAGCAATGATTTCCTAGAAATACAGGAGAAATTGTCAGATCGTTTAAATGCACAATGGCGCCCAAAATATGAATTTTAAACAATGAACATTATGGTTAATTAGTTTTTCTTTAATATAAATTTTGGGCAGTGATCGCTGACGATTAAGAGTGGTCAGGTCACATGGCGATTTTGAATGAAAGTCTGGGTAGTGGTAAGGGTGGTGGCTTGTACCTTCGCCGCGCCCCCGGTTCCAATAAAAATGGTTGTATGGCATGCCTAAAAAAAAATACCTTTAAACCAACCGGAAGAGGCTACGTGGCAGCCTGCCACTGGCCCAAATTTTTTCCCTGTTAGCTGTCATTTTTGAAAAATTTGCTTGTTTGGGACAATGAATAGAATGCATTTCCAAGAGCATACAGTGTTTATTTTTCATGAAACAAGTTGTGACAGATTCAAAACAATGATATATACGCATTTGTTTAGGTTTCATACTATTATGATAACTTTCATTTTTTAGCATAATTTTGAGAACCTGATCAATTATCCATGTCTTTGTTGCAATTTTTCATAAGTGGAATGTTTCTACTTCTCATCAAGAGAAAAGGACAGTAGCTGTTGATGCAGAAAGGGAAGTTTTTCAGTTTGGGTCAAGAATTCAATATTCTCCTTCTGATTAGTTTAGTTAAGCTCTCACTGGTCTTAGTTTCTTTGCAAATTAAATTTATTGGAGTCATATTTGATTTTCCATGTGGCATGGTAATTTATAAAGCTCTTGATAGTTGAAGTAATCATATTGTAGGATGGGGTGTACTGACAATTTAGTTTTAGTGATATAGCATAGAATATCTCTACATGCTGACCATAACTAAGGTGAAATGAGTCCCTAATACCTATGATCAATTCATGCATTTCATTCTATAATCATGGATTTTTATGTGTGTTTAATATTCTATACAATTTTATTCATGTGTTTTTGTTCTAATATTGTATTTTGTTGGTTATTGCAGATTGCAAAATTTATGGTTGGAGCGTTTTCTCCTCTTCGAGTGATCCAAATTTTCCTTTCTTTATTAGGACAAGAAAAATAATCTTAGTACTTAACATTCATCTTGCATATGGTTATTTATCATTGTCAAGTCCTTCACATGATGTTTTATACCAAATTTTTAAGTGATTAATTCCTCATGCAATGAATATGACTAGAGGGAAATCAGGTGAAAAATTTAACCATCCATATTGGAAGAAAGTGAAAAATATGTGGTACAGATGTCCTAAACCAATAAAGGTCTTCCCATGGGACAATGCCTACAATTTTTTTTCACCACATATTCAGGCTCACATTTGAGGTGGCAAAGTGGTTGTTCATTCTTTTCCTATTTGTGTCATCTCTAAGTGAGATGGTTTAATTTGGATGACACAATAAGGAGCTTCTTATACCTATTCATGTGTTAGCTATCATGTTTCTTGTAGGAATTTTGAAGGAAAGCCCACTCAAATTATCAGAGAATCTCCAGATGATCTCATTAAAAGAGTATTTTTATCCTTATATGTTGATTATTTCGACTCTTCACTATGATACCCCATGAAGTTTCTTTGATGGGGCCAGGCAAGGGCATCCACCTAGGTGTAGGATTGGTGGTGTTTTGTATATAAATTAATTTCAATTCATTCATATCAGATATACTCTGGCTCCTGGTTCCAATTCAAAGGTCGAGTTCTCAACATCATTTGTTGTTCTTTATTTAGGAAGTGCTTGTGGTTGGAAGAGGTTTCAAGTGATGGGGATCTCAAATAGTTGTTGTTCGAGCTAATGCAAGTTTTATATGTAGAATGTGCCGCTTCAATCCCTAGTGGCTCAAATATGGTTGCACATTCAAGAGCTAGAATATTCATCCTTCACCCACATTTATCGTGAGCTCAATCAACTAGTAGATAAGATATCCAAGGAGGCATTCAAGTAGCCATCTGATGAACTATCAATAATATCAAGGTTGTGGCACACCAAAAAAGTGGAAACTCACAAAATTTAAGCTAACAACAACCCCTACTCCCGAAGCTGTTAATCTGTCTCCCTCAAGGACCACTGCCTCCTCTCCTTCATCAGACAATGGTTCCTCAAAAACTTACTCAGTTTCATCATTTATATACCCCCAATAATCTATTTATATTATTGTGCCCATGGCATTTTTTGGATAATTTGATGTTTCATATCAGTGAATGTAAAATGTCAATTTACTATTTCAAAACAAAATTTTCATCCCTTGTACCTAACGAGTCTTATTTATCGAATATTTTCTTGAATGACATTTTTTTTACTAATTTTTATCATTCAATGATTTATTATATGTCAAGATTTTTCTCTATTTTATGCCTTATGATGTTTTCTTTCCAACATCTAGTGCAATTGCTAGTATAGTTCTCTCTCTTTCTCTCTCTCTCTCTCTCTCTCTCTCTCTGTATATATATATATATATATATATATATATATATATATAACATAACACAACATAACATATTTTTACAACTATATATATATAATGTTACAACATAACCATAACTATAGTTCATAACATAAAGTTATAACATATAACTCTATAATTATTTAATATGTATAACATAAAATTATTTAACATAACAAACATATATAACATAGCATGTAACATAACTATAACTATTTCATAACTATGTAACTATATAATTATTTAAATATAAATACATATATATTTATCTAGATTATAAGGTTATAATATATCTCATATTTAGATATATTATAATTCTATATCTATTGTTCATAACGTAACATAAAATTTTCTATAACTATTTAACGTAACATAACTTGTAACATTTAAAACATAACATAAAATTAGTTAACATAACATAACATAGTTCTATAACTATTTAACATAACTTGTTATTTAACATTTAACATAAAATGAAATTATATATAAAACACATACACATATACAACATAACATAACATGTAACTATAATTAGATAGTTCATAACATAATTATATAGCTAGATATATAATTTAACTATTAAGCTATATATATATATAGATATAAAGTTATTTGAATATATATATATATATATATATATATATATATATATATATATATATATATATATATATATATATATATATATAGTGTAACATGTATATTGTGCATAACTACTAGCCTAGATCCATATTACCCATGTATCTATAAAGTGCGAGAGGGATCAAATCTCTCAAGGTGCACACTTAAAGTGAAAAAATCGAGGAAATGTTTGCACCTCAACAGATTTGATACCTCTTAGCACTTATAGATCTTGGGCTAAGATGGATCTAGGTTGGCTTAAGTCGTGTGGGGTCATACAAAATTTGTTGAACATCTAATTATTTTTATTATTTTAAATATGCTAAATATGTATAAGATCAATTTAATTTTATCTTTTCTTAGTTACCTCAGTTTGTTGAGATGAGAGAGAATTTTAGTAACTTTAATGATGAAAAATGATTTGAATGATAGAAATTGTGAACAATAAGAATATAGTCAATTACAAACAATATTCAATGTAATCAATGTGAAACTATTTTCTTCTATTGTTCTTACTGTCACACCTATTAGTTATTTTCTATTACTGCGTTTGAATGCAAAGTGATTAAAAATGTTGAATGATCGAAAGTGATAATAATAAGAATGTATCCAATTATAAATATTTTATAGTTTCAGGAATAAGACATATCCGGTAAGTGAAAATTTTATTTAGAATGAAAATTCAAGTATTTTATTTATGGTTGAATTATTGTAACACATAATTCAATTCATGTCATGAACAATTTTTATGTGTTTACACTGAGAGAGAGTTCACATGTTTTAGGGGTGAAATAGAGATATATATGGATGGTGGGGATGGGGAAGAAGAGAGAGGAAAATATAGGGAGGGAGGAAGAGATATAGATATGGAAAGAGAATTATGAGAGAGAGAGAAGGGAAAGAGAGAGGGAGGGATATATATAGATATGGAGAGAGAGTGTGTATGTTTGGGGGGTAATATAGAGGGATAAAGAAGGAGAGACAATTGGAGATAGAGATACAGATGGAGGGGGTAGAGATTTTCTTACACTGAAATAAATGCACACTATTAATCTAATTACTTTGAAATTAATGTACATCATACATCTAGGTGCATAAAATCAGAAATCAACATCTACACTGAAATCAATGCATCAAGTGCAAACAATCAAATAGGATTAGAAATCAACACCTCCACTAAAACCAATGCATATAGTGCAAACAATCAAATAGGATTCGAAATCAACATCTACATAAAAATCATTGCATCTACTGTAAACAATCAAATAGGATTAGTAATCAATATCTACATTGAAACCAATGCATCCAATGCAAGTAATGAAATAGGAATAGAAATCAACATCTACACTGAAATCAATGCATCTAGTGTAAGTCATTAAATAGGATTAGAAATTGACATATCTACACTAAAATCAATGCATCTAGTGAAAACGATCATATAGGATTAGAAATAAACATCTACACTGAAACCAATGAATATAGTGCAAGCAATCAAATAGGAGTCAAAATCAACATCTACACTGAAATCAATGCATCTAGTGTAAGGTATTAAATAATATTAGAAATCGACATCTATAGT
Source organism: Pinus albicaulis (assembly GCA_034641835.2). Taxonomy (NCBI): domain Eukaryota; kingdom Viridiplantae; phylum Streptophyta; class Pinopsida; order Pinales; family Pinaceae; genus Pinus; species Pinus albicaulis. Next base: position 1,151,143,298 of record CM076580.1, read on the forward strand.
GAAATAAATGCATCTAGTTCAAGCGATCAAATACAATTAGAAATCAATATCTACACCGAAACCAATGCATCTAGCGTAAGCAATTAAATAGGAGTAGAAATCAACATCTACACTAAAATCAATGCATCTAGTGTAAGGTATTAAATAGGATTAGAAATCGACATCTACCCCGAAATCAATGTATCTAGTGCAAGTGATCAAATAGGATTAGAAACCAACAACTACACTGAAATAAATACATCTATTTTAGTGAAAAAACAAAATATTCATGACTTTATAGATCAAAATTCTATGTCTATATTTTTCTCTACGTGTCTTTCTATTCTTCCCTCTTTCTCAACCTTCCATTTTGTTCTTATCTCCCCCACTCTATCCTTCTCTCTCTCCCCCTCCCTCTCTCCTATGTATCTCTCTCTCCACCTCTCCCTTCCTTTCTCTATATTTCTCCTATTCCCTCTCCCACTCTACCATCTATATCTATACCTCCCTCCATCTCTCCTTACTTGTTTCTCTATATCAACCCCCTAAACACATCTCTCTCTCTCTCTCTCTCTCTCTCTCTCTCTATATATATATATATATATATATATATATATATATATATATATATATATATATATATATATATATATATATCCTGATTTAAATCTCTATATAAGCCTGCATACATACAATCTCTCTCCATATATATCTATATATATATATATCTCCCTCTCCCTCTCTCTCTCTCTCACCATATCTATATCTCTCCCTCCTCCCTCCCTCTCCCTCTACACCTTTCTATCTGTATGTATTTCTTCCCCTTCCAGCTCCATCTTTCTCTCCTCTCTCTCCCTTTCTCTCCCACCTCCCTCTGTCTCTCCCCCCCATCACAAACACACTCTCTCTCTCCAACCCTCCAAATATGTCCCTATCTTCCTCTCTCTCTGCTTCTCACTCTCCTCCTCTCTCCCACCTCCATATCTATGTCTCCCTCTCTCTCTCTTCCCATTCTTTCTTTATGTCTATCCTCTCCTTTTATTTACATTCCCTAATATCCTCTCTTCCTCATTCCATCTTCCCCTCTCTCTCTCCACCTATGTCTCTCAATGTCTTTGTTCTTCCCTCCCTCCCTTTACCCTTTCCAACTCCATATCTCTCCCCCTTCTCTCTCTCCTCTCTCTGAAGTCCCCCCTCTTTTCCTTCCTCTCTCTCTCTTTCTCTTCCACCTCCCTCTGTCTCTCCCCCCCCCATCACACACACACACACACACACACACACACACACACACTCTCTCTCTCTCTCTCCAACCTCCAACTCTGTCACAATATCCCTATCTCTCTCCTTATTTCTCTCCCCATCTCTCCCCCTCTATATATATGTCTCCTTGTCTCCCTCTTCCCCTTATTTCCCTATCTCTATCCTCTCCTTTTCTCTCCCCTCCCTCGTCTCCTCTCTCCTTAATTCCATCTCCATCTCTCCCTTATCACTCCGTCTCTCTCTCCACATCTATCTCTCAATGTATTTGTTCTCCCCTCCCTCTCTTTCCCCCTCCAAATCCATCTCTCTCTCCCTCCTTCCCTCCCTCTCTTTTCCCTCCAAATCCACATCTCTCTCTCTCTCTCCTTCCCTCCCTCTCTTTTCCCTCCAAATCCATATATCTCTCTCTCCTTCCCTCCCTCTCTTTTCCCCTCCAAATCCATATCTCTCTCTCCATGTCTCTCCCCCACTCTATTCCCCTCCATCTCACCCTCTCTCTCTTAAATATGATCTCATTTTATTTTATTTAAGAAAGTATGTAAATTAAAAAAAAAACATAATTGGTTGTAAAATATTAAACCTATATTTTGGATCAATCATGTCACAGAAAATACAATAATAAAAAACTTAAAAAATCATGCACTATATTTCCTCTATCATTGTTAGTCACTTTTCTTTCTCTCTTTGCTTGGATATTTAGTTAAAATGCATCTATCCGGTTCTTTATAATATTATTTATATTATATAAATTTCACATTTGTATATATAAAATCATTCTCATTTTTAATTTATTAAAACCTCGATTTAATCTCTATGGGATCATTTTTAGTAGTCATGAGGATGGTGGGTTTAGATATACCTCAAAAGTAATTACAACCTTTTTTTATTTTAGATTTAATTAAAAAATGTTATAAAATTAAATTAAAATAAAGTATTTGTAAAATATTTTGATTTTGAAATAAGTTATGGTTTTTGTGCATGTGGTATTAATAGGCCAATAGCCATGGTATTGGCCCATGGTATTGTACTAGAATATGATTAAAAGCCTAGATCCATAACATAATAATAAAAAACCTAGATGGCACATGGTAATCCATAACATAATTTTTTTCCCTCCTCTCCCTCGCTCCCTCCGTCCCTCTATATTTCTCTTCTTAGTATTAGCCATGGTATTGTAAAAATTCTTATTTAGAAGTTAATAATATCCATGATAAATATTCAGAATTAAAAATATTATTATATTGTAAATATTAATTATTTATTTATTTATTAATTAAATTTAAATATAATTATGCAATCATTATTTTAATTTATATTGTAAAATAAATATTATTTTAAAAACACTATTGATATATTGTATATTTTAATGTGATATACATATTATATTTTTTTATCTAAAAAATAGTTAATAATTTTATTAATAAAAAACAAAATTACACTAAAAAAAAATTGAATTTAAAAAATACCTCACATCTATAACTTCTCACATCTATAACTTCTAGTAAATCTAAATAGTGCACTTCCTTTTATTTTCAGTCTTTTGCTAAAGGTTGAAACCATTACACATTTCCCTTTTTTTTAAAATGTATGCTGGCTACAAGTTCATTCTAACGTTGGGTATAATGCTCTCTTATTCTTTCAATTGGCGTCTACTGTTACTATTTCTTTTTTTCCAGCTTGACTTCGGGGTTTTAAAATTTAATCTACTCATGTTTGAATATTCAATATTCAGGTTCCATATTCCGATAAGGTCCTGACCATGCCAGGACTTAAAGGAATATATTGCTTCACATTTTGGACTTCTGAGTTTTCTGAGCTTATAATTTCACTTCACGTCGATGTGGAAGTGATATTTACCTCAGTATAATATATTAATAAAAAATAAAATTAATATTTAATTAAAAAATAATAGATTTTTAAGCTAACAATAGATTCAGAGCCCCACAAAACCTATTATAAGAATATTTTATTAAAAATTGATTGGTAAATTACTTCTACCCAAGACTTTAACCACGAGTACTTACTTTTCTCGCTGAGTGAAGATATGTTAGCAACCCCAGATCCATTCCTTCTAGGTCACAAAACCTATTATAAGCATATTTTATTAAAAATAGATTGGTAAATTACTTCTACCCAACACTTTAACCACTGAGTACTTACTTTTCTCGTTGAGTGAAGATATGTTAGCAACCCCAAATCCATTCCTTCTAGGTCACAAAACCTATTATAAGTATATTTTATTAAAAATAGATTGGTAAATTACCTCTACCCAACACTTTAACCACGAGTACTTACTTTTCTCGTTGAGTGAAGATCTTTTAGCAACCCCAAATCCATTTCTTCTAAGTCAACATCGGTTACCAACCACAATTAAAAAGAGTTGAACATTTCCACCATTCAAAGAAATTTTACTGGGCTAGATTTGGGCAAAGCCATCAAACTTTAAAAATGTTATTTTACCACGTTCGTATTTTTTAGGAAAAAAAAAATAATATTGACTCTTTTTGCGGGTTATTTGTACTAAATTCATTAAAGAAAAAAAAAAATATTCACCTATCTAATTTTCATCTATCTAATGCTCACTCATCTAACACTCATCCTCATAGTCACATTCATCCATCTAACACTCACCCATCCACCCTAAACTGGGTTGTAGAGCCTCTTAGCGTAATAAAATCCTTCTAGATCCATCTTAACTCTGGATCTATCAATAGCCGAGAGGGATCAAATCTCTACAGGTGCAAACCTCTTTTTTGAGTGCAAAAATTGAGGAAGATCTACACCTCCAGTTGGGTCTCTTAACACAATCTTGTCTGGTGCAGTAATTTGAAATATGGTGAAGTCAGCATGACGCACCACTAAAATCAATGCATCTAGTGTAAACAATCAAAATGGATTATAAATCACCATTTACACGAGGAAGATCTACACCTCGAGAGATTTGATCCCTCTTGGCGCTTGAATCTTAATCTAGTGCAAGCAATTAAATATAATTAGAAATCAACATATACACTAAAATCAATGCATCTAGTGTAAACAATCAAAATGGATTATAAATCACCATTTACACTGAAATTAATTCATCTAGAGCAAGAAATCTTCTTCCCTATCTCCCCCCTCGAACTACATCTCTCCACTCTCTCACATCCTCCCTCTTCCTTCCTCTGTCTCCATTTATTTCCCACATATATATCTCTCTCTCCCTCTTCACCCTCCAACTATATTACTATATCCCTCCCTCTCTCCTTCTCTCCTCCCTTCTCTCCATTTCTCCTCCCTTCTCTCCATATCTCACCACAAAACATACACACACTCTATCCATATCTCCCTTGTCACTTAATATGTCTCCCCACTTCTCACTCTCTATATATTCCTTCTTCCCTCCCTCTCTCCCCCTCCAACTCCATCTCTCTATCCTTCCATCTCTCCTTCTATATCCCTCCCTCTCTCCCTTGTCCTTCCTCCCTCTCTCTCTCTCTCTCTCTCTCTCTCTCTCTCTCTTTGCCCTCCAATTTTCTATCTTCCCCCATAACTCTCTTCCTCTCTCTCATGTCCTCTCCCTTGTCCTTCCTCTCTCTCCCTTCCTCTCTCTCTCTCTCTCTCTCTCTCTCTCTCTCTCTCTCTCTATTTTCCATCGAATCCTCTTTCTTCCCCGACCACTCTCTCTCTCTCTCTCTCTCTTTGCCCTCCAATTTTCTCTATTCCCCCATAACTCTCTTCCTCTCTCTCATGTCCTCTCCCTCCATTTCTCTCCTACCTTCCTCTATCTTTTCCTCTCTCTCTCTCTCTCTTTTCCATCCAATTATCTCTCTCTCTCTCTCAACATATACACTAAAATGAATGCATGTAGTGTAAAAAAATAGGATTGGAAAACACCATCCACACTGAAAGTGCAAGAAATCATCTTCCCTCTCTCCCCCCTCCAAATCCATCTCTCTTTCCCTCACTCTCTCCACTCTCTCACATCCTTTCTCTCTTCTTGCTCCTCTATCCCTTTCTCTCACACTTCTATCTCTCTCTCTATATCCCTCTATCTCCCTCTCTTCACCCTCCAACTATGTTACTATATCTCTCCCTCTCTCCTTCTCCCCCCATTCCATACATCTCTCCTTATTTTTCTCTTTATCTCACCCCAAAACATACACATACTCTCTCTATTTCTCCCTTGTCAATCCCTCTCTCTCTCCACTTCTCGCCCTCTATGTATTTATTCTTCCCTCCCTCTCTCACCCTCCAACTCCATCTATATATCCCTCCCTCTCCTCCTATCTCCCTCTCTCTCTTCCTTCCTCTTTTTCCCTTCCTCTCCTACCTCCCTCTCTCTTCCCTCACCTCTCTATCTCTCTCTCTCTCTCTTTTCCCTCTAATATAAAATGCAGGAGCAATAGAAAAATATGGTATTTGGCCCAAGGTATTTATCTCATGGTATTAAAATGGTATTTTTCCCATAGGCTTCACTTAAATAAAAATATTTTTAAAGTTTTCTTTAAACATAAAGAGGTTTATGGAGTATACCCCGTAAATAAAAAAAATATACCCCTGTACATTTCAAATGTTTACTTACATTACATTTATTTACTTACCATACCACTAGTAAATAATTTACCATTACATTTATTTACATACCATACCACCCATAATAATTTACCATACCTCTATGGTAAGTATAAAAAGAGATTTTATTTATTTACCATACTCCCAGTAAATAAATAAATTTACTTACATTCCATTTCTAAATTACATCTACAGGTGTCTTATACTCCGAAATATCAAAAGTTTACATTACATAACCAAAAAGGTAGAAAAAAAATAAAATGCAAGAGCAATAGAAATCAAACCTGAAAATCAATTGCAGCTTTTCCAAATCAATCCAAATCAGTCCATTGACACTGAAATCCTTTCTCACAAATATTACTTTCGAACAACTCCAGAAAAATCAATTGCAGCTTTTCCAAATCAATCCAAATCAGTCCATTGACATTGAAATGCTTTCTCACAAATATTACTTTCGAACAACTCCAGAAATCCCTTGTTACAAATATTATTTCACTGTTCACACAATCAAAGAGATCTTCCTCACAAATAGAATTCGAGAGTTTGTTTGTGTTAAATTTAAATATGTATGGAGAGAAGTGATTTTTCATTAGGGACGAAATTAGATTAAATTTTAAATGTTAAATATTAAACATTATTTTTACATATATGTTTACATGTTTACTCTTGTGAGATAGACAATTCATATAGTGTACTCAAATGCCAACCTGCCTATCCAAATTTTTAAAATTTAATAATATTAGTATTATAATATATTAATGTGAATATTAGAATTAATAATAATATTACTATTAATATTAGGGATAGTAATTTGGCCCAATTTGGCCCAATTTGGCCCATGGTATTTAGCTCATGATTCACCTAAATAAAACCACTTTTTGAGTGTTACATTTAATAATGTTTATTTGGAATGGTATTAATAATAATTTGGCCCATGGTATTTAGGTCAAGATTCACCTAAATAAAACCACTTTTTGAGTGTTCCTAAATATAAATAAGATTTTGGATGAAATATAAAAACAAGTTTTATTTATTTACACATATAGTTTATTTATATTTTATTTATTTACCATACCTCTTTTACAATATGGTATTTGGCCCACGGTAATATAGTGTAGTAACCTCCATGATCCAAATTCATTAAATTTAATAATATTAATATTACAATATATTAATATGAATATTAGAATTAATAATCATATTAATATTAGGGTTAATATTTTTTTTGGCATGGTATAAATAATAATTTGGCGCTCAGGATTCATGTAAATAAAACCACTTTTTGAGTGTTCCTAAATATAAATAGGATTATGGATTAAATATAAAAGGACATTTTATTTTTTTACCATATCTATGGTTTATTTATATTTTATTTATTTACCATACTTATTTTATAAATATGGTATTAGTATGGTATTTGGCCCACACTATTTAGCCCATGATATTAAAGTGGTATTTTTTACCATACCCAGTAAATAAATAAAAATATCCCCTTGTACATTTCAAATGTTTACTTACATTACATTTATTTATTTACCATACCCCATGGTATTTGGCCCAAGGTATTTAGCCATGGTATTAAAATGGTATTTTTCCCATAGGCTTCACCTTTTTTTTTAAAGTTTTATTTAAATTTAAAGAGGTTTATGAAGTAAATAAATACCCAGTAAATAAATAAAATATAGCCCATCTACATTTCAAATGTTTACTTACATTACATTTATTTACTTACCATACCCAAGTTTACATTACATTTCTCACATTACATCTACACATCTCTATATGCTCCGACATATCAAAAGTTTACATTACATTTCTCACATTACATCTACACACATTACATCTACACATCTCTATATACTGGGCTGTAGAGTGCCTCTTAACGCAATAATATAACTATAACTATAACATTTAACATTATATATATATAATTTCATGTTTCAATAATGCGCATCATTGATAGATACATTAAATCCAAATGAAAAGTGCATTTGGTCTAGTGAATAAGAGCATTTAGACTCTAGTGAATAAGAGCATTTAGACTCAAGTTTCTAATTTGTACCATATAGTTTCATTATGTAGTGTGTTGTACAAGAAACATTGTCTTCAAGTGCTTGCACCTAGTATATGTCATGTGTCAAATTCAAACATTAAGAACATAAAGTGTATCGTAGTATTTGGTTGGCATGAAATTTTATTAGTTTTGTAAATAGGTTGATTTCAAATTTTAACTCATATATTTACATATTTAAGTGTTATTAATAAAATGCATTATTTAGAAACTAGAAAAAGTGTGAGGGTAGATTTGATGACTTCTTTCGATTGTGTTTACATGAAATTCAATGTAATTTGGTTGATAAATGATAAAAAAATGGGCTCTAAAATTTAGGACTCAAGGATAGATTATTCTGCTTGAGTTTAGAAATGGTTTTTTTTGTCAATTTTCTTTTCTTGGATTAGTTTATATGTATTTGTATTATATGTAATATGCCGAGGCATCGCATATACGCACCCCAAATACACACCATCATAGTGCGAGAGGTTTTGTTATACGTGGTCGAGCTCGTGATAGATCACGTAGCCCACTGAGAGTTCATGTTCCCATTGTAGAGGTTGCCTCTAACACCAATCAAAGTGTCAGAGGCAGTGTTTCTATCTTTGTTGATGACTATGCTACATCCAGTGGACCTTCTTCACCCATTTTAGGAACATCTCTTTCATTTTAAAATCATCTTTAAAATTTATGTGTTTATGTCTTGAAATTGTCTTTAATTTTTAAATTTTCTTCAACTGATGTGCTTGAATTTAATGTATATTTTATTATGCTTCTAGTTTTCTAGTTATGTATATGTTAAATTAGGTTTATGATTTACAGGTCCTCAATAGGTCGAAGCTACAGATTGGACTATAGCATTGATCCCTCTATAGGATAATGGTCTAAGTATGAACGTTAGTTTTGTTGTGCTAATTCCATCTCCAGATTTAAAATTTATTTTCTAATCTTATGCTTTATGTGCATAGGTTTCCTTGTTGTTTATGTGCGTCAAACAAGTAAATTAGCTAATTTTTATGAGTAAATTCAAGAGCATAAAGCATGAAATAAATATGTTGAACAACAACAAAAACAAGAACATAAAACCATTACAATTGATCCATAAATACAATTTTTTGATGAATGAGTTCACCCCTCCTAGGCTACATCTCCTTGGTTCAACTTCCATGGCTCGAGCTTGTATATTAGCTCAAAAGTGAAAAAATTGTTGTTTACATTCATATACAACTCCTAAAACATGCTTCAGTGGGTTTAGAATGTCCAAATCTATCAGAAAAGACTCTTCTTTCTCTCAATTTGGTTGAAAATTGCTCCAAATATGGTAAAAACAAAATTTCCTAGGAAATCTCCTCCAAAACTGGAGAAGACTCCAGTCAAGATTGCAAAAGTTGGAAGTCTTCCGAAACTGGTGGAACCGTCAAATTCTCTACTAAACTAACTACAATTTAATTAAATTTTTAAATGGGATAATTGCGTATTAGCGCATAAAGCACAGTTTAACGCTAATCCGCATTACAATATGTATTAGCGCATAATCGTGGTTTAGGGGTATAATTAACCCCACACTTAACCATAATTTTATGTTTATGAAAATTTTCCCACGAAATTGGTTGTATGAACAGGTCTCATGAGCAGGGGGATGCCCCCCTCCACATCCCCGCTGCACATTTATTTTGCAAACAAATATAACTCAGATGCATATGATGTTAATTTTAGCAGCTATGGTGTGTTGGTAATGGTGGAGAGATGTTGTGGGGCAGGTCATGGGGTTGAATCCAACCTCCTCCCATCCCTGTGTTAAAATTTTGTGCCAAAAACCATATATATAACCTTTGAATATATTGACTTCAGACTTTGGTTAATATAAATGCAAACTTTGTAGAGTTTCCCTCGACCATGTGGACTTTGGAATATATACATTTGGACCATAATATCAGACTTAAACTTTGGGTTATAAAAAATGCCACCAAATCATTAAATTTGACCCCAATCCAACCTTACCATATAATATAAAATGCAGACTTACCATATGATAAATATAATTCGACGATATGTTGTAATTTCAAAATTTGGAGAGGGTTCACCAGAGGGGGCATGTGGCGGCCCCTTCCTGCACCACGTGTCAGCCTCTAGCTGGGCTATCCCAAACCATAAAAAAATATCATTTAACCTTTGGAGAAAATTGTAAAAAAATTCACCTTCAAACCAATTCGATGAATCCTGTTGTGACACTTGTCACAGTGTCATTTGGTGGAACTAAATAATATTCCCATAATATACCCTGTATGCTGACTGGGCTTCCATGTCATCAACTTGTCACTGTTATGCAAATTATTTTCACTGTTTTCGAAAATAAATAGTAGGCTCTATCTCCTTCATCCGGACTTTGTTTTCGACGAAAAAATTTGTGTTAGATTCCTAGTGATGAGCTCTTTGCTGTCGTTTAGATTCCAATCAATTTTGAACACTTTCATTTTTGAGATTTTACACTGAACACTTGATCATTGCTCCCCACTAGAATCCTTTTGGACCCTAAGAGATATTTTATTACTGATCATGTGGATGAGGGTACTGTTCCCTCACCCTTCTAGTCTCTATCCACCGAAATTTTCCCATTTTCATCAATTGGAGATTTTCACAAAAAGTAAGATTTTTCCTTGATTCTTGCAACCTTATCTTATTGTTGTTGACACCGTCATGCTGCAATTCCCATGAATTTGTAGAGAAGCAAGCTATTCTTGCAGAGAACATCTTATTCCTACCTTAGTCATCAATTAAAAGAAACTTAAAAATCATGTCACCTTTCACACTGTCATCATGGCGATTCTTAACTAAAATTGCTTTGTACTTGTGTCGAATTTTGACCAAGTATCTTCGCCATTGCCATGTACCCTTTGGAAACCTAAAACAGGCACCTCTGGAACCCATGCCTTCTTTTTAAAACTTCTTTGTCGCTTTCTCTTTGACCCTTGCACTCTCTTGCATTGACATATTATTTCCAACACTGCTCAACACTGATGTTAACTGCTACAAATCTGTCACATCTTGTTCACCTCCTTTCAAAGGAAACCTGTTAGAGTCCTGAAACATCTCATTACAAGCATAAGAAACCTTAAGGAAATCAACTTGTCAAATTTATGCATCTTTTTCAAAGGTTTGATTCAAAACATCTCATTACAAGCATAAGAAACTTTAATGAAATCAACTTGCCGATTTGATGCATCTTTTTCAAAGGTTTGATTTAAAAAATCTTTTTCTTTGATCATCGACAATGTAAAATTCTGACTTACATTCACTATCCTCTTCATTTCTCCTGCATGTATAAGAGACAAGCTTGTATTTTTCTTATGTGCTCTAACTATGTACTCAATACCATATTTAAACAATTTATACTTATTCTCATGGAGATTAAATACTTCTTTCCTACCATAAAGATAAGGACTTCCCAATATAATACCTGATATCTCAAGTGGCACCACATCAAGTTCAACTTCATCAAGAAACTTTGAAGTTATGGTCAATCTCAGTATGCACTTCCTTGTAACCTGGAAATTTTCATTCTTTCATATCCACCCTAAAGGATAAGGTCTTGGATGTCTAACTGTTTCAAGGTCTAGCTGCTTAACCAAGTCTTTGGAAATCAAGTTAGCTTGTGACCCACTATCAAAAAGTGTATTAGTCTTGGTATGTTTAGAGAAAACTCTAATATGGAAAAGTTATGTTCTTTTATCTTCATCTTGAGTGACATTGGAACAACTTGAATAACTAGTGCTTGCTATGTTATTACCTTTCAAACCCATGGCTGCAATATTTTTCTCATCTTCTGAATTTGAACATAAGTCATGTTCAACTATAGAAACAATTTTCTACTTTTCTTTGGTTTTCAGTTTGTTTGGCTTCAACTCTGGATGAAGTTTCCAAACAATGGTCTTCATCATGGCCATTCTTCAAACAATGTTTACACGTGAGTTTTTCCTTCTCTCTTCTGACAGAGCCATTTCTCTTTCCTCTTCCATAAAAATTTCCCTTTCCTTTACCCTTAGTATCACTTTTATCATATATGTTCTTTTTCCCTCTTGCTTCTAAATGTGTGGCTTGAACACAAACCTCATCTATGTTTGTGGGACTAGACATGAGAATAGTGTGCCTAAGGTAACTGTGAAAACATCGAATGTACTTTAACAAAGTTTCTTGAGAATATAAATTAATACCCAAAATAAGAGCTCTTCTCCTGAATTCATGAGTATAATCTTGCACACTTTTCCCTTTCAATTGTCTAAAATTTTGCTAGTCCATAATGGCCTTTTCCATGTAAGCTAAGGGATAGAATTTCCTTTTAATGGAAGCAATAAAAAATGACCAAGACATAGAGATATTACCGTAGTTTTTAATCTCTTATTGAGTATTTTCTTCCCACCATACAAGTGCAGATCCTTCCATCCTCAAAGAAGCCAATTGAATCTTTATGTCATCTTCATGAAGGTTATGAATTCTGCAATACACCTCCAATTGAAGTATCTAATTGTCCAATATTTCTAGATTTACCTCACCATTATACATTGGAAGCTCAAATTTGACATCAAGTTTTATTAAGGGGGTTTTTCCTCTTGTTTATTTTGAGTGAATATGTGTGGTTTTGGTGGTGGAAGTGGAAGATTGTGCTGATGGAGAAGATGAGGATGATGAAGATGGTGGAGATGGAGGTGAATTTCCTTCACTACCCTTTGAACTCTTCTCTTCATCCTTCTTATAATTTGAATTTCCTTCTCCATGTGGAGGCTTAGAACCTTCTACAGCCATCCCAACAGTAAATGCATCAAACATAATTTTGACCATCATCTTTATGTCACTAAATTCTCTCTTGACATCATCCTCTTCTGAATGACCTTCAATTTCTCCAACACATGACATGATGGATATGGATTAAAGCTAAGCTTTTGGTGCTTGTACCTCTTTAATCTTAGCTTCTTGAGATAAAAATTGAGGTGCTTCAAGTGCAGTTGTGAGTGAAACTTTGGGTGGAGATGGTGACCTTGTGGCTTTCTTTGTTTTGGTCCTAATCTCAAGACTTGGAACCAACAATTTCCCTTCACCTATCTGCCACTTTAACCTTGTCAGCATCACAAATTTGCAACCATAAAAACACCACTTACAAAAATCTCAAGCAACTATCAAGAAAATAACCTTGCATTTCAACCAGGCTCTGATACCAACTTGATCTGAGTATGAATGTTATTTTTTCTTTGATAATTTCATCTTCAGATTTAAACTTTATTTATCGATCTTATGCTTTATGTGAATAGGTTTCCTTGTTGTTTATGTTTGTAAAACATGTAAATTAATTGATTTTAATGAGTGAATTCAAGAGCATAAAGCATAAAATAAATATGTTGAACAACAGAAAAAATAATAACAACAAACCATCACAATTAATCCATCAATACAATGTTTTTATGAAGGAGTTCAACCCTCCTAGGCTACATATCCTTGGTCCAGCTTCCATGGCTTGGGCCTTTGTATTAGCTCAAAAGTGAAAACATTGATGTTTAAATTCACCTACAACTCCTAAAACATGCTTCAATGAGTCTATAATGTCCAAATATATCATAAATGACTCTTATTGCTCTCAATTTGGTCGAAAATTGCTCCAGATATGGTCAAAACAAAATTTCCTAGAAAATCTCCTCCAAAACTAGAGAAGACTCCAGTTAAGACTGCCAAACTTGGAAGTCCGCCGAAACTGGTGGAATCGCTGAATTCTCCGCTAACCGAACTCAAGTTTAATTAATTTTTAAAACCTGTTTAACTGGGATAAGTGCAGATTAGCACACAAAGCGCAGTTTAATACTAACCCACATTACAATATGTATTAGCACATAATCATGGTTTAGGGGTATAATTAACCCCATGGTTAACCATAATTTCATGTTTATGAAACTATGCCTGCATCATTGGTTGTATGAACAGGTCTCGTGAGGAGGGGGTGCGGGTCGGCCCTCTCTAAACCCCTGCTCCACATTTCTTTTGCAAAAAATTATAAGTTAGATGCATATGATGTTAAGTTCGACGATTATGGTGTATTGGAAATGGTGGAGAGCTCTTGTGGGGGAGGTCGTGGGGTCGAACCCGACCTCCGCCCATCCTTGTGTTAAACTTTTGTGCCAAAAAACATATATAAAACAATTGAGTATATTGATTTCGAACTTTGGTTAATATAAATGTGAACTTTGTATAGTTTCCCTCAACCATGCGGACTTTGGAATATATACATTCAAACCATAGTCTCGGACTTGAACTTTAGATTATAAAAAATTCCACCAAATCATTAAATCTGACCCCAATCCACCCTTACCATATAATATAAAATGTGGACTTACCACATGGTAAATATAATTCTACCATATGTTTTAATTCCGAAATTTGGAGAGGGTCCACCCGAGGGGGCACATGGCAGTCCTTGGCCGCACTACTTGTCAGCCTCTGGTTGGGTTGTCCCAAACCATTATAAAAAAAATTCTCATTCAACCTTTGGAGAAAATTGTAAGGAAATTTCACCTTCAAACCAATTCATCGAATCCTGTTGTGACACTTGTCACATTGTCTTTCGGTGAAACTGAAGAATATTCCCATAATATACCCTGTATGCAGACTAGGCTGCTATGTCATCAACCTATCATTGTTCTACAATTTTTTTTAGCTATATAGGAAAATGAACAGCAGGCTCTGTCTCGTTCATCCAGACTCCTAGCGACGAGCTCTTCACTATTGTTTAGATTCCATTCAATTGTGAGCACTTTATTTTAGATATTTTACATTAAGAACCTGACCAGATAATGCTACAACTCAGATCACATTATATGATGTTACAACTCGCCATAAACATATCACAATAGAGATAGAGAATATCCCTGCCAATTCACCAACTCATCTTGAATTGTATTTGATGTTGTATAGCATGAATAGGTTGATCGAGACATATGTTAGGCCTAAATAGCCACATATTACAGTTCATACATAGGGTCAAGAGGCATGAGGTTAGAGGCCTATATTCTTAGGAGGTGGTGAAAGAGGCCACCAAGGACATGTTGGCATTGATGTCAACATGGTCATGGTTTTTCTCATCATATGCCTTATGTCTACCTAATGATGATAGTGGTCCTCATGATGTGTGATGTGTATTTGGCTTGTTGGTCTTATTGGTTGGCGTTGATGTCAACATAGTTATGACATGACTGGTGGAGGAGTTTTGGAGGTTGAGAAGAGATGGATTCATGACATGTTGTATTGGTTTAGGATGTTGCCACTAGAGGTGGTTAGATTGCTTCTATAGGTGTTTCGTATGCTTCTACATGTTTTGGACGCATTGAATATGTTGCTACATGTGTTGAGATGTTGTTGCATGTGTCAGAGGTGCTTCTACCAGTGTGGGAGGAAGTTGAATGACATGATGTTGCTACTTCAGGAGTTTGAGATGATGCTACAAGAGATAGAGAAGTTGCTACAGGTGTTAGAGGTGTTTAGATAGGTTTTCATTGCTTCTTGAGGAGATCAGGTGTTGGTATTGGTGATGAGGTTGGAAGACTAGGGACTGCATGTCATTGACTAGTTGCAGATGTTCTTGGCCTATATCATTAGTTGCTTACTTCTTACAAAGGATTGGAGGTTTGTTTAGAAGATGATGAAGGTGTCCCTAAAGTTTGGTAGGGTCTTGAGATTATTTGATTTATTTTTACTTCATCCTCTACCTCAATGACATGGATGATGTGTCATCAGTGTGACTTAAAGGCTCCATTTTCTAGGGAGATATGCCTATACATGCGAATAATCGAATTTTCAAAGGTTTGGGTGTGCAACTGAAGGAAAATAGAAAAAATTATCCGGATTCCTCATGCATCTTAGCTAATTTTGGTATTTTCGAGATCTTCTTGATCATAACTTTACAGTATATGGTCAGAAAAGGTAGTGGGGCCTCTAGAAGCTAATAAAAGTTGAAAATATCAAAAGGAAAGTGGAGTTAGTGGTTCGATCAAGTCAATGAGATGAATTTGAATCAAAATCAAGCATATGAACATATTTTTTGGAGCTCAATAGGTCCTAATAATTATTTGGTTGAACACCTTAGTTCATTTATATATCGGAGGAAGGCCAATGATAGTATGCAAGTGTGAGAGTCGAGAAGAGTGTGCAAGCTATGTGATAATTGTTGATGAAAATTTTCTAAAGTATTTTGTTAGTGTTGCAGTAGTTAGTTGAAGTATATTTCAACCAATATTTTGTGCAACTAGTGAGGATATTATTAGAGTTTGATTGCAAGAGTATTTGGATATTGTTTTTCAGTTTGTGTGGAGAGATTGTGTTGTAGTTTGTGGTGTAGATTTGGGTTTTTATTTTTTTCTTTGAAGAGATTGTTTTTGTGGTGTTCATGTTGATCAGTTCTCATTTCCTGTATGAAAATGTATGAAACGATAATCACAGAGAGGAGTGGAGTTGGAGGACTCCAAAAAAATCAATATAAGTGAGTAGTTTTCTCAAAATAATGGTGGTTGGATAGTTTGGTAGAAAATGGGTGAGGCTCGTTGGTCGTCATGGCTTCTAGAAGATCAAATTTTGTAGAGTTGATTGATAGTTCATGAGTAACCGGTTGAGGATAATTTATCATGGAGGCCTTCAGTAGATGGTGTTCCGTAGATCCGCATGAGAAATGATCTTCTTTTGATAGTAGCCATACATATATCTATATGTAAAAAATTTCTTGACTAATAGAATACTTGAGCAATGCAAAATAAATGAGTGGTTTTTTTCCCTAGAGGTGTTTTTCCACAAAAAACATATGTGTCCATTGTGTTGATTTCTTTCATGGTTTTATGTTTATATTTGATACTTTGATCTGTGATTTTGTATTTCAGTTTATGCATGGTTAAATAATAATTAATTGGTGAAAATTTCTATGTGTCTTCACTACTGGTTCATCCCCCCTCTCGGTAGGGATCTAGTTTCCAACAATTGGTATCAGAGCAAGGCTCTCAGTTGAAATTGATCACTAGAGAGTGGATCTTGGAGTTTTTTGAAGATTTTTGTGAAATTTTCAAATGGATTGACAAGGAATTCCAATTCTTCAAAAAGGTAAATTTTCAACTTGGAGGATGAAATTGGGTTCATATTTTCTATCTCTTGATGAAAATATTTTGTTATCAATAGAGTATGGAGTTAGAGATGAATTCGATAATATGTATAAAATGATTATTTTGCATAGTATATACAAATATGATAGCATGTATGTGAGACACTATGATACTGCAAAATATATGTTGGATAGGTTGCAAAGTTTGTATCTTGGAGGATAATTGCAAATTTCAGGATTGGGGAAAAATGCAAAGGTTCCAACACATATTATAGTGGTAAATAAAGTCTCCTCACAAGATGAATATGAATCCCCTAGTGATAGAAATGATGGATCAAACATCAATTTAGAGGAACAAAAATTTGAGATCAATAGTAAAGATGAAGAGAAATAAAAGATAATGGCACTAGAATCATAAATTCAAAGTGTCATGGCTGAAAATAAATATCAACAGATGTTGTTGAAAATGTTTGATGAAAATGAGTGTGTATACAAAGAATAAATTTCAAATTTGACAACTCACTTGGAATATGGAATGAAGATTGAAATTAGAATGAGGAACCAATAAAATGAGTTGGAGGATGGGGTCCAAAAATTGAAGGCTAAAGTAATTTCTAAAAGAAAATAATTAGAGAAATTTAGATCTAGTGCTCAAGCATCAACAAGAAAATATGAAAATGTTGGAGGAGCTAGTGGTAGCAAGAAAAAGGATAATCATCAACAAAATCTATAGCCATGCAAGAACTGGAAAAATAAGCGAAGAAGGTCAAGGAAGAAAAACAAAATTGAAATATGCTATAATTGTGGAGTACATGGACACAAATCAATAAATTATGACAAAGAGATAAAATATTCTCACCTAATAAGTGCGGTTGAAAGAATATTTAAAAGGATAAAAAACTACAACTATCGAAATCATGGACATATAGCAGAGAATTGCAATAGTGAAGAAATCATACCCTCTCATCAAAAGGAAAAACCAAAGGAAATGAAATATCAAGCATGCATGAAAATAAGATCTCCATTATTCAGGTATAATAGTCCATTTTATGGTTATTGTTTCTCATGCAATGATTTTAGGCATAGGGCTATTGATTGTAGGGCATATGAAAGGAGTATAAATCATATCAATAGAAGATATCAACCTATTCTTATATTCCTTGGTCACATAATATATTTTGTGTGTGACAATGTTGATCACAAGGCCAAGGATTTCAAGCTTCCCATGTGTTATAGGAGATCAAATAATATGCAAGGCCAACTACATAAGAATGAGGATTGTCATATGAAATTTTGGAGAAGAAAAGAGAAACAAGGAACTCCCATAAGAAACTAAGGCCTGCATGGTATCACGGGGAGTATATGGTTGCATCATGAGTTGCATGTAGATTCTTGGATGTGCATCCATATATAGAAGAGTACATGAAGATAAATTTTCATATTCAGAGACGCATGTGTTTAGGGGGAGTTCATGAGGTTTGAAGTTCATTTTCATTTATTATCTATTCTATTCCAAGTTTGATTTTATTTGGATTATCCATGTAAATCTATTACTAATGGTTTTTGGAGCAGTTTCATGTTGAGATGTGATGATGGGATCATACATTTAGGGGGAGAATTTGTGCTTCCAAATGGACCTACAGATTGTTGGCATCATGCTCACTATGGAGGAGTTTTATTGTGCTTACTTATCATGAGTGTGTTGCAGGAAAGGAATTTTGTTGCTACTGCCATATAGCTACAAAATTATATGTTTTTCATGACATAGTTGGTATATTGATGATGATAATATTTCTAAATGAAATTTATGTAATGTGTTTTCATGCATGTGCAGTTTTCACGTAAGATCAGATGATGTGTTAGAGTTGGCTCATCTAGAGTGTGCACTTTATGGCTCATGAATTTTATTATAGATGTATCATGTTGCTGCTCATGTGTTTTTGGATGGATGAGACATGAGAAGGATGATTACTTCTACTCATGATATTTCGATGCATGATGATGGATGAGATATTGTGTATTTATGGAGAGGATGAAATTAGGTGATGCTCACAATACTTTATTTCTAGATCTTATGTTGATGTTGTTGATGTCTAGTGATGATTTGTTGCTCACTAATTTTATACTTGTGCCTCATTCATGATATGTTGTTCACCTATGCTGAGGAGAAGATGAGCTTATATTTCTGATGGTGCTATATTGAAAAATCATTTATTGTTTTTGCTAGTGCATAGATTAGTGTTTTGTTATTGTTGCTTGATTTCACTGCATATATTGGTCCATATGCTAGAAGTGTTATTACTGCTGCTTGTTGATGCGTTTCTCGGGATTTATGTTGATAATACTATATGCTGCCTATAGTTGAGCTTCATTGATGTTTATTACATTGATAGTGAGGATGTATGTGCTACTTCTACGACATATTTCTATGCTGCTTCTATCAATTGATTTTGTTGTTGATGCACATGTGGATCATGATGGTGGTCTCTAGTGGTTATCATGATTTTGCTACATAATATTCATTGTTAGGATGGTGATGTCCAAGGTGTTGGGTGGCAATGCACTAGCATATGTGTTGGATAGTACCTCTATTAATGCTACTACATATGGAGAATATATATTTTCTCATTGATGCCATGTACTCATGTTATATTATCGGGCATGTATAGATAAGATCACATTTATGTGTAGACATAAAAGTGATGTAATTTTATGGTTTTATCCTGTTGGAATATTTCTCATGGAGAAACCCATGCTGTATAATATTATTTTTCATTAGCTATGTATGGGTCAATGGGTTTCCAAGTCATGTTTCATTTTTTATATCATTGAGGAGCCCCATTACATTGGGTGAATTATGTAAAATTGGGTCTATAGAGTCATGGTTGGTGATAGGTGTGCATATAGAAAGGTCATATGTTAGTCCTATGTGTTTTTCACGCAATGTATTTGATCCATGAAGAATTATACTATATTTTACTTCATTTTTTATCATTTCTCAAAGTCAATTAGAGTCATGGTTATTGAGGAGTAATCTCTTTCACTTAGCAATGAGGCTTATTGAATCAGGAATATCTGTTTCTACAACAACAAAAGAGTGTGTGATTGCAACTCCATTACATGCTTAGGGGTAGTATGTTTAGTTTCAGTGATGCCATGGCATTGGCAAATAAATGTTGACAACTAGCTTCTTTGGTTTGCATTAGTATGGTGTTGAGTATGATAGGGGGAGCACTTCTCTCATCTGACACATTATTGGAATTGCCTTCAATGTTGGTATCGCCCTTTTCCATTGATGTCAAAGGAGGAGATAATTTCGATGGATAGATATCAACTTTAGAGTTTCAGCTTTAGTGTTTGACAATGTATGGAGATCAACCTTAGATGTTGGAGATCATATTGAGGTTGACATCAATGCCAAAGAGGGATCTTGTTGGCATTGTAGTGTTGGAATTGATGTTGACAATGTCATGGTGCTCTTTATTATATGCCTTATGTCTACATGATGATGATAGTGGTCCTCATGATGTGTGATGTTTGTTTGGCTTGCTAGTCTTGTTGGTTGGCATTGATGTCAACATAGTATGACATGACTAGTGGAGAAGATTTGGAGGCTGAGAAGAGATGGATTCAAAATATGTTGTATTGGTTGAAGATATCGCTACTACAGGTGGTTGGATTGTTGCTACATGTGTTGCATATGCTTCTACATGTATTGGAAACATTGGAGTTGCTGCTACATGTGTTGGGATGTTGTTTCTTGTGTCAAAGGTGATTTTACTAGCGTTGGAGGTACTTGGATGACACGATGTTTTTGTTGCAAGAGTTGGAGATACTACTACAAGAGATAGAGATGTTGCTAAAAATGTTGGAGGTGTTTAGACATGTTTTCATTGTTGCTTGAGGAGATGAAAATGTTGGTCTTGTTGATGAGGTTGGAAGACTAGGGATTTCATGTCATTGACTTGTTCCAAATGTTCTTGGCCTATATCACCAGTTGTAGATTTGTTACAGAGGCTTGGAGGTGTGTTTAGAAGATGAGGAAGGTGTCCTTGAAGTTTGGTAGAGTCTTGAGATGATTTTATTGATTTTTCCTTCATCCTCTGCCCCATTCACATGGATGATGGGTCATCAGTGCAACTGAAAGGATACAATAACTAGGAGATAGGCCTATGCATGCGACAAGTTGAATTATGATAGGCTTGTGCATGCAACCAAACAAAAATAAGAAAATTTATCTAGATTCCTTGTACATCTCAACTGATTTTGGAATTGTGGCGATGTTCTTGATCGAAAAGTTTTGACATATGGTTGGAAAAGGTAGTGGGGCCTTTAGAGTCTAATAAAAGTTGAAAATATCAAAAGATAAGTGGAGTTAGTGGTTTGATCAATTCAATGAATTGAATCCAGATCAAATCAAGGATATGAATAGAGTTTGCAGAGCTCAATAATTATTGGTAGTTATTGAGATGAGAACCTTAGTTCATCAATATATTGGAGGAAGCTCAATGATAGTATGGTTGATTATCTTGTGTGTTGAGTGAGTGTGTGAGTGGAGAAGAGTGCAAGTTTTTGGATAGTTTTTGATGAAAATTTTCTAAATTATTTTGCAGGTGTTGCAACAGTTAGCTGAAGTATGTTTCAGCCAATATTTTTTGTAGCTAGTGAGGAGAGGATTAGAGTTTTACTATAGGAGTAATTGGAGATTTTTTGTAGTTTTTGTGGAGAGATTGTGTTATATTTTTCGGTGTAGATTTGGGTTTTTATTTTGTGCTTTGCAAAGATTTTTATTGTGGTTTTCATGTTGAGAAGTTCTTGGTTCCAATATGAAAATGTATGAAATGAGAATCACATAGAGGAGTGCATTTGGAGGACTTCAGAGAAATCAATATAAGTGAGAAGTTTTCTCAATCCAATGGTGGTTGGATATTTCCATAGAAACTGGGCGAGGTTCATTGGTCGTGTTGCATTTGAGCAGATCAGAGTTTGTAGAGTTGATTGATAGTTCAAGAGTAACCGAGTGAGGATCATTGATTGCGGTGGCTTTGAGCAGATGGTAGTCCAAAGATCTACATGAGAAACAATCTTCATTTGACAGTAACCATATATATATATCGATGTAAAGAATTTGCTTGACTAATATAATATTTGAGCAACACATGAACAACAAGTGGTTTTTTTCCTCGGAGAGGGTTTTCCACCAGAAACATCTATTTCCATTGTGTTGATTTCTTTCATGGTTTCATGTTTATATCTCTTACTTTTATCTATGATTTTTTTCTTTAGTTTATGCATGGTTAAAGAATAATTAATTAGTGAAAAGGTTTATAATTTTCTTCACTACTCATTCACCCCCCCCCCCCCCCTCTTAGTAGTGATCTAGTTTCCCATAGGGAATTGATGTTAGTGGGGATTTGTTTGACATCCCTTCGAATCTCTCTGCTAGACATGAAGGTTCGATCCCACTGAAATATTTTAGTAATGTTCATGCGACCAATTTCATGTATGATAGATTCACTGGAGTTTAGGGACAGTTCCCAAACCATTACCAAGTCATTATTTATTTTTCTAAGAATTTATATGCAAAGTTTGTGTTACGTATGAGGCCGTATTAAATAGATACCATATCTCATTTTTATTGTACCAGTATGGGACATACCTATGAGTGCGAAGGGGCTCATAGGGACCCTAGGCATGTAACACCACCTCTGAGATTCTTGTCACTACCGTATCAGAGCTTGGTACTACCAACAGAGCTAGAGGAGTTGTTGTAGCTAGGTGGTGAGACACAAAAGACTATTGTAGACATAATGCGGGTGTCATTGGTTAGTGTGCATATTGCATTGGATGGAGAGATTAGGAGACCACCACCACTACCTCGTGACCCACCAGTTCCCTTATATGATGATGCATTTCTCATTGGTTTACCCTTTGACCAAATTTTGACACATACATGTATGTATCATGATGTCATTCGTGAGACTTGGATGGTGCATGGCCTATGTGACATAGACCAAGTACATATATATACTAAAATTTTGACTCTTATTTTCAAATTATGCATAATTATTTATATTAAAATTTACAATTTGTATTAGATTGCATTTATATTAATAAGTTCATGATAACATGTAGACATTTCCAAACTACATCGATGAGCTTATGAGGTCACCCGAGGGGGTAGTTGATCAACTAGGGTATCCTCAACTAGAGCATGTTTCCATGGATTCTCCTCCACCTCCACCTTATATGTTCATACATGGACAATTTATGGATGTACACCATGGAAATTATTTTAGTCTATAGATGCTTATTATTTCAATTGATGGATGTTCATGTGATATTTGTAATTTTTATATATTTTCATATGGTTAGTTTATTGATACATTTATTCACTATTTCAGTTTATGGATTTTTGTTAATCTTGTTAATGGATGTTCATTATTTTTTCAATTTTAAACGGATGTGTTAAAATGATTTCACTAATTTAATAATTTTTCTATATACTTTAAATTGTATTAGTAAAATATATTCACTTTTGATTTCGAGTTTCATAGACTAAGAAAATAAGTACAATCTTAAGTTATGATGCAAGTCACTTTGATACTTAAACATGGAAATAATTCCAATGATGCTTTATATTGGCTTGTAGAAAATGTCTTTTAGTGCAATCAACATGTATGTTATTACAATTCAATTTTAAAAATAAATTATTTGAATTATATACCATTGCATGTACAACTTTTTTAAGTATTTCAATCAATTTCTTATCTCAAGATTCAATTAAAAAAATATATATGATTGAAATAAGCTTTATTGAGTTTTAATATTAAAATATGTCATGTAAATAACAAATAGGTTTTATTCAACATTATTTATTTTGAGATTATCTGCAAGATATTATTCATAACATGCTATCAGTGAATTGTATTGAAATTTAATATATAGGTCAAACAACAAAGTAGGGAAAAATTATATAATTTTATATATTGTTATCAACTTTCCTAAATTTATAAGTAGTTATCCAAGTATTTAAATCAATTCCTTATGATGAAAATTTAAGTTCTATTCAAATTTAAAAAACTCAAATATTATTGAAATAAGTTATATATTCAATTTCAAAAGATGTGGAAATGTAAAAGTTACAAATACAAGTTTATTTGATTTTGTTTTGTTTCAGATTATCTACAAAAGCGTAGTCATAATACACATTGTCAATAAATTTTTGTGCTCACACTAAAATAAATGCACAAAATTAAACTAATTACCTTGAAATTAATGTACACCATATATTTAGTTACATTATTTATCTGAAATTAATGTCTTCGCTGAAATTAATGCATCTAATGTAAGTAATCAAATAGAATGAGAAATCAACATCTACAGTAAAATATATGGATCTAATGCAAACAATCAAATAGGATAATAATAAATTAACATATACAATGAAATCAATGCACCTAATGCTATCAAGCAAATAGGATTAAGAATCAACATCTACACTGAAATCATTTCATCTAATGCAAGTTCAATCAAACAAGATTATAAGTTAACATATTTAATGAAATGAGTGCATCTAATGCAGGCAATGAAATAGAATTAGAAATCAACATCTACACAGAAACCAATGCATCTACTTTGCATGAAATCAAATAGGATTAGAAATCAACATTTGTACACTGAAATCAATGCATCTAGTGTAAGAAATTTTCTTCCCTTTCTCTCCCCCTCCGTCGATATCGATATCTCCCTACATATCTCCTTATTTGTCTCTCTATCTCACCCCCCAAAACTCTCTCTCTCTCTCTCTCTCTTCATATCTATCTATCTCTCCCTCCCTCCCTTTGTCTCTCTCTTCTTCTCTCTCTCCCCCTTCCATATATATCTATATATCCCTTTGTATATCCCTATTCATCTCTCTATATCACCCCACAAACACACAATTTGTTTCTCCATATATATCTATATCTCCCTCCCTCTCCCTCTCCTTCTCCCTATGTCTTCCCCTTCTCTCCCTCTATCTCCCTTTCTATCTATCTTCCCTCCTACTCTCCTCTCTCCTTCTCTCTCCATATACTTTGTCATTCCCTCTCTCTCTCTCTCCATCTCCCTTGGCACTCCTTCTCTCTATGTCCACCTTTCTCTCTCTATATGTATTTCTTCTTACTTCTGTCTCTCTCCCCCTCCAACTCCATCCCTCTCCCTCCCTCCCTCTAAAGTCCTCTCTCTCTCCCTTTCTCTCCCACCTCCCTCTGTCTTTCCCCCACGTCATTCACTCACTCACTCACTCACTCACTCTCTTTCTCTCGATCTTTTTCCCACATCTCCATTGACTATCTCCCTCCCTCTCTCATATTCTCTCCCTCTTCTCTCCATCTAGAGTCATTTGCATTTATATCTCACCCCCAAACATACACACTCTCTCTCCACCTTTCTCTCTTTATATGTCTTAAAATTATTCCTTCCCTATCTTTTCCTCCAAGTCCATCTCTCAAGATCCATCTCTTTCTCAGAGAGTATTTCCTCCTCTCCCTGTCTCCATATTTGTGTCCCCCTCTCTCTCTTACCCTTCTCTCCCACTCTCTCTCACTCTATATTTCAAAAATTTTAAAATACTTTGACAATTAAAATATTATGTGTGCATGTAGATATATATGCCAAATGATTCAATGTTAACACTACTCGATAATTTTTTGAAATAAAGCATGAAACGAATGTTGTGCCATGGAATGAAATTAGTGTTTGTTAAATTTACACTCTTGGAATTAAGTTGGATATTATCACAGAAAAAAAAAATCAAGTTTCTCAAGGTATGAAATATTTAGAACCCACAAGTGCCTTAAGAATATAAACAAAGGGTGGATAACAATAGAGTAGTTAGAATATTTCAGTTGTTGTTGGTATTATCCGATTAATATTTTCTATTTAAATTATTAATAATTTTTATTAATAACACAAGTCGTATTATGCAAAAAAAATAAAAAAAAAATAAAAAAAATATTCCTTAAAATTTTAGTCATTTATAAATGAGTGCACTATCTACTTTTTAAATCATAGACATATTAAAAACTTTTGTCGTTAAAATTTTCCTGCGAAAAGAAACCCGTAAATTGATTCATTAAAAAGAAAAGAAAAATTTACATGTATATGTTAAACACAATCCAGTATTCCACTTCACAACATACCAACTAGGCTTAAATGGCACAACAAGATGTAGGCATGCATGGGTGCCAAGAATCCCAAAACGAGACAAGATGTAGGCATGCAGAACTGCCAAGAAACCCAAAATGAGGTAAATTAAAAATGAGAGAAGAAAACCAAAAAGAGCGACAAAGAAAACCAAAAAAAAAATCCATAAATGTTAGTTGGGCACAGGGTGCCTGGTAAGCCTCAATAAAAGAAAGCCCAGAGGCGTTCAAGAAAAAATGGGTATTCGCCCAACGTAAACCCTCAGCAAAATCCCTAGGTGGGAAGCGACACAAAGGAACAACGAAATATCACAACAATGAAGGAACCACATGAAAATAGGAAAAAAAAAGGTGTATGTGGCAGGAGACCGCATCAAGCGAGTCGTCCCCCTAAACTTCACAGAAACTCCCAAACGAGCGAACCAACAAAGCCACAAACATCATAATGAACCACACCTGAGAGCATCAAAAGGATGATTGTAGACAAACAACACTGACGAAAAAATGTGAGCCACCAGGGAAAACCATTGAAAACAAAGCACCAACCATATATAGGAAGAGGGAGTCACTTCAGCTAGGCTTCGAGATGCCAGACCGCCTAAAAGTTGAAAAAAAAAAATAGGCAACAAAAGAAAAAATCACTAGAGAAAAAACCCTCAATGTTCACTCCTCGGTTCCACAATTATTCAAAAGGTCAATATGAATTTTTATCGTTAAATGATAATCAATGTATACTAATTTTCCTTCACACACAGTCACACATAATACTGTTATCTATATATGTCATCCCGTATAACCCTTGAACAAAAAAATACATTAATAACAAAAAATCATTTATAAAAAACATACATACATATATATTAAATTAAATATCCATCTAATAAAATAAAAAATATAATATTGAGCAATATAATCCATTTGTTGGTTCAAATTTGTAAACAATTATGGTACTCAAAGCCTTGAGAAAGTATCCATTCCAAGAAGACTGGGGATGTCAACACAAATAAAAATAAATAAACATTAATCTTCCTTAAGAAACAAAGGATTTTAGATATATAATATTAAGATAAACTTACAATGCCCACTACATGTTATTTAATTCCCTTTCTCATGCTATAAAGGTGGTTCAATACTTTTATTCTAATTACACCTGATCTCTTCAGGATTAATATTTTATGAATAGTCCTTCTAGAATGGCTTTGAGTATTATTTTCAATGAAATATAGTATCATTATTTTAATCTATTTTTTTAACACATGGTGAATCAGTAATTTTTTAGAGTAATCTAGGGGAGACCTAGGATCAATCCTCATAGTCGCCTTATAACACCAGGATATATCCAACGGCCTGCAAGTCAGATATACCAGTTCTTATGATTTAGCAAGAGCCGAAACCCCTCGGAAAAGGGGGAGCCTACTCCTTCAGCCAAGATCATAGCAAGCCACATACTCAATGTGATTTGAACTGCGGTCTCTTGGGTTTCACCCAAAGAAAATTTCCATCAAACCACACATCACTCTATATCATTATATTAATTCATTAATAATTGAAAAGAAAATCCCAAGAGGTTTTTTATCCATGGATCAAATCTCTTAGATAGACACCGTTTTTTTATAATTTATATTGACATTTCCAAAGTGGATGCACATTTGTGATCTCTTCATAATGAAGAAATCATTATTTGAAAAAGCTCTTGTAAAATAACCTTAACCTTATCACTTACCAAAGCACTAATCTCTTGATGATTTTGTACAACAAGTCTCTCATATTGAAGAAATTATAATTGTGGATGCACATATGTGATCTTTTCGTAACGAAGAACTCATGATTTGAAAAAGGTCTTGTAAAATAACCTTAACCTTATCACTTACCAAAACACTAATCTCTTGCTGATTTTGTACAATAAGTCTCTCATGTTGAAGAGATTATAATTTATTTGTAATGATGAGAGTTTTATGAATTGATTCTACCACTAGATGCAATGAAAAATTGCTTGACTTCCATTACAATAAGTGTTTTAGGTTTGTCAAATGAAATTTAATTTAAAATATTACAAATCAACTTAAAGACTAGAGCTAGTAATAATAGTGAATTCCTACTCCTCTATAAGTTAAAACACCTTATTTCAAATATAATGAATTAGAATAGGTAAACATATGGATATTTTTCCTTGAAATTTATTATAGAATGTTGAAGTATCTAAAACGATTACGCATAACTAGTAATCCTAGTAAGCATTTCAGGGGAACCATGGGGGGCTTTCTAGCTTTCCTATTGACACCAAAACCCTATATCCTATTACTTTAAGAGGATCTACGGCTATCATCAATCTCTTTCTTGTGAGTCATAAGATAAGCCAACTACAAAATCAGTCTAGTAGGTATTATGTCTCTTATGTTGGGTATCCATTTATCAATTAACTATCTCTTTTAGTAGACAAACTCCTCAAACTCCTTCTACTCTGTTTACTAGGTATTCAATCTACCAATAATCATTATCTTACCCATTTTCATGTTTGAAGCCTAATAATCATCAATAAGTAAGTAAGATGGGAAAACCAATTTACCCACAACTTATTATAGTTTGTAAACTCTCTTTCATTAGCCGACATAAAGTAACTCTCATTCTAGCTAGTCATAAGGATGGGAACTAATCAACATGGATAAAAAAATGGCCGCTCACTTATGATAATAACCAGCCTAGATCCATCTTAACTCCGGATCTATCAAGCGCCAAGAGGGATCAAATATTTCAAGGTGAAAACCTCTTTTTTTAGTGCAAAAATGAAGGAAATGTTTTCACCTCAAAAGATTTGACCCCTCTCGATGCTTGATAGATCCAGAGTTAAGATGGATCTAGGCTGGTTTCAGTCGTGTGCGGCCAAATAAAATCTATCGATAATATGAGGAACATATGATTAATTTGATCAATACTATGTAAATACATCTCATATAAATATAACCATTTTAAAGATGCTAAATATGTCTGAGATTTATCATGTCATTTTAATTTTAAGTTTCCTACTTACCTTAGTGTGTTGAGATGATAAATATTGTAAAATAGCTTTAATGATGAAATAAAAATTTTGAATGCAAAGTGACAATTTAGTAATATTGAAAGATAGAAAATGTGAATAATAAGAATGTAGTCAATTACATATAGTATTCATTGTGATCAATCTCAAACTATTTTCTTCTACTATTTTTATTGTCACCCTTATCAGTTTTCATCTTTTCATATTGACTATATGAAAAGGACATTTGGAATCGTAAAATATTTAAATATTTAGCTCGATTGATTATATGAAAAGGACATTTGGAATCGTAAACTATTTAAATATTTAGCTCAAGTTGTTGTAGTAAACATAATACTTTTTCTCTCTTGCTCTCCAATATTAATAAGTTTAATTACTATAACACAAAAACAATGTACATTGTCAATAAATTTTTGTGCTTACACTGAAATCAATGCACACGATTAATCCAATGACTTTCAAATTAATCTACCATCATACATCTAATTACATCAAATCATAAATCGACATATACACTGAAATCAATGCACTTAATGCATAAATCAAATAAGATTAGAAAACAACATCTACACTAGAATCAATGCATCCAATGCAAATAATCAAATAGGATTAAAGGTCAACATCTACACTCAAATAAATGCATCTAGTGCAAATAGGAAAATATGATTAAAAACCAACATCTACACTGAAATCAATACATCTAGTGCAAGCAATCAAATATGATTAGACATCACCATCTACATTAAAATCAATGAATTTAGTTCAAACTATCAAATAGGATTAGAAATCATTTACATTGAAATCAATGCATCTAGTCCAAGTAATCAAATATCATTTGAAATCGACATCTACACTAAAATCAATGCATATAGTGCAAGGAATCAAATATGATTAGAAATCACCTTCTACATTGAAATCAATGCATCTAGTGCAAGAAATCTTCTTCCCTCTCTCCCCCCTCAATCTATATCTATATCTCCCTCCATCTCTCCTTCTTTGTCTTTTTATCACACCCTACGAAACACACATGATCTCTCACTACATATATATCAATCTACTTGTCCCTCCCTCCTTGTCTCCATATCTCTTCTTTATCTTCACCTTCCATCTATATCTCTATCTCCATCTGTCTGTCTATATCAACCCCAAAACATACACTCTCTTTCTCCAATCTATCTATATATCAGTCCGTCGTCCTCTCCCTCTCCCTCTTTCTATCGTCTCTCCATCTTTCTCCTTTTTACTTATCACTCCCTCTCTCTCTCTCTCTCTCTCCACCTTTCACTCTTTATGCTTTTATTCTTACCTCCCTCTCTCTCCCCCTCCATATCCATCTCTACTTCCCTACCTCTCTTCACTCTCTCTCTTGATTTCTCGCTGACCTCTCTCTCTATCTCCATCTTCCAACTTTGTTACTATATGCCCCT
The DNA here is from genome assembly GCA_034641835.2 of Pinus albicaulis. Classification (NCBI taxonomy): domain Eukaryota; kingdom Viridiplantae; phylum Streptophyta; class Pinopsida; order Pinales; family Pinaceae; genus Pinus; species Pinus albicaulis. The sequence continues at coordinate 1,151,173,914 of CM076580.1, forward strand.
CTCTCTCTCCTTCTCTCCCACCTTCTCTCCATCTCTCCTTGTTTGTCTCTTTATCTCACCCCCAAACATACACACTCTCTCTCCATCTCTCCCTTGTCACTCCCTCTCTCTTTCCACTACTCACTCTCTATGTATTTTTTCTTCCCTCCCTCTCTCCCCATCCAAATCCATCTCTCTATCCCTCCTTCTCTCCCCCTCCAACTCATTTTCTCTATCCCTCCCTCTCTCCTCCTCTCTTTCAAGTCCCATCTCTTTTCCTTCCTCTCTCTCCCTTTCTTTTCTACCTCCCTCTCTCTTCCCCCATCACTCTCTCTCTCTCTCTCTCTCTCTCTCTCGCCCCCTCTCTCCCTTACAATAATATCTCTTCCCCCATCACTCTATTCCTCTCTTTCAAGTATTCCCTATACCTTTATCTCCTGCCTCCCTCTATGTTCCCCCCCGCTCTCTCCCTCTCTCTCTCTCTCTCTCTCTTTTTTATACCTTTACATTCAATCCTCTATCTCTCTCTCTCTCTCTCTCTCCCTCTTCGTGTGTGTGTGTGTCCTCCAACTCTCTCCACTCCCCCCCTCCCCCCATCACTCTATCTCTCTCTCCAACTATGTTACTATATCCCTCCCTTTCTCTTTCTCTCTCCTTCTCTCCCCCCTTCTCTCCATCACTCCTTCTATGTCTCTTTATCTCACCCCTAAACATACACACTCTCTCTCCATATCTCTCTTTCACTCCCTCTCTCTCCACTTCTCACTCTCTATGCATTTCTTCTTCCCTCCCTTTCTACCCCTCCAACTCCATCTCTCTATCCCTCCCTCTCTCCTCCTCTCATCATTCATCTCTCTCCCTTTACTTCATACCTCCCTCTCACTTCTCTCTCTCTCTCTACCCTCTAATCCTCTATTCTTCTCCCTCCCTCTCAACCCTCCAACTCCATCTCTCTATCCCTCCCTTCGTCCTCCTCCTCTCATACTTCCTCTCTCTCGCTTTCTCTCCTACCTCCATCTCCATTCCCCCTTCTTTGTCTCTCTCTCTCTCTCTACCCTCCAATCCTCTCTCCTTCTCCCTCCCTCTCTCTCTCTCTCTCTTCATTCGTCCTCTCCCCTCTTCTTCAGTTTATCTCCATCTCTCCCTTGTCACTCTATCTATCTATCTATCTATCTATATATATATATGTATATATATATATATATATATATATATATATATATATATATATATATATATATATATATATATATATATATATATATATATATATATATATATATATATATATATATATATACATATATATATATATATATATAAATATATATACATATATATACATATATATATATATACATATATATATATATATATATATATATATATCAAATTTAAATTGTATTAATCTAAATTTATTAAATTTAATAATATTAATATAATAATATATTTATATGAATATTGGATTTAATAATAATAATAATGTTATTAGAAATTTAATATTAATGTGAGGGTTAATAATTTGTTTTTTTCCATGGTATTAATAATAATTTGGTCCATGTTATTTGGGCCATGGTCATCATATATAATTAGATGTTGATTTCTAAGCCTATTTGATATATTTTTAATTATTTACCTTACCTCTTTATACCTCTTTTATAAATATGGTATTTGGCCCATGGTATTTGTTCCATGGTATTAATAATAATTTGTCCCGTGGTATTTGGCCCATAGGCTTCACCTAAATAAAACTTTTTTTTTGAGTTTTTTGTAAATATAAAAGTTTATGGAGTAAATTTAAAAAGAGGTTGTATTTATTTACCATACCTTTAGTTTATTTATATTTTTATTTATTTAAAATATATTTTTTTGAGTATTCATAAACCTCTTGATATTTTAAATTTATATTGTTTAAATTTATTTTTTAACGAATTTTTTAATTATTTATTTATAAGGTTATGTAAGTTATTCTTTAAGCCGACATTATTTATTTTTATTTTGGCTTCCGATATACTTACACATTGGAATCATACTCGGCTGTAGAATGTAGAATGCGCCTCTTAGCGTAACTAGGAGAGATAAACCTTATTATTTGTTGCTGCCCATGTTATTATAATGTAAAACCACCCAATATATACTACGAAACACCTCCTAAAATTGATCTTGTTTTTCAAATCAAGCTAAATTATCATTGTGGATTGTGTGAACATATAACCTAAATTAAAAAAATTATGGCATCTAAAATTCAAAAAAATTTCCCTTCTCCACCTCTCCACAAATACTGCGTATAGATAACATTTTGAGTTATGGTGAATATTAAAGCATCATAAGATTCAAGTTTAATAGGTTGATAGATAAGTTCTTAATGAATTATAGGCACCACAAAGTCTAGATGATTGACTAGAAAAGTCAGGTAACATAATGAAAAGCTTATTCAAGAGTAAAATTGTGTTACTTCTTAATTATTTGTTTGAATAAGATGTGATGTAAAGAATCGGTGTGACTTTGAATATGCCTAGTTGGAGAGTATTAATAAATTCAAGATAAGGTGAGATAATGTTCTCAAGTGTAAATAAAGTTCAAGAAGAGTAAACACATGATAAGCAATAATGGAGGTAGCATAAATAGATGTGAATATGAGTACAACTTGAGCGTATATATAGAGATGAAAACTTATTGTATTATAAAATTTTGTAGTTGAATACACAAAACAAGCACCCTTGATGTGGAGTGGGATGTGGCACAAAACCCTATGCTATGGATCAATAGGAACCATTTTTTTTTTAAGATGTAAAATGCCAAGTTAATGCTACAAAACTAAGAATAGTGGGAATTAGAAATGGTGAAGAGGAAAATCACTCTAACATTGTACATGAGAATCAAAAGAGGAAACTTTGAAGGGAATTCTAAAAGGTATTATTATAAAATGGAAATATTTGAGGGAGAGCGAGTTGCCTCAAGTTGGAAAATGAAAAGTTGTACAAGGGAAAGAGTTAGGATGAGATCATAATCTTATAAAGATGTTAGAAATCAAAATTTCATGAATTCATGCATATGATGAATGATGAAGCATGAATGAAGTGAAATGAATAACTTACAAAATGCTAGTAGAAAATATTAACAAGATGAGTGAATTAATGGAAAATAATAACAAGGTGAGTTAATTATATAAGTTGAAATGGTGGTTAAGAAGATTAATTTATTTTTTGTAAGTTGGGAAAGGATAGATTTTTATCATGTCTAATATATCACTTCAACCGGGGTGGAGAATTTAACTGGTGACTTCACATCAAGGAGTGCTTTAACAGAGCACCTAACCACTGTTTATCCATGACCCCCTGAAGTAAGAAGAAAAAATTATAAAAAATATTTTTATTAAAAAATTTACTCATTAAACTTAACTTACGCCTAAATTTTTTTTAACCTTATGGTAAGGAAGATATATAATATTTATTTTATTAAGAAACTAGAATTTAATTTACAAATTTTTGTAACATCATTTATATTTGTAATTTTTTAACTCATTAGAATCAAATATATGTTTAAAAGAGTATTTTTTATAAATACTTGAAACAAGTTAATTAAGTTGATCAACATGTTTTTTGGGAATAATTTTTTCAAAATCTAGTGCAACCATATAAATTGTTAGGTTTGTCATTTTTGGATTAAGGTTTTCATAATATTAATTTAATTATCAACTAGCACATTGATATGAATTAAATTACCGGTAAACACAAATAGACATAAATCCATAATAAGCTTCAAAACATTTATTTTACATCTCACCTTGCTAAAACTAGTCTAACCATATAAACTAAATGTTTGTTAAATTCTGATAGACATAAATCTATGATAACCATCAAAACACTTACCTCATGATACATCTCACATTTCCCGATTGAAAAAATTCATAAAAATAACTAAATTATAACTTTATTTTAAATTATTAATTACTAATAATTATAAAAATAGTTAATATATAAGTTAAACATATATACATTTTAAAAAACATGTAGCAATATTCTTACCCATGGAGATTTAACTCCACTTTAACATGGAAATTCTTAATTTGTAAATAGTTCTTGTTACAATACCAATACTTATTAATACCATATGCTCAATATGACATGTGTTGATATGTAATTTATATGTAATTTATATGGCAGTGGCTACAGAAACATCAATCAGCTGCAGAATTGCATTAATTCTGCAACTAATGTAGATTTTACTCTAATAATAAGGAACAATTGAAAATATGAAAAAAAGGTCATAAAAATACTTTACCAAGTCAAAATTTACAGTTTAACACTTATTTGAGCTAATGGTGGTGACAAAAAGAAGGATAAATGAGTGAGAGGACCTCAGAGGAGTGTCAAAATTGAGGCAGTCTTGAGGCTCTACATCCCCCCACGAGAAGACCATTGCATGTACTCATGAAAAAACAATTTTTTTTATCCTTATCATGCTATTGCATCTGCCCTGAGACTTTTGCTAGAACATCCAAATTAAAATTCTTTTCCTTCCTTATATTCACAACCATCCTTCTCTTTGTCACTAGGAGTTTATATTTCAGGTTTATGATTTTCCTGTTGAGTTTTTTATTCTTCCTCTTTAAATTTTTATTATTCTTCAACGATAAACCCAAATGGAAAAGATTATTATCATTTATGGTTTTCTCAATCTGGTTTTGCAACTTCAAGGCTTCATGTTCCTATTTAATATACCTGTTTAGTGCCTTTAATTAAAAAATATCCTACTTTAGTTTATTCACTACTGGAGGTTCTTGTGGACTATGAGGCTCAACTTATTCCCTTTGTTCTAACACTGATGTATTCTCCATGTCTCTTTTCTCCAAGGACTCAATATAGTCATAAATTTGTTGCTGCACTTGGTCAATCTCTGGGGTCTTTTTTCCAGGACTATAGGTAGGCGCAATAGTAGTGGGTGATGGAAACCTGAGTTCCTCCTATAAATCAAGAAATTTTATTTCTTTTGGAGTTTGATTTTTCACTGTTTGGTTAAGTCTAGCACTTCTCGTTATTGAAGGAGGAGGGTTTTTAATTTTTTCCCTATTCTTCCTTATTTTGGAATTCTCTGTTTTTGTGGATGTGCCTTTTCCTTTTTCACCCTCTTCCTTCCTTTTACACATTTTCTTCTTAAGTTTCCCAAAAATTTATTTAATGGGAACTTCATATTCTGACTATTCCTGAGGTTATTGTTCACTTTTGACAAGTTTTTCAATTTTTCTTTTTCTTCCCCTTTTTTCTTTTCCAAAACTAGGTTCTTCTTGGTTTCCCTCTTTGAAATGATTCCGAATTAGGAGATTTTTCCAAGCATCCCCTAAAATTTTAAGGTGGAATTCAATAAGAATTTTAATGAACACATGATGATACATTGTGTTGTCTATAAACTGAATTCTCTTTTGAACGTCCCTGGCATTTTTCTCAAGCTATGTAACAAAAATTAGGAAGATTTATTTCATCGCCTTCAAGAAAATTCATGAATAACCTAAAATGATAAAAGAAAATGCATCGAAATATTCCATCACAGGTGATACATTTTTGGATTTTCAATAGAAAATTCCTCCATTTTCCTCTAAGTGTTGCGCCAAGGATTCCCTTTTTAAATATGGTGGTATCCATACCGGGTCTTTTAAAAAATATTTTCCATTCTTCACCTTTTATTCCTCTATTTTTGAACCACCTTTCTCCAGTTATTGGCAGTATAGTGGCTTCAGATATGAAAGGCTCTGTTATTACAAACATAACATCTCCGATTTCGACCTCCATTCCATCGAAAGATCTGGAAAATGACTTAGTTACCTCATGAAAACCTTTGAATGTTTCCACAAAAGTGAGCCACCGTGATTTCTATAGCACTTCTTTTACCTATGGGTAACCTTCCATGAATTTCCTTCATTCCAGTTCTATCCTCACTATCACTCCCATCACTCAAGAAGCTTTACCTTAAGACTGCCTCTTTAACAGGGTAAGATGAAGGTTTTGCTAAGAATGACAGAATGAGTGAATTATGATTCAGAATGAAAAAGTGCGCGAATGAATGAATAAGGATTCAGATCTATCAAGAGTATGAGTAAGGTTAATAAGAATTGATCATTATTTGTTGGATGATTTTACCAACAAAATCAGGATCTGATGTTGGAGCGGTCATGTAATGATGAGGGTTAAGTGGCAGAGTTTGAGACTTGATTTTGATTTGACATGATCAACTCTTGTTAATAATGTTTTTGAATTGGCGATATAAAATGAGCATATAATTCATATGCCAATGTTTACATCCTTACTAGTAAATAAAATTTTTCATTTTCATACCTTGAATTTGATGTTGCTAACCTTGAAATGTTTCTCTTTGTTTTTTCTGCAGGTGCTCTTCATTGTATTCTTCAATTTCTTCAGTTAAAAATTTCATGTTATATATGAGTTGCAAAAATCTATTAGAGCTGCGGAATCTCAACAAATATGTAGTTATATATTTTTATTCTTTTTAAAAAAGAAAAAGGGATGTACAGAAACTGGGATTTTAGAACAAGAGTAAAGTAAATGTAAGGTGCCAAAAAATTTGGTTTTCACCTTAGATTTCTGCATAAGTATGCCAATCAATGATTTGTTTTCATACTTATACATTTATTTATTATTATTTCTTATTATTTTTTCAAATATATATATATATATATATATATATATATATATTAAAAATGATATAATGAAAGAATACTTTTAAGTTGGAGAAGAAGAGGAAGTCTTCTTCACCAACTTTATATTAGCATTATCTTGAAAAATCTTAACAAATTCCTCCTTTGTCTATAGATCCTTAGTCGATGCCTGTTTACGAGGAGAGGAAATATTTCTTCATCAATGGTTATGATCTTGACTGTTCCATTATCAAAGAATATATCAATCTCATAAGGCCCAAGCCAGTGAGTTTGAAAATTTCCTTGAAAATATTTGAACTTTGAATAAAAGAGTAGTGCTCAATATCCTGCTTGAAAATTTATTTCTTTGATGTATTTATCATGCCATCTAGATCTTTGTTATTGAACTAGATTGGTATTTTGAATTGCATATTATCGCATTTCATCAAGCTCAATGATTTGTTCCATTCTATGCCTTTTTGCTTCTAACAGGTCAAGTCCCAACTTAACAACTGTCTTGAGAGTTTTTATTTGGAACTCAATTAGAAATAAGACTTTCTTACCATAAACAAGTTCATAGGGAGTATGTATTATTTTTCTTCTCCATGTGGTGTGGTAGGACCATAAAGCTTCTAGAAGCTTTTCTTCCCAGTCCCTTCTATGTAAATGTACAATCTTTGAAAGGATTGCTTCAACCACTTTGTTGGTAGATTCTACTTGTCCATTTTCCTGTGGATGATATGGAGTAGAATTTATATGCTTGATTTTGTATTCTTCCACTATATTATGCACAATTCAGGATGTAAATTGAGTTCCTTGACCTATTACAACTTCCCTTGGGACACCAAAATGAGTAAAAATATCCTCAAAAGGAAATGAAATTATAAAATTTTCAATAGCAAAAGAAAGTGCTTTATATTCTACCCATTTAGTGACATAATCAGTGCACACAAGAATATACCTCTTTTTTCTTGATGGTGGATTGATTGGTCCAAAAAAATATAGAGCCGTTTTTTTAAAAGGTTAGAAGTACCTAAGGTTGTAAAGGCATTTCATATGAAGGATCAGGTTTCTCCATCCTTTGAAAACTATCACATCTCTTAAAATATTCCTTGCAATCCTTAAAAAGGGAAGACCAATAATATCCTAAGAGAAGGACTTTGTAAGCAGTTCTATTGTCAACAAAGTGTCCCTCACATGGTTCATCATGACATGCTTTTAGTATCTTGGGTATTTCATATTCTCTTACACACCTTCGGATAATGAGATCTGGACCTGTCTTGTACAATTATTTATTTATCCATGAATAAGCTGCACTCATTTGAATTATATTTCTCTTTTCTATAGGAAACACATATGACGGTAGATTCCCTGTGGCTAAATAGTTAGCAATTTCTGCAAACCATGGAGATTTAGCAGATATTGCAAAAATATATTCATCAAGAAAACTATCTTCCACTAGTGTATCATTGTTATCATTTTGAACTTTAGACAAAAAGTGAGCAGCTGTGTTTTTTTTTCCAAGCCGATCTAAAATGGTGATATTGAATCCTTGCAATAATAATAACCATCTTGTGACTCTACAATTAGTGATTTATTTATTCATTATATATCTAATTCGATAATGATTCGTGTGAATGAAAGTTTCATAGCTAGTGATTTAATTTCTAAATTTGTTAATTGCATGGACAACAAATAAAAGCTCCTTTTAGGCAACAGTATAATTTAAATCTGCGGGAGTCAAATTTTTACTTGTATAGTAAATAACATAAGGAGTAAAGTCTTTTTGTCCCAATACAACTCCTAGAGCTATTTCTAAAGCGTCAGTTGAAATAGGGAAAGGTCATTTCTAGTTTGGTCCTCTTAAGATGTGTGCTTCAGAAAACACTTCTTTCAAAGTCTCAAAGGCCTGTTGGCAATCAGGATTCCAATTGAATTCACAATGTTTTGTAATAAATTTGAAGAGTGGATATGCAATCTTTGTAAATTTTTCTATAAATATTCTATAATATCCAGTGAAACTGAGAAAAATTCGAACATCTCTTTTACAAGTTGGAATTGTTAATTTGAAAATAAATTCGACTTTAGACGAGTCCACTTTTATTCCATTTCCTGAAATATGGTGTCCTAAAACAATTCCCTCAGTAAACGTCATAAATAAATTTTCATGAATTAATGAGAGATTTTCTTCCTTACGTCTTATGAGAAATTTTTCCAAATTTTCAAGCTTCTTCAAAGTAATTTCCATAGACTGTAAAATCATCCAATTAAAATTCCACACAATCATGAATTAAACCAGCGAAAATACCCAATATTGCTCTTTGGAATGTTGCTGGTGCATTACATAATCTAACAGGAACTACTCAGTAAGCATAAGTTCCCTATGGATAGGTAAAATTTATTTTTTCCTAATCTTCTGGTGCTACCTGAATTTGATTATATCCACTAAAACCATCCAATAATGAAAAATATTTCTTCCCTACTAATGTATCTAAAACTTGATCTATGAAAGGTAATGGAAAATGATCTTTTAAAGTATCCTTATTCAACTCCCTATAATTAATACATACTCTCCATTTTCCATTATTTTTAGGAAAAATTACTAAAGGTGAAACCCACTCACTGTCTGATATTGGATAAATAAAGTTTACACTCAACGGTTTTTGTAGTTTCTCCTTTATAATTTCCCTTAAGTTTGGATTCATTTTTCTTTGAGGTTGTCAGATTGGTCTGGAATTCTCTTCAATACATATGTGATGCATGAAAGTTTCAGGATTAATTCCTTTCATGTCAATGTATTCCCATGCATATGCAAAAGAGTGTTTTTGCAATGTTTCTTTTAATTTCTTCTTTTGAAATTCTCCCATATTTTCGTTTACATTTAAAGTTTACCTAGAAATATTTCTATTGAAGAATTTCCAAATTATTCCATAGAATATAAATACATTTGTCTGGATGATAAATTCTCAATATTGCATTGCTCCTGAAAATTTTGACTACCCTCACATTATGAAGATAATTCATTATTTTCTATTGAATTTAGAATCTGATCTTTTTCACTAATTTGAGGGATAGTAAAAATAGGTTGAATTTTATTGTCATCATCCATCCATTCTTCATTTTCTACCTCTATCTTTTTTTTTATGGGTGGGTATAATGTGAATTTATTCGTTGAACTACCATCATAGATAAACATATCACTAGATCTACAACTGATAAAAGCATCAATTATAGCTAACCAAGTTCTTCCTAAGGTTAATGGATGTCCTCCTAAGTTATTATTGGGGGTTAAGATCATAAAATCAACTGGATATTGCCAAGAATCCAAGGATACATAAATGTATTCTAACACACTGTCAAGTTTAACTACATATCTATCTACTAATTGTAATAATGTTGGTGTATATTGAGGATTTGGAAGTCTTAGTTGATCCATAGTTTGTTTACTCACGATGTTTATGGCTACTCCTAATTCAATAAATGTGCTTGGGATTTCGATACCATTGATGTGTGTCTTTACAATGGGACTTCCTGGATCCAAATATTTTTGTATTGTAGTTTTTCCCATCATTATGTATGCAATTTTCCCAACTAATTGTATAATTTTTACTTATTTCCTTTTTCTTCCGGGTTTCTTTATACTAAACTCTCTTATTGTCTTTGCAGGGATTGGAATTTATTTGATAGATTGTAACAAAGGAATATTTATACAAACATTCTTCAGCTCATCTAACATATCATAATTAGGTATCATGATTTGTTTTTCTACCCCTTTATCAATTTGTAATCTTTGAGGGAAAGCTGGTTTTGAGACAGATACTGAAGGTTGTTTTATATTGGGAGTTGAGTTTATTGGCGTATCGTGTGTTTGTTTTTTAATATTTTATTTTTGATGAAGAGATGTTTCTTCTTCATAGTAGCTATTTTTATTATGAATATTTTCATTTGGGTGAAGAGATCTCTCCTCATCAGAATGATCATCTTTTGATTTTTCCTGGAAAACAATAGATGGTAATTTCTTTTCTAATATTCTACCATGTCTTGGTTGTACATTATTAAGATATAATGGAGTTATCATATAGTTTCAAAATTTTTGTCCCTCCATGTTGCAAATAGGTTGTGCATTTTTATTGTTTGAGTTTGGAAGTGGTTGCGCAGGCAATTGATTTGGTCTTTATGGAAATGGAAATGAAAGTTGAGGATTTTGATTTGGATATTGAAGTTGTGGTTAGTTACTAGATTGAGGAAAATATTGTGGTGGAATGTTTGGATAAGGTTGTGGGGACTGGTGATATTGAGAATATCTACCATAAGGATTTTTCCATCCTTGTGTCGAAGGTAGGGATTGATACCAAGGCTGCTGCCATGGCATTCGTGCAACCCGATTACTTTGTGGTGGCTGAGTATACATTTGAGTGTTGAAACCTTGAGTTTGTGATCCTTGCCATGTTCTTCTAGCAACAAAGAAAAGAGGATCTACCTGATTTGGAACCATTTCCTCTTTGTATACAGCTTTAGTACTTGGAATGGAAGGATTCTTTGTTTCATGATTTTATGTACATATAAAATAGATTTCTACACTTTTCAAATCAAGTGGAAATTCTCTTAAGGCATGTTTCTTTCTATAGTTAGGAAAAAAGACATATAAGGCATCACTTGTAGATATTTTCTTATTTTGTAATTTCAATGTGTCTATTTGTTCACTAAGAATCCCTAAAATATCTATTTTGAATTCATCAAGAAAATTCCCTATTTCAGCCGTAATTAATGTTCTAGCTAAATATTTTTTAATTCTAGACAGAACATGATCTCTTGAACTCTTCCCAACTCTTGACTTACCTCTTGAAAGATGTATGCAAAATTCAGAAACATTACGTAATGATAGCTAAGAAATATCTCCATTTCCCATCATGTTAAGGATATATATCCATTAATATCTAATGGATTTTAGTAGGATAGCTTTCAAAGTATCTTCACCCAAATTTTCCATTTTATCCCTTTTAAGATTATAACTGAATCTTTCAATTAAATATTCCAGATTCTGATCTTCTCTTTGCATCATCTTAAAAATTTCATCCTTCGAATTATGCGGTGTGCAGTAATCCTTGTATTTCTGTAAGAATGCATTTTTCATTTCTTCCCATGTCCTAATGTAATGTCTTATTAAGCCTATAAACCATTTCAATGCTGCATCCTTAAGTGTAGTTGGAAACAATTTCAATTTTTGAGAATTGAGTAAGTAGTCATATGATCTACATAAAACTTCAAATTAAAAATAAATGTTTCAGGATCCTCACTTCTTAATCCATGGACATTAGGAAGGATAAAGGGTGAGATATTTTTCATTGTGGCATTAGTATCTTCATGATGTATAGGAAATCCAACATGATCCAGTTCTCCTCTATCTCCCCTACCTTCACCCCTTCCTCTTCCTCCATTTCTTCCTCTACCTCTACCTCCAAATCCAATCCTAGGTCCACCTCCTACAATTATTAAATGTTCATCATTTTTGTGTACTTACCCTTCCCCTTCTCCAGCCATTGTAGACTCTTCTGAACTGATATAAGATTCCAAGATTGGGATTGCTTGTTCTTCTTCTAATTATTCAGGTTCCTCTATAAATTATATGTTAAAGTAGATCTCTTCTTCCTCTTCCTTGCTAGGGATTTCTAGTTCTTGAGCTAAAAAAATTTCTCCAGTAGAAGTTAGGAAAATCACTCCTTCTATTGGGGATGTAGGGTCTTGTTCTTCTAAAATTGCTTCAGTTGATGAGGTTGGTGAATCTCTAGGTTGACTTTCTAATCTTAATACCTCAGGAATTCTATGTCTACCCGCTAAGAATGGTATGCAAGTTTGAGTGGATGGTGTGGCACTACGAGGTGTTGATGGGGTGAGTGGTGTTGTTGGAATTATGCTTCTACCTCTAGAATCTCTTTCTCTATACATGTCATTTTTCTATTTTTATGGTTTTTTTTTAAGAGAGAAAATGATTCTATTTACACTTCCCCAACAACGACGCCAAAATATTTGGTCAATTTAATGTCTTAAATTTATATCATAAATTATCGACTAGAGTTGGTAATGTTGTGAAGCGCAGTGCACTATATATGCTAGAATCCTTTCTTACTTAGTTTATTGTGATGATTTTATATGCGAAGGTCATTTTTAAAGATGTTTTTATTTTGGATGTCCTAAATTAACTTAAAAAAATTGAACTAATTTATGAAGAGTAAACTAAATCCAAGTTTAACTATGTCCCTAAAAAATTTAACATAAATCTTAACTAGTTTATTTGTTAGTAACTAATGATTAATTTGACAAAACTTAAAATTCTAGAAAAAGAGGAAATGTTAATATTTTTGTGTATTTTTAAAATTTTATGTGAATGAAACTTGAATCAAGGAATCACTAGAAAGTATTTACACTATTATGCTTAGAAAGGAAATTTGTAAATCACTATTAAGAAATAAAAATACTTAAAATTACAAGAATAATTTTATTGAAAACTGAGAAGGAAAGTTAAAATGTGTCTCACAAAATAAGAATTATTCTATAAAAAATCACTGATGCATAAAAGAAACTATGATTATCTATGTGTTGTAACTATTCAGAAAATAAACCTACATCGAATGAAAAAAACAAATTATTTGAACATCTATTCTAAGAAGATGAAATTATGGAAATGATTATAACATCTAACATAGTAAATGAGAATGATAAAATCAAACCAAGCATCTATATTATGAAATTTTGGAAATGACGGTAACAATTAATGTAATGAAATGAAAGTGATAAGCCAAACATCTATATTACAAAAGTCTGGAAATGATTGCAGCTTCTAACATGAAAAATAAAATGAAAGCAAGACATATATCTATGCTACGAAATACAGTGAAGGCATAAATAAATATGATTCTATGAATAACATCTAATTACAAAAAAAAAAATGAAACAAAATCACTCTCATTACAGGGGCCCTCCACAACAGACGACTTCAAGTCTAATGATTACTAGCTACACATTGAAACTCTAGAATTCTTCTTAATTCAAATAGGAAATAAAATAGAGTTTTAATGAGATTAAAGTCACACAAGAATTCACGCTCTCAATACAATTACTAGCCTTGTTTTTATAAAATCCTTTCATTAACTGTCTTGACCCTTTTACACCTATTAGGAGAAGAAAATTCTATCTTGTACTATGAAATAGAGAGTATAATTTCATTGTTTCATGATTTTCTATGTGGCAAAGAAAATCACGATGCTTGATGTCTTCAGTCTCCTCGTTCACTTGATTTAGCACCTGGTTTACCATTCCTTTGACCACATATCTCAGCGATTTCCTACTTGATTTGGGATAGATGGATAAGATGGGATCCATGATAGGATAATTTTCATCTACCCATATATTTTTCTGCTCCATTAGTACCTTAGAACCTATCGAACCGTGGTGGTGACTACAAAAACATCAATCAACTGCAGAATTGCATTAATTTTGTAGCTAATGCAGAGTTAGTCTAATAATAAGGAAGAATTGAAAATATGAAAAATAGATCATAAAAATACTTTACCAAGTCAAAATTTTTAGTTTAACACTTATTTGAGCTAATGGTGGTGACAAAAAGAAGGAAAAATGAGTGAGAGGAATGCCAAAATTGAGGAAGTCTTAAGGCTCTACATGTACTACTATGAATATTTTAGAATATTCTACAAAGGTTAAATCACTATTCCACCTAATAATTACTAATAATTAAACTAAAATTCAGGAAGCCATATTCCAAAATAGACACAACATAATCATTATTAGGTGGATGGTAAGGATTTAACCTCCATGGAATATTTTAGAATATTTATAATAGTAGTCATATATTAAAGGTGGATATTTGTCTCAAAATATTTTCATTTTCAAATAAATTGATTAATTAAAATGTAATATCCCGGATGGGATATTTTTACTAAAAATGCAGATAAATAAATAAATTCCACAAAAATCCGCAAAATCAACATTCATTCAACAGAAGATTTCCATGTAAAATTAAACACATAAATACTGCAATCGAATACCACATAGAACAGGAGAAATCTCAGCTTCTATTATAAATAATAAGAGGGGTTTAGATATAGATCTGACCCAGAAAATGATGAGATGGAAAACTGGCCAACAATACAATCTGCTGCACTGCTATACAGCGCTGGCCTCCCAAAACTGAACTGCTGCACTCTCCCTCCGGCAATAGCTACCACTGAATCCACTGAAGATGATGAAGCCCTAGTTGAAGATCTGAATGATCCTCACACCAATCTCTGAAGCTCTATGAAACTTCTAAGTGAAGTCTCCTCAAGAGTATTGGGTTTCCGTCCAACACTCACAAATCAACTGAGGGTTTCCGTCCTGGGGCTACGACATGAAGTAGAGAAGCACGTCCTCAAACCTCCCATACACAAGAAAATGATCTACTCAAAAGATATATCCCAATTGCCTCCTCCCTTTCTTTTATAGATCCCTTGGAGCCTTCTAGAGCATTATTTTATTATTATTTTATTCATGGAGCACTTTTCCCTTTTATTAAAATATTATAAAATATTCCTTTTTTAATGCCGAAAAGGGTAAATTGGCTACCATGTCTCCTCCGGTCACTGAAATCTGTGTCTAACTATCCCATCGTGTAGGTCTCCTCGTCCCAGTTCCAATGAGCTATTACACTAAGGTGTTCCATCGTGTATTCCTCTCGGAATGCCACCTTGAGCATAATCAGCTGAGTTAAGCCCATAAATAACTCAAAATTCCGAAAGTTATCGGAATGCATCGGAACGAAAGCCAAACTGCTCGGATGGTGGAGTATATCAAGCGAATGCCTCCGAAAACCATGAAAACTCCTCAAAACTCCTCCGAAAAGCTCCTGAGCCCACTGATAGCACCAATCTGTACATGTGACCTGTCTGCTCCTAACTCTGGAAGTCCCTCCTAGCCCTGTCACGGGTGATGCCAAAAATGGGAACATTACAGACCTCTCGCCCCAAGATTGCTTGCCCTCAAGCAATCGAAATATGTGGGCCACTCTGTTGGCCTGCTGCATCTCAGACCCAATGCCTGGATCCCATACCAACCTCTGGGTGCTGCTATGCACCTGTGTCAAACCTCTTGGAACAGATCCCTCAATGCCGGGATCCCAAACTGATCTCTCTCTGTCCCAGTCAACAAACAATCCCCCCGGATCCCAATGCCACCATGGCCAATCATCGCCCAAGTCCCACGGCTCAGGCTACGCATTGTCTCTGGCTATAGCTAATGCTCTCAGAGGTGAAGACCACCAACAAGCATCAATGCTCCCGGGCTCCTGCTGTGCTGTACCTGTAACTGCATATGCTGCTCCACCAACTGCATACCAACTCATCACCTCTCTCCAATCCAAGTCCTGACTCAATCCCATGCTGATCCTACTCTCCTGAAATCGAGAAGGAGTCCTGAAGTAACGACAACCGGTGCCCTCCTGCCAACTGGAATCTGTAACATCTACTATGTCTAAGGGCCCCTGATCTGATGTGCTCCTCACGAAAAATACCGTACCATCAAGAGGGTACCAACTCATGATCTCTCGCCAGTCCATCCTGGAAGAAGAATCCAATGTAGCAACAACTACACATGGAACATGCCCAGGGTGTTGTCGCCAGCCCGTAGTCAACTCCCACTGCTCTGCCCTGTCTACCAATGGAAACTGCCTGTAGAAGGAAGCTCCTCTCTCTATAGTGGGCCAAAGTGGGCAAGACATGCTGCAAGCCCCATCGATGTACTCATGGAGAGTACTACTCACTGAAAGTACTGCAGCTCGACCGACTGTATGTACATCTATCTGTACCTCATCGATGTGTCGACCCAAAGATGGATGCTCCACCATCTCCAACAACTCATCCCTTTCATCAGGAATGTAAAACTCCTGCTGTCCCCTAGCTTCCTGCAGAACTATCCCATTGACCCCCAACATCTCTAGAGGATATGGATCTGCAACTGCCGTCACTGTACTCGGTGTCTGTGCATCTGACTGCTCCTCCTCAAAGGCTGACCCCAATGTTAGCCGCATATCCATCATAGGCTCAATGTGGGCGCCCATTTGGATCTCCCCCAAAGGAATATCATGCCTGATGTGAATAATATCCTCCTTTGCTAACTCAGGCTCCATCATATGCTGCTCTGACTGAATCATCACAAGGGACTCATCACCCAGAGTATCTCCTATACAATCCCCTGACTGCTCACCCTGCACACTGGAATACAGCTCCGGTCTACTGTCATCATCTCTGCATGACTGCTCTCACTCCACGGAAGCATCCTCAACTGATCCCATGGACTCATCTGAAGAAGAGCCCTCACCCTGGCATACAGAAGGAATGTCTACCTGCTCTAGCTCTGCCACCTCATCTACATCTCTCAAACATGAGTGATCAGGCCCCCAAGGTTCTTTGCAAATGAAGCAAAGTCCCTTCCTCCTCAGCTCATTTCTGCTGCCTGACCTACCAAACTTCGTGGAGCCGCTCCTCCCTGGTCAACTGTCTCCTGAGAAACTCAATGTTCTTCTCAACTATCCCTTGGGCTAGCTCATAAGCAGTAGGTGAGATTGACTGTTCTCTCCTTCAAATTCTCAAAAACTGGGTCTACAACTCTCGGGCAATGGCCCCATGGTCTCTCATACATGATGACAAGATGGATTTCATGTGTGCTATGACAGTATCAGAATGATGTCTCCTAATGCTGAAGAAGCATTGGAACATCTGTGAAATCAGGTCATCACACTCAAGGTCAAGCATGATGACATAATTTTTGAATGTGGCCATACCCCATAAAATCTCAAGCTTCTTCCCAAAGGTAGAGCCTGCACTGTTGTCCAAATCCTGAAATGTCTCTACAAACAACCTCATAATCCCCCTCATAACATCATCATTATATGGAGCTATATGTGCAGTCAATTTCATGATGTTACTAAGGCAAGCTGCGACTGGAAGTGTGACCCCTTCAAAAGGCTCTTCTAAGAATTTGAGCTGTATAAGAGCAAGCATAGCAAGATTTAGAGCCCAAATCAGTTTCTTCCCTTCTGCTTGGTATATTGTAGACATGAGTTCATTAAACTCTTCTAGTTTGGACAAAAATCTCCATGACATCTTCATGTGTTTCAGATCTGTCCCAAGTGAAGAAATTTTGTGACCAATCTTCAATGTTTCCTGCAAATATTTTGGCTGTCCCTTTTAAAGGATGGCATAAATTTATTTTGAAAAGGGTCCACTATTTGGTTTTGTTTTTTGGTCATCTAATGCATGGTGGTTCAAGGAACCGACTTCTATTTTCATTTTCATCAATCTGTTTAGGAACCCCTCCATGGTTCACAATATATACAATGCTAAACAAAATGAGTCCTCCCCCTTGTAATATGAGATCTGCTCAACAACAACCTCTCTTTCTGCTTACTAACCACCTCCAATCACTAGCAACATCGCACATACAAATAGTCTTGCTCACTCAATCAAGGCCCTGGTTTACACATGTAGGATTGCCTTCCAGAATTTCAATAAATTTCTGAGTTTTTGTTATCGTTTTCAGTGGTCAGTTTGGGCACGCACTGCTGTAGGTGCACTTGTCATAATTTTGATTCATATATACAACGAATTTTATGCAAACAAGAAAACGCTTATAACTACCAAGACTGATTTATATTAATTCCCAGAAACTTACTTAAGACTGATGCGAATCTGGTTACAACACTGTGAGATGTTTTTGAAATGATGCCCAACCTTGATATAATGTATCAAGAAAGAGCCACTAATATAATCACTGCTAGACGCTGCCCAATGTAGTCACAACATGACGGACAAACCCAGATAGTCTCATTCAGTCAATCACCAGTTCATTTTTCTACCCAACTGTTGGTCTCTGCTAGGTCGTAGTGGGTTCTCCTTCCCAAATCGTCCTTAGAAAATGAAATGTATGCCCTCAGCCTTCCTCAGCAAGACCACTCGGCCTTCCTCAACAAGAATACACAGTCATCACAGCAGAAGCATCCTTTAGCAATTGTGACTGTACACAGCCCTTAAAATGTTAATTTTGGAGATGCATGTAGTAATATAGTGCTTTATATCCATGTAAATTCAACCTCTTTATATTCCCCACTAAAGCAAGAAATTCAACCAGTTTGATGCAATCACTTCATGTGAAAGTTTTAGCAATAATATTTCTATCAGTCCATTATCGTTGCACCCTTGACGCTTCCACCAGCATGATCACAATAATTAATTTCCAAAAAGTTCGACTTCGTTGTTGATTCACATTTGGCATATGTAGAAGCCGACAATTTTGGCATCGAGCAATTTCATCCCGGTAATTAAAAATGATGTGGCAGTGCATTCCCTATTCATCGCAGTATCCATGCAAGCCAGCTAACAAAGGTGGATGGATACCACACCCGACATTCTCACTCAATGGAAATTTGTCCCTGGAATCAAGGGAGAATATGTCCCTTTCTTAACTGTAAACTCATCCCCAACAGCCACAATGACGCTCGGGCTTCTACAACTCGGCCCTACATCAACAATACGACCATGCTACGGTCCCTTTTCACATGACAAAAATCTCATACAAACTGTCGCCATCCATCTACAGCGCGCACCAATTTTTCTCCTTGCAGAATCACATCACTGGTCTAGATATCTTGTGGCTTCACAAACTGGCTCTCCTACTAGTTTACAACATCTCAAACTTGTGCAATTGCTTAAAAATTATCGGCTCTCAACTGATTTAACGAGGCCGATTAGAAACTCTGCCCCATGACACTACCCACTCAACACTTCTTCGTGACACTTGGAAATTATTTTGGAGTGCCCTGATACACACGGCCTGCTCAGTAAAAACAACTGACGATCACCCCTTGATGATTTCTGGTAAAAGGGGACTCGTCGAACTCGATCAGCGACTGGCGGCTCCAACTCAGTCCTCCAACACTCGCATGTTCGACGGGTTCCTAAACTCGTTGCCTCCAGCCAGGTGACTGGTTGCTCGAGTGGTGATGTCAGATGCAATTCCATTGTTTGACCATATGACTCGACCTCACAGAAAATAGTTGGCGCTATGGTGAAAGTCTCCAGGTCACGGTCACTCTTCGAAATGGGGCCTGATACTCCAATCAAGCCACGAGTGCGTAGCTCCTCTTGAAAATTAATATTTCGCCCAAATTTAATATTGATCCACTCACACAAAGCCTTATCATCGCATAAGTATTTCCCGCATGTTAAATCGCATTGCTGCAATTCGGTATTCGTCAAGACCACTCTAGAGAATTACAATCTCTGACACAACTCGTTGTGCAAATTACACGGACCGCCTCCCTCGGCTTCTTCAAAATATTATCTGAATAATTGATTCAACAATTTGAACTCGAGATTGTTGAATAAATCAGCCATGATTTCACATGGTAAATGTCTTCAACAATTCTGGCTTAAACCCTTGATTACGATCTTTCCTCAATGGTTGAACTACAATAAAATGATGGCTTTGGCACCTTTGAAAATCTGCAAATAAAACCCTTGAACTTGGATTTTCAAATCAACCCCACGGCTGAGCCAAGGTCGAGGCTACGATACCACTGTAATATCCCGGATGGGATATTTTTACTAAAAATGCAGATAAATAAATAAATTCCACAAAAAGCCGCAAAATCAACATTCATTCAACAGAAGATTGCCATGTAAAATTAAACACATAAATACTGAAATCGAATACCACATAGAACAAGAGAAATCTCATCTTTTATTATAAATAATAAGAGGGGTTTACATATAGATATGACCCAGAAAATGCTGAGATGGAAAACTGGCCAACAATACAATCTGTTGCATTGCTATACGGCGCTGGCTTCCCAAAACTGAACTGCTACACTCTCCCTCTGGCAGCAGCTACCACTGAATCCACTGAAGATGATGAAGCCCTATTTGAAGATTTGAATGATCCTCACACCAATCTCTGAAGCTTTGTGAAACTTCTAAGTGAAGTCTCCTCAAGAGTATTGGGTTTCCGTCCAACACTCACAAATCACCCGAGGGTTTCCGTCTTGGGGCTATGACATGAAGTAGAGAACCACGTCCTCAAACCTCCCATACACAAGAAAATGATCTACTCTAATAATATCTCCCAATGGCCTCCTCCCTTTCTTTTATAGATCCCTTGGAGCCTTCTAGAGAATTATTTTATTATTATTTTATTCATGGAGCACTTTTCCCTTTTATTAAAATATTATAAAATATTCCTTTTTAATGCCGAAAAGGGTAAATCGGCTACCACGCCTCCTCCGATCACTGAAATTTGTGTCTAACTGTCCCATCGTGTAGGTCTCCTCATCCTGGTTCCAATGAGCTATTACACTAAGTTGTTCCATCGTGTATTCCTCCCGGAATGCCACCTTGATCATAATCAGCTGAGTTAAGCCCATAAATAACTTAAAATTTCGAAAGTTATTGAAATGCATCGGAACGAAAGCCAAACTGCTCAAATGATGGAGTATATCAAGAGAATGCCTCCGAACACCATGAAAACTCCTCAAAACTCCTCCAGAAATCTCTTGAGCCCACTGGTAGCACCAATCTATACATGTGACCTGTCTGCTGCTAACTCTGGAAGTCCCTCCTAGCCCTATCATGGGTGATACCAAAAATGGGAATATTACATAAAAAATTTCATATGAACATGAGTTATGGTTTTTTTGTCTCATGATATTATTAAATGATGATTATGATGATTATTAACATCTACTAAGACCAATTTGGTCTATCATACATTAAAAAAATAAGAGGTTAATTGAGACTCCTTAATATTTTATTTCTATGATTAAAAAGAAGGGAGATAATCATTCCTATCACTATAAATTTTTTGACTTAACAAGTAAAGAATGTTGGTAGTATGGAAAATGTTTTGGAAATGAGAAATAATGTGAGTGAGAGTCGGGTAATCCAAGAGAAAGTTTTGTTTATATTAAACTCTCTTATTATCACAAAAGTGATAGATTCTTTCATCCCAAGGTGTTTTGGGGTATGGACTAATGTTCAGTTTCACTTTGAAGCTCATGAGATTAATTATTATCTTCACAATGTTAATTTTAATTTTAGCACTTGCAAAGAGAAAAAGATAATTCTAGTTAGAAAGAGTGGGATTGATCACTTCCTTATAATATGGTAGCTTCCTTTTCCCCTCTAGCTCCTTATCATCCCAAAACTTATCCTTACATTTGGAAGTAATACTGTTTTTAATATTATCCTTTTTCTCCAAGATGATATCCTCCTTTATCTCCCAAATGTTGAGCCAAGACTGGGCCTCCTTATGCCATCCCTGCTTGAGTCAGAGGCGAGGAGTTTTGCTAGAGTTAGAAGAAATTTTGGAGAACCTCTTGGATTCCAAGTTTTAAAGCTTCTTCTTATACATTAGATACCTAAACATAGCCATGTTATCAATGGGGGAAAGGATAAATTCATATAAGAGGATAGGATAGGGAGTATTTCCTTCAATCTTGAGGTTGTACGTTATAAATTTCCTTTGGATCCACTCGATATTCCTCCACGACTATTTATATATACTGCAACCCCAAATTTCATAACCATATAGTATGATAGAGATGACGAGAGTCTCAAAGAGGAACATGGGTTAGCTAAATATGTTATAGGTAGATTAAGCCTTCTCATTGGGAAAATTGAATCCTTCATTAAATATTGTTATGATTTTGTCAAGCTCAATAAATATGAAAAAATGGAAATGGAGGAATTAATTGTGAGTTTTGATGTGGTTTCATTATTCACCTAAATTTCCTTAGAAGAAACCATAGATGTTCTATATGAAGTTAGAGATTCTGAAACTACCAAAATTTCATAGGTTTGTCTTTGATCCAAATTCTTTAGTTTACAAGGAGCATACTATAAACAAATCACTAGTGTTGCAGTGGGATCCCCATTATCACCTATTGTTGCTAACCTATACATGGATAAATTTCAAATGAAAGCATTGGATTCCTACCCTCTTAAAACTAAAACATGGAAAAGGTAGGTTGATGATACTAATGTTAAGTGGAAACATGGTAAAGATGAACTCATTAAATTCCTTGATCAATTGAATATAATATGTGAAGACATAAAATTCAGAATGGAGCTGGAAGACAATGATTGCATTCCCCTTCTTGATGTACTAATTACAAAACATGAATATGGAACTTTGGGTCATGAGGTATTTAAAAAAAAAAAAGACTCATACTAACAACTACCTTCATGCATAATCTCACCATTATCCACCTCAAAATATTCTCAATACATTGGCCCTAAGAGTGGTTAGAATCTATGATCAATAACACTTGGATCAAGAACTAAACAACCTCACTAAGTCTTCAGAGGAATTGGATATAAAAACAATTACATTCTTGAAGCCATCAAGAGAGAAAAAAATAAGATGATCCCCTCCTGAGCACAACCCCCTCTAAAATAAGAGATATTACAACCCTCCAATAAGAAATCTCATCTCCCATATATATGTGGTGTCACTCACAAGATTACTAAGGTTCTAAAAAAATGGAATATTGATTCTGTATTCAAAACTCTTGTAATAGTTAAGCACAATATGAAATCTGCTAAGGACAAAATTGACAAACAACAACTTAAAGGAGTTTACATAGTCAGTTGTTCTTGTGGAAGAAGCTACCTTGGTGAGACTAGAAGATCATTTAAAATAATAATTAAAGAGCATGGAAGTAATACTAGGAATCAATGCACTCGCTCCTATGCTCTTGCTAAAAATTCCCTCAATTCCAAGCATAATATATGCCTTGAAGACACTAGAATTCTCTCAAGAAAGGATCGCCTTTTCAAAATTGATTTTAGAGAAAGGCTTGAAATAGTGAAGCACCCTAAAAACCTTGACTGAGATGGTGGTCTTAAGGTAAGTATCAATTGACTCCCTCTCCTCTGCCATCTCTAAACCTTTTCATTTTTAAAGTTTATTGCATGAATATATTAATATTATTGTATTACAGTATTATTATTATACTTATTTATTAATTATATCATATTAATTTTTAGTACAATAATTTATTATTATTATTCCTTAATTAATACTTTATATCCTTAATTTTAATACATTAAATTCACTTCATTCATATAATACATTAATATGATACATTAATACTAATGATGTCATTTTAATATATTATTAACATAATATTATCCTATTAATTAATATAATATAATTTTTTTACTAATATATTAATATATTTATTCGAATGATGTGATTTATCTGAAAGATATTTTATCTACATTATGGATCACAAAAGTCTTAGATCTAACATATTTATATTTCATTAAAGAATCAATAGTTTATATTTATATTAATAAACATATTATAATATATTCTATATTATTTTTTATTGATATTTCCTTAACCTAAAATAATTAATATTCCATCATTCATTTCTAT
Organism: Pinus albicaulis; assembly: GCA_034641835.2. Classification (NCBI taxonomy): domain Eukaryota; kingdom Viridiplantae; phylum Streptophyta; class Pinopsida; order Pinales; family Pinaceae; genus Pinus; species Pinus albicaulis. The sequence continues at coordinate 1,151,198,029 of CM076580.1, forward strand.
TTTAAAGATTTCTATGTCTTTAGGTTTAGTCTTGTCAACTTTTTTATCTATTTCCCTTCATCTTTATTTATATTTATCCTTTCTCCCTCTTTTCTCAAACTTATTGTCTTGACGATGGGTAGTGGTTTAGAATTGAAACACCTACTCAAAATTCAAAATGTGGATATACTCCATACTTTTCTTCTTCAAATCTTACTAACAGAAATATGCAAACAAGAATTATCTTCTTGCACATAAGGGAAACTTGGCATGAGATACACTTGAAAATTTTAAAATTAAGATTGAGAGAATAATGATATACCTAAATTTCCTTAAATCTTGTCATGAAAATAATTTAATACCCAATTTTATTGCATTAAACATAGGCTTTGATATGATAAAAACCAAAGAGCATTTGATAGACTAATTTGATCTCTAATCCCTGGTGCAATTAAGAGAACTAGATCTATGTTAAGTTACCTATCAAAAAATACCTTCAAATTGAACATTAAACTTTATAATATCATCCAACTCGACCTATGGAATGTTATAGAGGCCTGCACAATTTTAATCATTCATTTCTATTTTTAAGATTTCTATGTCTTTAGGTTTAGTCTTGTCAGCTTTTTCATCTATTTCCCTTCATCTTTATTTATATTTATCCTTTCTCCCTCTTTTCTCAAACTTATTGTCTTGATGATGGGTAGTTGTTTAGAATTGAAACACCTACTCAAAATTCAAATTGTGGATATACTCCATACATTTATTCTTCAAATCTTATGTACATAAATATGAAAAAAAGAATTATCTTCATGCACATAAGGAAAACTTGGCATGAGATACGTTTACTAGAAAAATTTAAAACTAAAATTGAGAGAATAATGATATACCTACATTTCCCTAAGTCCTGTCATGAAAATAATTTAATACCCCTTTTTCTTGAATTAAACATAGGCTTTGATACGATAAAAACAAAAGAGAATTTGATAGACTAAGTTGATCTCTAATCCATGGTGAAATTAAGATAACTAGATATATGTTAAGTTACCTATCAAAAAATGCCTTCAAATTGAACATTAAACTTTCTAATATCATCCAACCCAACCTATGGAATATTCTAGATGCCTACACAATTTTAAAAGCTAACAAGAACTGCGAGCAGCAATAGCCCTTGCCAGGACAAAAATATTTATGATTCGTCTATTAAAAATCTAAACTAGTAGTCTAAAATGAGTTCAACTTAGGCAAATGCTCCCCTAAAATTGTTTGCAGGTTGTGGAGGACGAGCTCCAAAATTTTTGATGCGTATAGAGGATTTTCTAATATGTTCCTAGGTTATGGAGGACTTGCTCATATCAATCTTTGAAATACCAAAATAAATTTTTCCTGCATTGGGATTAACAGAGTCATGAGCCTCTTATCGGCTTATTATAAGTGCGCCATGAGTGTATTACAAGGAGGATTATTATAACAGAACAACAATGAACTTTTTGGCCAAATGCTGAGAGACAGATATAATTCTCACCATCTTGTCTGCCATATTGTTGCAACTAAAAAGAAAAAGGTATGGTCATCCATAACTACATGATCTATTTTTCCTACATAATTAGGGAAGGAAACCTATAAACATTTCAAACAATTAAACAATACAATAGATTGGATGCATGTCCTACAAAGGCCAATTGAATGAAACAACACACTTTAATATAACGTATCCCAAGATAATCCACTAAACTAATCTTGACCCTAGCCATCAATGGTGCCATTATCCCCAAAAATTAAAGAAAATTTCATTCAAACCCTCCAGATTGTATTGTATTATATGTAATGAAAGTATTTTATCTTTGAGTTAGTTTCCATCTATAAAGCTCATATACTATCTTTATTGACCCTTCATGAACCTATGTCAAAAGGTATAAAAATAGAATGGGAGCAGTATTGAATGGCTTGTATCTCCTCTGTATTGACCCTTCCCGAACCTATGTTGAAAGGTATAAAAATAGAATGGGAGCATAGCGACCTCTCCCCAAAGTGGCAGGTGGCTTGACATGTGGCCTGCTGCTAGAACGCATGGTGGAAAAATTTGTATTGTGTAATTTTACAATTTTATACTTTGTATTATGTAATTTTAAACTTTAATATTTTAATATTTTATATTATGTAATTTTAAACTCTCTATTATGAAACTTTATGAAGTAATTTGAAAAAACATGCGGTCTCATCAGGTTTAAGTTGATCAAATCATCAAAGAAGAGTTAATTTTGAATTACTCTCTTAAAACAAGAGAATAAACGAATAAAATGACACTACATTGGAATAAAGGATAGTTGACATTACATTGAAATAAATGACAGTTCTAAAAAAATTTTGCATGCATTCCATGTGGTTGTGGCTCCAAGTAATTCCAAAATGCACCTAAACAAGCAACAACAATGCTGATTTTAATGGCAGTGCCTTCATAATAGGATTTATGGTTTGGATGTAATGCCAACAACACCAGAAATGCTGCTTTTATTTCAATGGCAGTGCTCGGGTGAAGCTAGTCTAATGCAGGAAGGCAATCAATCCAAAATCTAAGGCCAGTGAACCATATTTCCATTTGCTTGTACGAAGACCAAGGAAAACATATACGAATCATCCAGGGCTAAGTGTTACAAGATGAATATATATATAAATTTGTAGATCGAGTTCGAGAAGCGCATCTTATACACATTGCTAAAACCTTGTCAATGGCCCTTGGAGCACATTCTATCACTACTTCTTTTCAACCTTTAATTTGTATATCTCATCGATCCTGGCTGGGTCAATATGTTTTAAGGTGAAAGAGTCAATACACATTATGTTATTCATTAAAATAAATGAAGAGTATGCGTTGTTCTTCAAGATGGGGGTTGGTTGCTTTCTCACAGTAACAAAAATAAACAAATTGGAACTTGGTAGTAAAATATGAGAGGAAATATTTAGTAAAGAGTTTGAAATCAGAACAAACTATATAGTTGGCATAAGGTAAGTTTGGCCATATGAATAAATGAGGAAATTGATTAAATTTTGCATTCAAAATATTTTTTTTTATAGAGAGCATGGTTTACACAATATCATACCAATAACAACAAGCAAGTAGCTCAGTAGAAAGCAGTGAGACACAATTTCACATAGTTTTGAAAGGAAAAATGATATTATTGAGTATTTTAATTCACAAGGTTGCCTTAATTGGTCCTTCGTTAATTCAAAAGGTTGGATCAATTGGTCCTTCATTCATTGCTCGTTTTATGAGCACACTGAAACAAATGATGGATCCATTCTTAAATACCCACATTTGTTGCTCGTTGTATGAGCACACTGAAACAAATGATGAATCCATTCTCAAATTCCCATAGCACTGAGACGAAAGGATGGACCATTTTGAATGACCTCCATCAAATGTGAGACAAATGATGGATCCATTCTCAAATCCCCACAACACTAAGACCAAAGGATGGACCATTTTGAATGACCTCCGTCAAATGTCATATAGTTGGATGAAGATGTGAACAACAAGGAGAACCAGCATTTAAGCATTGGAACATGGACACAATAAACATTGATAGGAATCCAGCTCAGTTGCCACAGGTGTCTTTCACTGTCTAGATCAATTCAAGAAGCTAAACCTGGTAGAAAAACACAGTTAGTATGGATCCCCAGTTGCTTTAATCCAAATCAGTTCAAGCAGCCACACCTGGTGGAAAAACATAGTTAGTATGGATCCCATCTGCTTTAATCTGCTGATCAACATAGAGTTAATGCTTCTGATCCAGGTTCTATGCATTATTATCAGCAAATAGAGTTTTTTTTTTTTTTTAGTAGCTGTTAGACACCCACCATATGGCTAACATTCCATGAGACACCTGAAATTCCTACCATATGGTTAACATGCCAATAGCCATGCAGAAAACGAGTTACACTACACCCTTTCCAATCATTTCGATCACTATATGATAAGAAAGTTTGGCTATGTTTTAACATCAACATTAAATGCTTTGAAATTAATGCTATCCACACTAGCATTAATTCAAGTTTTCAAGTTTTTTCAATGAATTGAGAACAATTATCCTAAGTTTTATCAAAATTATAAAGTCTTCCCATCAATAAAAGGTACAATCTAAAGTTTGGATAAAAAATAGTTTAACACAATATATTTGATTAAACATTGAGTTAAAGCATTAATTTACTACTCGATGTTGATGCAGGGGCATTAGACACTAGCTAGCAATGTAGGAGGTTTTTTCCAGATGTTGTGGCTAGGAGGGTTCAAAATTATTGAATTGTAACAGCAAGGTGTCAATACCTTAGCTGCCTATTTCATTTAGACTAGTTAGAGTCCATAGGAGTCGAATAGGTTTGGATTCGATCTATCTGTCATGTTTCAGTTATTTGAATAATTGTAATTATGCTTTTGATTTACTAAAATGGTCCTCACAGAGGAAGCGAAGAGACAAATGTTTATGTATATATGTAACCCCCTATATTTCATTGAAGGGAGGAGATTTCGCAGTGAAATTGTGTGTTAAGCTTTTGCTTTAGTTTGAATAAGAGTCAATATTTTGACTATATGTGTGTTTTTGAATTAATCTCTGTGTGAATTTGTTGGTCCTGAGCGTATTGAGTCTTCAGTCTTGTGATTAATTCAATGAAGAGAATTACTGTGCAAATCTCTGCAAATCCCTGTCTATGGTTGATTGTGGACCCTGGAATTGTCGCATTACATTAAGCAAGAGGCCGAGAGTGATATATTAACCATTATCACAGACACTGTAGATGCCAGTAGGAGGTATTTTTCTGTAGAACAGTGGAATTTTGGTCATAGAAGGAACCCCGCTTAATGAAGAGATAGACTTGTTTTGCTATGGGAAATCTTGCCGAGGTTAGACCCTGAGTTGGTGAATCAAAGGATAGCGTAACCCCGACTTAACCTTTGGTCGATCACTGTTCCAAAACCGCGAGTGGGTTTGCGGAACCAAACCACCCATATCGCACCACTCTTGCGCAGTAAGCCGTATTCCTAATTTGGGAGCAATTCTATAGACTGGAGGACACGTGGCATACGATGGATTCCCAAAACCGCTCCATCACACATTAACGTTCGACTAAGGGGACAGTGTGATATCAGCGAACGCTGTTGATCTGGAAGAAGGCTCATCGAATGACGATCGCTCTCCGAAGGAGCTCGAAGGATAATCTAAAGTATGGCGGGTACATTTTATTAACCAGTCGCTTGTAAAGGTGGGCCCGGGGCCTAAGGTCTATTACAAGTATTTTGATTTTAATGTGTTGGGTTGTAACCTTAGTCTTAAGGCTCAGCGATAGAATAAAATATTGGGAGATATATTTTGATTTTCCAAAGTTTGTTGAGAGAATTTATTTTTAAATTTCTTCGAAATTGATAAATAAAACTACAAGAAGTTGGGGAAGACCACGTGGAGATGAATTGAAATGCTGACAGAGCTGCAATAGGAGGACCAGCTCTCCTTAGGGGGTCCCGAATTCAACCTTGTTTCTATCATTTTTGGTATCAGAGTTGTTGTTTTAAGTATTTTTTGTAGAGAATTAACATGGAAATCTGAGTCGGTAGAGGTGCTGGCAGAAGGAGAGGCGGACCTGTTGCCAATGCAGAAGTGTTGGGAATTTTGCAGAGGTTCGAGGCCAGAATGGATGCCATGGAGCGAAGACAGCCCAGAGATCCTGAAGACATTAGTGAACCTGAATTATAAGAAGCTGAAGAAAATGCTGAGATTCCTCCTGACATGAGGCTCCTCAGAATTGTTCTGGGGTCTGCAGTTAAGCCCAGAATTGAAGTGTCGAGTTTTGCAGGGGGACTGAACCCAGAGGAGCTAGTGGACTGGATTAATGAAATGAAAAAGTGCTTTGACTATGAAGAAATGAGCGAGGATAAAAAGGTCAAGTTTGCAGTAACAAAGCTGAAGGGACATGCTGCACTTTGGTGGGATGGAGTGCAAGCAGAAAGAAGGAGAGTTGGCAAGCAGCCCATCAAGAGCTGGACCAGAATGATGGCTAAGTTAAAAGGTAAATTCTTTCCTAGTGATTATCAGCTAAAATTGTTTAGGAAAATGCAGAACCTGAGACAGAGGTTGTTCATAGTAAAGGAATACATAGAAGAATTCTATAGAGTAAGCATAAGAGTTGGGAAATTTCAGGACACACTAGAGAAGACTGCCAGATATGTGAATGGTATCAAGCTAGAGATCCAAGATGAGATTGGTCTTCTATCTCCTAAGATAGTTGAAGAGGCCTATCAGATGGCCTTGAAAGCAGAGGAGAAATTCTTGAGGAAGCAGTCTGCCAAAGGGAGAAGTACTTTCCATGGAAAGGGAAGTCAGGGTGGTAGAGGGAAGCCTACTACACCCAGGGATGGAACTAACAACAGCTCACCTCAGAATGCATTTACAGAGGGTGATGAAAGAGGCAGAAGGGGTTATTATAGAGGAAGAGGAGGTAGAGGCAGAGGTAGAGAATTAAGGTGCTATAGATGTTAGCAAGTGGGACATAAGCACTATGAGTGGCCAGAGAATGTGGGTGTTGGTCCAAGAAATGTTGTTGTTACCCAGGTTGGAGAAGAGGTATCAATTGAAGAAGAAATTCTACTGGAGAGGGGAGAGTCCTTGGTGGTTAATAAGGTCTTATTGAAGCAAGCTAAAGAGGTCACTGAGCCTGCACAAACGAAGGCTTTGTTTAGGAGAATATGAAAAGTCCAAGGGAAATGCTACCAGCTATTTATTGATAGTGGCAGCACAGACAATCTAGTTTCCACTGAGGTGATAGAGAAGTTGAAGCTGAAGAAAAGGGAGCATCCAACTCCCTACAGGGTGTCCTAGCTGCATAAAGGGCACCAACTGATTGTAAAAGAACAGTGTGAGATAGAGCTGCAAATGGTAAATTACAAAGATAAGGTCCTGTGTGATGTAATGCCCATAGATGTGTGTCACATACTGTTGGGTAGACCTTGGCAGTTTGACAAAGAAGCAGTACATGATGGCAAGAATAACACTTACAAGTTATTCAAGGATGGGGTGCATCATACATTGATACCCATGGAAGAAGGAGAGCCATCCAATAGGGTGGTTGATCCAAAGACCTTGTTGCTGAGCGGGAAGGAATATCTACAATAGATAGAAGAAGAAGATGGAATTTTTTCTTTAGTTTGCAAGCCTAAGGTAGTTCTTACTTCTACAAAGATTTCTGATTTGCCAATAGAAATCCGAGAGATGTTAGACAATTACTGTGACATTGTTTTGGATGATTTACCTAATGAGCTGCCACCTGTGAGGAATATCAGCCATCAGATAGATTTTATCCCTGGATAAAATCTGCCAAATAAGGCAGCCTACAGAATGACTCCCACAGAAAATGAGGAAATCAGGAGACAAGTACAGGAATTGGCGGACAAGGGATTGATCAGAGAAAGTTTGAGTCCATGTGCAGTACGAACAGTATTGAGCCCAAAGAAATATGGAGGCTGGAGGATGTGTACTGATTCCAGAGCAATCAATAAAATAACAATCAGGTACAGATTCCCTTTGCCCAAAGTTGAGGATTTAATGGATTGTTTGAGTGCTGCTAAATATTTTTCAAAGATAGATTTAAAGAGTGGATATCATCATATTAGAATAAGAGAGGGTGATGAGTGGAAAACTTCCTTTAAAACAAATGAAGGACTGTATGAATGGATGGTAATGCCTTTTGGGTTGTCAAACGCAACTAGCACTTTCATGAGACTTATGAATGAAGTATTGAAAGAATTCATTGGTAAATTTGTGATAGTGTATCTAGATGATATATTATTTTTCAGCAAAACTAAAGAAGAACATTTAAGGCATCTTAATTATGTCATGAAGAAGCTGCACCAAGATAAACTGCTGATAAAATTAAAGAAATGATCGTTCATGAAGGAAGGGTTGGTGTATTTGGGTTTTGTTGTCTCTACAGAAGGATTGAAGATGGACCTAGAAAAGGTTAAGGAAATTATGGAGTGGCCTTCACCTAGAAATGTTTTTGAGGTAAGAAGTTTCCATGGACTTGCCAGTTTTTACAGGAAATTTATAAGAAACTTCAGCAAGATTAATGCACCCATCATTGAGATAATAAAAAAGAGAAAACAACCATTTAAATGGACTGCTGAAGCAGAAATAAGCTTTAAAATTTTGAAGCAAAAGATAACTGAAAAGCCTGTTTTGATTCTTCCTGATTTCACTAAACCATTTCAAGTGAAGTGTGATGCCAGTGGAGAGGCCATTGGAGCTGTGTTGAGTCAGGATGATAGGCCTGTAGCCTATTTTAGTGAAAATTTGAATGACACCAGAAGGAAGTATTCCTCTTATGAGAAGGAATTCTATGTAGTTGTTCAGGCATTGAAAAAGTGGAGGCATTATTTGATGTCCAAATAATTTGTACTATATTTTGATAATCATGCTTTGCAGTACATTGTACATCAGCCTAAATTAAATCATAAGCATGCCAAATAGGTTGAGTATCTCCAAGGTTTCAAATTTTTTTTGAAACACATGAGTGGCCAAGCAAATAAAGTAGCTGATGCTTTGAGTAGGAGGCACATGCTTGTTCAAGAAACCAATTTTGAAGTTGTAGGATTTGATTTTCTCAAAGAATTGTATAAAATAGATTTAGATTTTAAGGAAGCATTTGAGGCATGTTGTAACCCTGTTCTAATAGATAGAAGCCAGTGGCTGGATTATTTCTTGCAGGAGGACTTACTATTCAGAAGAAACCAACAGTGTGTACCAAAATGTTCCATGAGAGAAAACTTGATCAAGGAGAAGCATAGTGGTGGACTTGCTGGACACTTTGGTACTGATAAAACTTATGAGCAGCTGAGTCACTTCTATTATTGGCCCAAGATGAGAGCATAAGTGGAATTTTTTTTGAAAAATTGCAAAGTCTGTCAATATGCCAAAGGAAGAAGCCAGAATGCAGGATTGTACAATCCCTTGCCTATTCTAGACAGGCCTTGGGACATGGTGAGTATGGATTTTGTTCTAGGATTACCCAAGACTCATAGAGGGAATGATGCAGTCTTTGTTGTAGTGGATAGATTCTCCAAAATGGCACATTTTATTCCGTGCTATAAAACTAGTGATGCCACCCATGTTGCTAACTTTTTTTTCAAAGAAGTTGTTAGGTTACATGGGTTGCCCAAGAGTATTGTTTCAGACAGAGACACCAAATTTGTGGGCCATTTTTGGAGGACACTGTGGAAGAAACTTGGTACCAAACTAAGTTTTATCTCATCTTATCATCCTCGGACTGATGGACAAACTGAGGGAGTGAATAGGAGTCTAGGAAATTTGTTGAGAAGTCTTGCAGGAGAGCATCCCAAGCAGTGGGATCATATTTCTTCCCAGGCAGAATATGCATATAATGACTCACCTAACAGGAGCACAAGACAGATTCCATTCCATATTTTTTATGGAATGCACCCCAGAGGGATATCAGAGTTAAGAAATCTGGGAAAGGCAGAGCTAAGAAGTGCTGATGGTGAGGAATTTGCTTCAAAAATCCAAGCCATACATGAACAAGTGAAACAAAAAATACAAGGAAGCAGCATCAAATACAAAGGCAGAGAAGACTTGAGCAGAAAATAAGTCCATTTTGAAGTAGGAGATCTAGTTTGGCACACTTGAGAAAAGAGAGATTCCCAAAGAAGCAGTATAACAAACTGAAGTTCAAAAATATTGAACCATGCAAGATACTTAGAAAGTTTTCTACAAATTCTTATGAGATTGAATTTCCTCCTAATGTTGGAATATATCCCATTTTTAATGTTGTAGATTTGTACAAGTATGAAGATGATGGTGCAAAAGAAAGATCAGCAGATAAGCAACGGATTGAGTGGGAAAAGTAGCTACCTCTAGCAAAACTATTCCAACCAGAGAAGATATTGGAAAAAAGAGTGTTCAGGAAGCCCAGAGGACAAGAGTACTTTCAATACTTAATCAAATGGAAAGACAAGCCAGAGGAAGATGCCACTTGGATGACTGAAGGAATGTTGCAGAAGATAGGCAGATCAGTGGAGGAGCTCATGGATAGGAGTCCATGAAGAAAATTTCCCTCGAGAGTCTGATGTAGGGGCATTAGACACTAGCCAGCAATGTAGGAGGTTTTGTCCACATGTTGTGGCTAGGAGGGTTCAAAATTATTGAATTGTAATAGCAAGGTGTCAATACCTTAGTTGCTTGTTTCATTTAGACTAGTTAGAGTCCATAGGAATCGAATAGGTTTGGATTCGATCCATCTATCATGTTTCAGTTATTTGAATAATTGTAATTAGGCTTTTGATTTACTAAAACGGTCCTCACAGATGAACCGAAGAGACAAATGTTTATGTATATATGTAACCCCCATATTTCATTTAAGGGAGGAGATTTCGTAGTGAAATTGTGTGTTAATATTTTTCTTTAGTTTGAATAAGAGCCAATATTTCGACTATTTGTGTGTGTTTGAATTAATCTCTGTGTGAATTTGTTGGTCTCGAGAACATTATGTCTTCAGTCTTGTAATTAATTCAATGAAGAGAATTACTGTGAAAATCTCTACAAATCCCTGTCTATGGTTGATTGTGGACCCTGGACTTGTCACATTACATTAAGTAAGAGGCTGGGAGTGATATATTAATCATTATCGCAGACACTGTAGATTCCAGTAGGAGGTATTTGTCCATAGAATAGTGAAATTCTGGTCATAGAAGGAACCCCCATTAATGAAGAGATAGACTTGTTTTGCTATGGGAAATCTTGTCGAGGTTAGACCCTAAGCTGGTGAATCAAAGGATAGCGTAACCCCAACTTAAACTTTGGTCGATCACTGTTCCAAAACCGTGAGTGGGTTTGCGAAACCAAACCACCCATATCGCACCACTCTTGCGGAGTAAGCGGTATTCCTAATTTTGGAGCGATTCCATCGACTGGAGGACACGTGGCATACGATGGATTCCCAAAACCGCTCCATCACGCATTAACGTTCGATTAAGGGGGCAGTGCGATATCAGCGAACACCGTTGATCTAGAAGAAGGCCCATGGAACGAAGATTGCTCTCTGAAGGAGCTCGAAGGATAATCTAAAGTATGGCAGACATTTTATTAACCAGTCGCTTGTAAAGGTGGGCCCGGGGCCTAAGGTCTGTTACAAGTATTTTGATTTTAATGCGTTGGGTTGTAACCTTAGTCCTAAGGTTTAGTGATAGAATAAAATATCGGGAGATATATTTTAATTTTCCAAAGTTTGCTGAGAGAATTTATTTGTCAATTTCTTCAAAATTGATAAACAAAACTATGAGAAGTTGGGGAAGACCACGTGGAGATGAATTGAAATGTTGATAAAGCTGCAATAGGAGGACCAACTCTCCTTAGGGGGTCTCAAATTCAACCTTTTTGCTATCATGTTCTTCTTGTTTCTTCAGATTCCTTGGACTTGGAGATAGATCCTCTCATTCCTGTGACTCAAGAAGTTGGTCCTCCTGCTCCCATGGTGGAGGTATATGAGGATGCTCCTCTTTCTCCTGTGACACCGGGGGATGACCATATCATTTCTATGGTACCCCCTCCAAGTATTTTGGTCGCTTCCTTCGATTAGAGTTGATTTGCAAGATACCATCTTCCTTCTTATGTGCCTTTTGAGATCATGGTATAGGCCTTTGATATGTTCATACCTATCATGATTATAGATGAAGGTGCATCTGTTAGTGTTCTATCTTCAACTACTTGTCAATATTTTGGTTCTCCACTGCTTGTGCATGTTACTCAAAATTTGTTGGCTTTTAACGGAAGAACCAGTCAACCATTAGGGATCCTTCCGAAGTTTCTTATTAGTTTGGGAGGGAAAACCATATTTATAGATGTGATGGTTGTTCCAAGCCCCTTGGATTTCAATTTTCTCTCGGGGCTTGACTATGCTTATGCCATTGGTGCACTTGTCTTCTCCCTCTTTCGTGTGATCTGTTTTCCACACAAAGGTAGAATCGTGACCATTGATAAGCTATTATTCTTTGGTCCTGATGTGGCAACTGGCCCGCCATCATCTCTTCCGGATATTTATCCACCGGTTATAAATTCCCTACCGCAGGTTAATTATGTGGCTACCTGTCCCATGCTCGCATTCAGTGATAGTGCCATTGTGCATCGTGTGCTGGGGGCATTGGGTCCTGAATTCCAAGATGTTTTCCTCCCATCAGATGAGAACCTCTTAGAAGCCATGAATTATTATTAAACATGATGAGTTTTCATATGGAGCAGAGTTCATTTCCTTGTGTCAAGCTCCTTAAAAAATGAAACAAGCTTCGGAGCATGGTTTTTTTTCTTGTGTCAAGCTCCTTAAAAAATGAAACAAGGCCATCCAAGGATTGTTCGTCTTCTATGTAAACCTTGTTAGAAAATGAATTAGGTCACAAGGATAGTTCTTTTAATGTGTCAACCTCGTTAAAATAATGAAACACGTTCCTGTTCAATTCGAGTCTTTGATACGATCTCGTAATTGAACCTTCATTCCATCCACCTGTCAGTAACTAGCAGTCTACTCTGGTGCGTGTGTTGTGTAGGTTTTAACCCTGTACATAAATTATTTGCAAAAAAATCTTAAAAATATAAAATAAACAATAGCAAGAGCATAAAACATAAAACAGATAAACACAGAGATTTTCCCCTAGATCCCAAATCGGGACAACCAGCTTGATTTTTCATTATATTCCTTTTAGTGTTACAACACATATATATACATGTCGAAGCATAAATAAACCCCAATCCATTAACCCTGGATTATAACATAACCGTAGTTCCCTTGGCTGGATCTACAAAATACCAGGGGCCAAAAACCATCATACCCGAAAACCATTTGCAAACCCATGCACAAAACCATGGGCGGATCCGCCCACCGGAAAATAAGGACCAAAATTTTTTTCCGAGGTGCTGCCCTGGACCCCGACAAGTAGCCCCCCTGTGACCGTCTTGACATTGTGCCCAGCGCAACGTACAGGCGGGGCTATCGCCCCCCCTGTGACCCCCCCGCACGTGATTAGTCATGGAAATAATATAACACATACCCAACATGTTGAAGCTTGGGGGGCATGTACCTCGAATTGAGTCACCATGCTGTGGGCAACCAAACTTACTTCAAGCATAGTTTGTTTCAATTTCAAGCTTGTGTAAAAATGAATCCAACTTGAAGCAGAGTTTCCTGATTTGAAGATTGTGTAAAAACGAAACCATATCTTATTTTACCTCTTGTGATTGTCATTTTATCAGCCTATTTTGCCAGATGAACCTTGGTTTTCTCATTCTATCTTCACCATATGATTAGCCGATCATACACCTTCACTTGGTTGTTTCACCCATTCCTGAGGAACTGCTACGATGAGTGGTCTTGTTAGCCAACCTCTTAACCTTTACTTGTTCTGAGCAGTTCCACCATCACTGGAACCAGTTGCTACCCTTAATAACACTTGTTCCTCCAGGAGGAGTCATATTTCAACTCTTTTATGAATCTCTAAAAATGAAAATGTTATCAAGATTCTTGTAATTTTGAACTCGTTAAATGGCTATGAAATGATATCTACACAGTATACGTTTACCCCTTTTCCAGGCTGGGATGGATTATTTACAAAAAAGGAATACCTTAGCCTATCGCGACTTAGAGGTTCTTTAATATATTTTTTTGTACCTTTCCGGATCTGAGAGACTATTTACAAAAAGGGCCATGCTGGATTTTTATTTTTCTCCTTCTTTTCAAACTCTCTAAACATGAAAAGATGTCGAGTTCTCCCTTTGTCAGACTTGTTAAACCCTGATGACATCGGACTTCATCTCCATGATGTTATTTGATTTCCTCCTTCCTAGGGCTCGTAAAATGTACTATGTTGGATTTGTCCGAAGGAAAAACTTATACGACAAGCATATGCTATACTCTTAAAGCTTGGGTAAAAATAAATAGGTACTCGACAAAAATGGTGGGGGAAAATGGAACCAATTTTTAGTTATGTTGGCAGTATGTTGCTCTTGAACATGGCACTTTTCTGCATTCGTGTCAAGTTGGGGACATCTCATTTCGTCATTTTTGCCTCCATGGGTTTAGGTAACCTTTTTTGACCTCTCATTAGCTCTTTTCCATGACATCATGACCTCAGATCCCTTGATGTCAAATACTACCAAATCTAGTGTCGTGTAGCTAATATGTTCAAGAGAAGTTTGCTTCTGCATTTTTCAACCTTCCTTTGATTCTCTGTTGGTCCTGATTCACTATCATCATGTACCTATATCTCATGTCAATGATGTGGGAAAAATTATGGCCCTCCTTTGACTAGGTCACTTCTTGTCAACTTCAGCTCATTATCCAGGAATATGATATAAGAGACTCACTTTTGGTACCTTGTAGCCTGCATGCCTCAATGTCAGGTTCTCCGCATTCGACGCAAGGTCCACATCATTGGCCTTTGATCGAGTGATTCTGCAGATGTTAAATGTCATATCACTGTTCCCATTCCGTAGATTGTACCTTTCGTACCTTGAGGGCCATTATCATTATTGGTGGTTTCTCTCACGTCTGTTAACAAATTTCATCATTGGCTGGTAATCAGACGGTTTTCTTGCATGTTTGATTTCAGCTCATATATTCGCATGCTTGAAATTGTACTTGTTCAAGTCGAGATGGAGAGCAAGATCCTAGGTTTTGTCTGATGAAATCCAGGTTGCGAGTTCTTGTGGATTATCATGACTTAATGCATGACTCTTTCGATTGGATGGCTACGACCATACCTGAGTATATTTTTTTATCCTTATTGCTGGATGGCTACGTCCATACCACGAATCTTAGTTTTTATGTACTCTATTATGGATGGTTGTGCCTATACCACATGTTCATGTATCAAAGATATTAGTTGTATTTGTAATTGCAGGTCTTCTGACAGTGGTGTTTAGTTCGAATGCGTTCGCGTAAAACATTTCGCCCCTCCCTCTCCCTCGAACCTCATGCTTTAGGGGGGCATTTGTTACACAACAATTTTTCACTGTCCCTGCAATGCCCATCTCACACATTGGAGGTCATTTTTGTGACTAATAAGAAGTGTCATGCCTTGCAAAGACCATCATTGAATCCCTTTACATGAAAGTAATATTCATTCTATTGACAACTCCCTGAGTAGATCTTTAGAAACCCCTGTTTTTGCCTTGGTGCGAGTAGCCAGTTTTTCCCTCGTTCCAATGAGGAAAATTAACAATGGGACTTGTGCCATTTGGCACTCTCTGTTAGTTAGCCACTTGCGCTGAGCTTTTTATGGAATTAAAAAAAAAAAAATAGAGGTGGAGATTACACTCTAACAACTTCGAGGATGAGCAATTGGGAGTGGTTGGACTGAATAACCGCGAACTCCCTCTTTTAGTGTATGGTTTCCACATCTTATGGGAACCTCCTAAATGATAGGCCTCCCTTCCACCTTTGTAAGGATCCTATACCCCTCCTTTTCCTCTATAAAAAGAAGCTATCTATCCTTGCATAAGATAGCTGAACATGGAGAATTGAGTATACTATAGCTGAATTGTTGAAGAGATAGAACAAGAAGGAACTTCATTGAGAGAGCTTAAGCCCATGCCCTCATCCCATCTGAATCCCCTGACAAGCATCTAAGACACGCTTCAGCTGAATCCCACTAGAGGAGACTCCGATGTCAAATCTTTTGTTGTAACTCTTCCTTCTATCAATACATATACATGACTATTGTTTGGTTCCCATTTTGCATTATGTCATTTGTTTAATGCAATATGATTAGCCCTCTTTGACTGGCTAGTAGTTATGAATGAAGTTATTATGTCATATGTTGTTCTTGTTGGCTGATCTGTGTGCAGGTATCCGAGCATGACTGTGGAAGGATTATGACTTGCCGAGGCAGGAGCGAGAGGCCACCACCACTACAGCCGCGACGACAGCATTGGACTCCAGGTAGGTCGATCTACCATGTCTTCTTTTCATTTAGTAATTAGGAACCTACACTTTAGCATGTCTTTTTGTTCCTAGACCCACTCCAAGGTTATAGGGATCATATCTGTATGCATAGAGGATTTACCTACTTAAGAGCAGTAGTATGGAAGAAGTGGGCACACCAAACATATATTCAGAAACATATTTTTTAGCAACTCATGAGAGACCCAAAGGGTAGAAAACCTTGAAGGAAAAAGGGGGCAACTAGACCGATATTTTTTTTAGGTTCAGAAATGTAAAGGATTTGAGTTCACTGATAGAGGAAAATTGAGGAGCTTCAAAAGGGAGGCAAGAGGACCCACCAGCTATGTTAAGGACATGTGGAACGAAAGGGTTGTGTGTGCTCACCATTAGTAAATAGGTCAATAATTTTCTTCTCCAATGTAGATTGGTTATCAAAGGATTGACACCAAGAAATAGTTGTATTCCTTGTATCAAGGTGATTGTAAAGGGCCATGATAATTGGTATGAGAGACCTATCATTTTGTATTATATTTTGTAATACAATGAAGAAGGTTTTTAAAAAGTTAAAAAAATTTGTATGCACTATTTGATTCTGTGACGTGTGTAGATTCCACTATTATAAGTAGATGTGTTGTGGGACATGACTATGTTTTTGTGAGAGATTCTAATAACAAACAAAAATTATCATGTGCCGTGGAAAGGAAACCTATGCCTTGTTGTTGGCTTGAGGGGTCCTAACCCAGGTTTAGAGTTAAGCTTAGCCAGCGAAACCCTCTTACCAGCGGCCCTTTCAGAAGTGACCTACTTGCATAGGTCAAAGTATAACCCAAAGCAGTATGGGGGCATGCTGAAACTAGGTTCCCACACCCTAAGAGAGAATTAAATGATGTGGGTTTCTACAGATCTATAAGAACAATGATGTGACCTTCACAACAAAAACCCTAACCAGGTAGATCTATGTCAATTTACGCAGGTTATTCGGCACACACATAGCTAAAGGCTACGCAATCCCTTCAATAGTCTTAGAAATGTGATATTCAGTTCTTATAGTAATAGATCTATGCATTCAACATTCATGTAAGATAGAAAAGAAGGTATGCAACCGATCCAAACACAGATAATTCAGTAAATGGAAATAACACATAGAAACAAATCATAAACCAAAATATTGATGCATTTGATAGTCAGAATTATCTAACAGACTTCTTTATTCTTTCATGGTTCATAATCCCTTTACAATAATTCAGTTCCACCTGCGCACATAGCTAGAGAGGTCCACTCACAACAATACTAAGGTCTCCCTGCACATAGCCAGTAGGAGCCTTCTATACCCAGAGAAATTTGCTTTAGAGCTCAAAACATCATAATCTTATCAAAACTTACTTAGAACTTCTCTATCCAACTCGATATAGACTCCTATTTATATCTTTAGCCTGCACTCATCTAAGGTCCGCAAATTGTGGTTTGCAACCCCTATTTCTATGCTTTTTCCCATTACAACTCATGAAGGGGATTGAACCCACCCCAAAGCCCCTTGACCTTTGCATTTCTTAGCGCGCATGACTCAAAACTACAAAATACTATATTTTTATCAAAATTGTGGTCCTAAGGGACCTTGCTCCAACAAGCCCCCATAATAATCTTGTGACTCGTCCTGAGTCACAGCAGTGTTGAGGTATTCATCTTGTTTTGTAACTCCTTGATGGCAGCAACAAAGGGTGCCAGGACACCCATGCTCTGATCAACTACACTCTACGTTGTGTCCACTAGTTTTTCAAAATTCAGCCCTGCTACTGCAAGATCTATGCTTTGATAAGTTTGGTTAAAATTATTTACGGCGACATCCAGATCCTGTGACAACTTCATCGCTTTATCGCCACATGGCTTCATGTGGTTTGTTAGAATAAGATTATTTCTTTGCAGCTCCTTCACTTTGTCGTGCAAGATATGGCTTGTCTACAATCGGGCCACGTACTGAGTGGGTACAAAAGTAGGCAGGGCCTCCTGAAGATCGTCAAATGCCTGCTTCTTGGCATGCAATTCCTATGAAATATTCCTCACCATTGGATCTTTTTGCATGGATGTCCATAGTCCCATAGCTGTTTCAAGTAGTTCAGTTCCCTTATTGATTGTGGCGGAAATAACTATCGAGGGTTCTTTGACTTGGGCAACCCACTGTGGCCGCACCTCTAGTGGAGTTTCTGGTTTTCGCTTGGCTTGTAATTCTGCCATTTTTTTCTCAAAGTCGGCCTTCGCTACATTCACTTGGTATCTAGAGGCTTTCGGTGCCACTACCAAACTTTCGATTTTAACATGCATCACAGATGACACGGGAATGGCTACTTCGGGCAAATCACCACATAGTATATCAATCAAATGTTCTAATTTTGGTCATTGTGCTACAGCTCCCTACTACACTATTTGAGCATGTAGAGATTCTTCAGTCTTTACCGCGATCTTCTGTTCAACTTCACTTAGTTGCTAGTGCACGTGTGCCTCCCTGCATTGCAACTCGTTGGTAATAATAGTTTGAATTGCGTGCAGCTTACCGCAGGTAGCATTGAAAATTCTATCCCAACCTCTGGGAAGGTTTGCACTTGCACACGCAATTCATGTTGTTTGATAGTGACTGCTATGCCTGGGAAGGGGCATATTCTGTTGTCCGTCATGCTAATAATCATAGTAGTAGGTAGGCTCACATGAACCAGCCTCACTTGATTCACGCTCACCTGGATATTATCGGTATTCAAATGCAACACTTGTAACCCTGACTATATTGCCTCTATAGCTACATTTTACTTCTCTTCCATCATGGTCCACCCATCTTCAAAGGCAGATTTGATCGCATCTACTATTTTGTCCAAGTCCTCCTCAGTTAAGGTAACATCCTCTATTCCTCCACCCTTTGCGCCTTTCCTATTCTTGTGCGTGCCCTTAGAGGCTTCTACGTCATTCTTAGTTCCTCTTGAAGACTCTGCTCTAGTGCCATCTAGACCATCTAGGCCTCCAAGGTCCAATTCTTCTTCTCTCTCAGGTTCTTGATCTGTTTCTTTCTTAGTTTCCTGCTTGGTATCCTGTCTTTTTCTCAATATTTTTCTACTTCCTTCTCTGCATCCTTATCTTTTTCTTCTTATCTTTTTGGACATGGAGGTTGTGAAAAGCGCAATAGATTTGAGCCTGGTCTTCCATGCTTGATACCAGGTCTCAAGGACTTGGTCAATTTCTGCCTCTGTGACCATGTATGGTAGATTGTACCAAACAAAGTCCTTACGCGACCAAATTTGTATTGTTTGCATCGTGAACTGGAACTATGCAATGGCTTGGTACTTGGCATACGTGGTCGGGGACAATTGTGACCACGAGTGGATAGTTATTGCCAGTGCACCCTCAAATACAACCCAAAATATTTTGTTCTCTTTTACTCTCTATGGGTCTGGAGAATCCCACATATTGGCGTAGCGTGCCCCTTTTCACACACCAGGTTTGAGCTTTACGAGTACTATTCCCTCTAGCATCTCCCATGCAATTAAAGAAATCAACAACAACAACTTGGAGTAGCTGAACCTTTTCCCTTCTTATTGTGCCTCATGAACATTCTCCAAAAATTCTCAGCAAAGATATTTTAATCTATTATAGCTTGCTCCCTTCTTGCACTGACCTATGAGTGCAATAACATGTGTAGGGACAACCTTAGGTCAGCATTTACGTGTTAGATTGCATCTCAAGACCATGGTATGAAGACATACTTTGGGGTCAACAATTTGTTGCACTAGGAGTCCCCTGTAGTCGTGCCTGACCTTGTAATCCTTCTTAGCTTTAGTAGTGAGCTTATGATAATTTCTCTTCCCAAAACCAGCCATGGGATGGGGTCCCTTCTTGGGTAGGTCGGTGATCCATTAGATCAGTGTGACATCTATTGGAATTCAATTGGTGATCCATAAGCATCCATCATGGATCAATGTCAACAACTTGCACACACAGATACTGAGGAATGGATACCTAGAAAAGTAGGTAATTATCAAAAAATTGAGAATCCCTGTGTTTCTCAACCCGTGTGCCCACAACATAAACTCTACCTTCACCACCCCATCATATAATATGTTCTCGAGGTCATATTCAGGCTAAATTTCCGGGAACATATCCTCATTCGCCAAGTCATAGTCGTCAAACTTAACCAAGGGGAGTTTTCCAAACATGTATCCCTCCAAAGTAACCTCCACTCGGATCAGTGGCATCTACACGTATGTGTGCATTGTATCCAAATATTTTTGCACCCTCACATAGGGTCTCTATGGCTAGACATACTTCTGGATCCATGAGATGGGCTCAACGAAGAGCACAACCTCCTCTCTTGCACTCGTGGGTTTCTTAGTTGGGTCGCCTACATGAGATATATCCTTTGTCGCCTGGCACAGAGATGTGATTTTCCAACACATTTCCATGACTTGGAAGATGACCCCTTAGACATCTTACCCTTTCCCTTAGCCAGCCTAGACATGACTTCTTGGACCTCTGGTACTACTTCATGAACATCATTCGATCTTGGCTCTGTAAATGCTGTGAGCGACACAGAGTGTTCTTCAGATGACACGCTATAAGGGTTAGTGGCCATCATTCTTGGGCAGAAAATATATTCTGGGTTTCTCACGTCATATGCAGGCGTCTCTCAGCCAGACATACCATGCTCAAAGACAAATTCATGGTGCAATTCATAGATAAGCTCAAGGCACAATATACTAAAAAAACATAGGAACAGAATATGACCCGTGCCCTTCCTTTCATAGGAAATCTAAGGTAAAAACGATAAAATATTCATTAAATGCATCTTACCTCCATAAAAATGGTCAAAAATCCAATAATATCTACTCATTAAATGCAGAACACCCACTCCATCGAATGGTAAAATCACTTTTTCACCCAGTTTTACTATTCTAATGGCTAGTTCCTCCTATTGCGAACTACCTTTGTGCTCTTGCCGCACCTGTCTATGACTTTCCTCTGTGATGTGTGAAAACAAGTGGATTCCCATTCCATGGACATATAGTCAATTAGTAGGCACAAGGTTATCTATATATGGCTTCAGCTTTCTTCCATTGAAATTCTCGAGAAGACTTTCACCGTGCAACGTGGCCAAGCACACCGCAGCTCCATCATTCATTTCCTTCACAATGTATGGCCCTAGCCAGTGCCTCCTAAAATTTATCGGGTGGAACAAAAACTGACTGTCATATAACAAGACCAAATATTCTTCTTTGAAAGCCTTCTGACAAATGTGTCTATCATGCCAAGCCTTTTTGCGCACCTTTTACGCTTGCTGATGAAAGTTAGCAATGAACCAATCCTCCTCTAAGGCAACCAGTTGCGCAAGGCGTTCCTCCATGATATCAATCTCAACCATATTAGTAAATGTTGTAATTCGTAGGCTTAGGACATTATATTCCATTGGCATGACTGCTTCTTTCCCATAAACCATTCTAAAAGGTGTTTTTCCAGTCAAATTCTTGCATGTGGTCCTATAAGCCCATAACATAGAAGGGATGTGTATGTCCCAATCATTATAATTTCCATTAAAAATCTTTGTGAGCACATTCTCCAATATTTGGTTGAAAGATTCTACTATACCATTTTCCCGAGGGTGATAAGGAGTACTCTTCTGGTGATGTATCTAAAATTCCTCTGTCAGAGCTTCAATGGTTTCATTAACAAAGTGCATACCCATATCACTCATTAATGTCTTCGGGCACTCAAACCTAGTCAGAATATGTTCAAAAATGAAATGTGTAGTAGTATTTGTGGTACAATCCTTAAATGACTTAGATTCTACCCATCTGATTACATAATATGTCACAGTGATGATGTAGCATGCGCCAGTCTTCTTGCCCAGAGGATTAATAGGTCCAAAAAAATATATATCCCATTTATCAAAGGCCTGCAGGGCCACCTGTGGTTGTAGGGGCATTTCATCTCTATGTGAGGTCTTCCCCATTCTTTGGCATGCATCACAAGCCCGACAGTATGCATGTACATCACTGTGTAGGGTGAGCCACCCTAACCCAACACGCAACACCTTATGTGCAGTGGCCTTCCCAACATAGTGGCCTCCTGCCACTCCTCCATGTGCCTCAACCAAGCTGTCAATTCTCTCATGTTCCAACACATACCCTATTAATACTTCATATTCTCCCATATTGTAAAATTGACTAAAAATTAGCCTAAATCAGTTGTGCGTGGAACCAACTCCTTCTTCTACTACACCGAATATTCAACAGGCACACTTTGAGTGGTTAGAAATTGAATTATATCATCAAAGAGTTCATTAACCACCTTGATAGCAAAGAGTTGTGCATCAGGTAGCCCCTCCTCTAGACTAGTTGGTTCCTCCCCATTTTGTATGCATGATAGATGATCAGGTCCAGTGCTCAATCTACCATGCTTCAGAATAACTTCAAAATGATATTCCTAAAATAGCAAAAACCATCTACAAATATTCCCCCCCAACACGGGCTTCTTTACCAAGTATTTTAAACCAAAATGGTCAATGAACATCTTGAAGTGCCCCCCTAGCACATAGTGCCTATAATTTTGAAGAACATAGACCATGGCCAATCCTTCCCTTTCTGTGGTTGAGTAGTTGCACTCTGCACTAGAGCGCTTCCTACTGGAAAAATTAACGGGGTGATCAATATCTCCTTCACCTGGCTGCACTAAAACAGCTCCAAGTGTTATACCGGATGCATCCACATGTACATGGAGGATCTTGGACCAGTCTAGGAGTATTAGAATAGATGCAATAACCATGTTTTCCTTCAACAACTCAAATCTCTTTTGGCATTCCTCATCCCATAAAAATGACACATCCTTTTTCAATAATTTCTCCATAGGCGTAGTGATGAGATCATAGCCCTGAATGAACTTTCTATAATATCTGATGTGTCCCAGGATGGAGAGCAGTTGTTTTTCATTAGTAGGGACTTCTATTTTGATGATAATTGTAATCCTAGTTGGATCTACCATCAACCCTTCCTGACACACAATATGGCCCAAAAAATTCCAAAAGGAACGTAGAATATGAATTTCTTCAAGGTAAGAAAAATCTAGTGCTTATTACAACTATCAATCATCATTCATAGGTTAGATACATGCTTCTTTACCATCCCAAACACAATCTGATCATCAAAATACACCTCCAAAAACTTTTGCATTAATTCTTTGAACACATCTACTACTACGCGGGAGAAGATAGCAGGTGCATTTTTTAATCTGAAATACATGACTATGTATGGGAAAGACCCCCATTTCATTACAAAGGTGGTCTTGCTTCAGTCTTCTAGTGCCATTCTGATATGATGATACCTTGAAAATCCATTAGTAAAATAATAAGCCTCTTTTCCACCTAGATTATCCAAGATCTCATCTGAAAATGGAGTAGGGAAGGGGTCATGCACACATGCATCGTTCACCTTGCGCATATATACAAAAATCCGTATCTCTCCCTTATTTTTATTTTCTTGAACAATGGGGCTCACCCACTCAAACTGCTCCAAAGGCTCGATGATTCCTGAAGCAACCATCTTCTCTAGTTCCTCTTTCACTTTCCGTTTATACTTGGTATTTAATTGTTATGGTCATTTCTTGATAGGGCACGCATCTAGTTTCAAAGTGATATTCATAATGCCTAAGTCTCCTACAATTCCTTTAAGCTTAGATAAATTCATGGGAAACAGGTCTTGATACTCTGTCAGCAGCTCCGCAAGATTTCTCATTGTGTCATCATCCCAATAGCCCCCTATTTTGGCTAACTTGGGTTGTTCCTCTGTCCCAATGTTGACTTCCTTTAACTTCAGAGGCTTAGTTACATCTATAATTCCCAATAAGGGCCCTGCAATTGCGCACTCCCCTTCAGACTCAAGAATGTTGATATTTCTTGGGTCCTCTTTATTGTCTTCTACTAAAAGGTTCCTGCAATGGAAAATATCTTACATCTGTGCTTCCCATGATGGTGCAGAACATTCTATTCGAGGTCGGGAGTCATGAAATACATGTGCTTCTATATCATATAGAGATTCATGAAATCCATTTTATCCCCTAACCAAGCCAAAGGTTTATATAAAATTGTCAGTCATCATAATCCAATGGTAAGGCTATCGGTGTAGCTTTATTTCCAAATACCATGTAGTAGGTATCAGCCCCAGCGAATGGAAAAACATATGAACCCATTCGTTCGAGGTCTTCTCATTTGAAATATCCATCCACATGGCCAGATGTTTGCGCAGGTCACCCTGACCATAGAAAAGCTCAGTTGGTGGGGTAGCGGGTAGCTCAAAGTGAAACTTCATTATTTTACTACATTTCTCCCAGTCCTTAAAATTTCCTTTGTGTATACCACCAACATGCTGGGGTTGCGTGCATGCCCATATCAAGTGCCCAGAACCTTCGTTCTCCCACGACAACCTTTTCCAACTTTTCCAAAAATAATACAACACTATGGGAACCATTGAAATAGGGTAGTTCTCTTAACTCTAAGGAGATGCAATGAAAATTATTAGTGATCTTGAGGTAGCGCAACACAGAAACATCATGTAACCGATTATGCCAGTTCTTCATCTCCCCATCCGAATCTGAGAAACATGAGTTATCCTTTTCCCAGTTCATAATTCCATCAGTTGAACAGTTGGTCTAATCCTCATCTCACACATTCATCTTGTAGATATGGTCAACATCATCTCCTTCGTGGACCGGTTCTATATATCTTTCTCCTTCTGCCAGATCTAGAGGTACTATCACCCCTGTACCATCATTTTCAAAAATCATGCTTCTTTGGTTCAAGTTGATGATACCTCCCATATCGATGGCCCAATCCATCCCTAGTAGCATGCGGTAAGGGTATTCATTATCCAAAATTTGTATTAATTCAAAATCTGCATGTAACTTTACTAGAGCAATGTCTACTAGAACCTATCGGAGCTTTCCAAGTGGAATGATCTTCTGCTGACTAGCCATGCACAGCTGAATGATGGAACATGGTTCGCCCATATTTTTCCAAGTATGCTTAAGTAGAACATTTTCATCAAACCCTAACTCCACGATTACCTAATCCATCTCATATTGGCCAATTTGTATAGTCATGCATATCTCCCGAGCAGTTCTCTTCTTGTTCTTATAAATCTTGTTCACATCCTTAGTCTCGGTAAGAGGAAATTCCTTGTCCATGCAACTGTCTATCAGGTCCTGCATATTTTCTACAACTTTCTAATTGCGTAATAACTTAATACAGGCTTGTAGGAAAGGGTTGAATCCGTCATCAATATGTGCTTCCATGATAGACTTCGATGTGGACGCACCTGCAGCTGCAAAATCCTTCCTGGATTCAATAAAAGTCTATTTTTCCTTCTTTATGTTTAGTCCTTCCTTATTTTCAGAGGCCTTCCTCATCAATGGCTCTGCATCAACCTTCTTTCCCTCATCTCCTCTGGTGGAAACACCATTGTGTGTAATTTTATTTACACTTGGATCATCATCATGTGGCTCAACTTTAACCATTTGTATGTTCTGTGTAGGTGTTTGTTGTTTCTTTTCCTGCATTATAGCAATTAAAATAGGAAATTATTAAATAACATTATAAAAATGTCTATAGTACCACAAAGACTGTCATGTAGGGTTCAGGAAGTCGCACACATAGTGTTGAGCATCTCCACATTTATAGAAAATTAATTGTTCTACTCTGCGACCTGCGCCTCCACCTCTCCTTCATCCCCTTCATCTTGCTAGAGATCCTCCATGCCCAGAGGGAGATGCTAGTGAAGATGGTCCAGCCTACACCCTATAAAGGTTGGAATTGTCCATCATTAGCTTGAATGTGCTGTAGTGGTGCTCATCGTGATGAACTAAAGAGAAAAACTTGCACCATGGTTGCTTCAGTTCTGGAAAATAGCTTCCTAATCGAGGGAAATGGTCTGTATCATGTCGTCCAACTACTTTACAATCAATGCACCATAGTGTGGGAATAACACTTGGCCCTGTCGCATATATGGGTCACAATGGATTTGGCCGTCATGCTTGCACGTTATGTGAGAACAAAGTGGACTAATATTTTGTGTGGTCGGAACCCTTACAACATATACACCATACATTTGTGCCAACTTCCTTTCCTCTCTCTCTCTGTAGGTTTTAAATCTCTAAGTGCATTTCCTCCAACTGATTTTGTATTTGCAGAGTTTTGAATTGATCATCTTCTCTAGGCATAGCTTCCAGCTTCATAACAACTTCAAGGGCTTTGGCCTGAGAGTCGATCTTCTTCTGGTTCATGGGCCCACACAAATGTGGTAAGAGCATTGTAATAAACCATTCCTTTCCATGCTTATCTTCATAAATAAATCCTCCCTCATTGATGGTGCGCTTCAGCCGTTTATCGACCTCCCAAATAGATTCATTTGGCTCTTATTTTATATCTTTCAATTATGTCACACACTGTGAGTAGGACTTTTCGATTTTTGAATTGTTGTTTCAAAAATTTCTTAATCTAAGCAACAGTGGGATCAATATTCTGAGTGATATATCCCACTAACCAATATAATGAATTACATTCAAATGCCATAGCTAGTTGTGCTCTCTTGACAACATCAGTGTTCACATTTTGTGTGGTCGATAATGCATTGGAAACAAACCAGAACCTATCCATGTTATTTTCTCCCACACCCATGAAGGTGGGTAGATTCATATGTGCAGCCATATCTCCTTCTAGTGGTGGTGGTGGTGGGGTAGGAGATTTCTTACCCCTACGGGAATCAGTCACTTGGAGTAGTAGGAGGGCTACCTTCGGCACGTACCCTCATCACTGCCTATATCACTGTTAGGAAAGTTTCTCAGAGGGTTGTATACAGAGATATCTCCTCTCTGATTAATCTGGTAATACTTTCTGCTACGCGTAGTGATTTCTAACTTATCTGGGGTTATTCACTTGGTGTGACTGCACAAAACACCCTTTTCACATAATATAATTTTAATCAACAAAGTTAGAGAGTGTATGAATTTACCTCTCAGTCCTTTGAAGAACCTCCTTTCAGATTAAGAATATGACATAAACTAATCTACTACAAACTTTGTTACAAACCCACCCAAAATGTTGTCAACCCAATGATATACAGTACGGGTGATGGAATTATTAGTTTTCTCTAAATATTTAATCAGCTAAGGCATCCACTAAGTGACCTTATCATCCTTCCATCAGGTTTGGAACTCATCTAGTCTTGATAACCACTCTTGTAATTCTTTCGCAAAGGTTATAAAGAAGATCTCGTGAACCTCTATGAAAATATACTTCTGTTTCCAATATTCAGGAGACAACTTCTTACTTATGTTTTCCTTAAGGGTAAATTCTTGAATTTTATTCTCAAACCAGTCTTCTAACTCTGGCTTAGATGGCCGCCACATCACCCAATATCTCAAAAAATGAT
Source organism: Pinus albicaulis (assembly GCA_034641835.2). Taxonomy (NCBI): domain Eukaryota; kingdom Viridiplantae; phylum Streptophyta; class Pinopsida; order Pinales; family Pinaceae; genus Pinus; species Pinus albicaulis. The sequence goes on from CM076580.1 coordinate 1,151,225,451, forward strand.
CCCGGTCCAGGCAAGAGAACCATTTGTTAGCTTCGGGGGTCATGACCCAGGTTCAGAGTTAACCTTAACCAGCAAAACCCTCTTACCACCGACCGTTTCGGCAGTGACCTACTTGCACGGGTCAAAGTATCACCCGAAGGAGTATGGGGGGGTGCTGGAACCTGTTTTCCACACCCTGAGAGAGAATTAAATGATGTGGGTGTCTGCATATCTATAAGAACAACGACCTGACCTTTGCAATAGAAACCCTAACCAGGTAGATCTAGGTCAATTTACACAGGTTATTAGGCGAGCGCACAGCTAAAGGCTTTGCAATCCATTTGATAGTCTTAGTAAGGTGATATTAAACTCTTATAGTAAAATATCTATGCATTCAGCATTCATATAAGATATTAAATCAGGTACGCAACCGATCCAAACATAGATAATGCAGTAAACAGAAATAACACAAAGAAACAAGTCATAAAGTGAAATACTGATACATTTTATACTCAGAATTATCCAACGCAGTTCTTTATTCATTCACAATTCGTAATTGCTTTACAATAATTTAGATCCACCCACACACACAACCAGTGGGGTCTGCACACATCAGGATTAAGGTCTCCATGCACACAACCAGCAGGAGCCTTCTATAACTAGAGAATTTCACTTTACAGTTCAGAACATCATAATCCTATCAAAAATTAATTAGAACTTCTCTATCTAACTCGATCTAGACTCCTATTTATATCTTTAGCCTGCGCTCATCTAAGGTCCGCAAATTGTGGTTTACAACTCGTAGTTCTACCCTTTTTCCCATTACGACTCATGACGGGGCTTTCACCTGCCCGAAAGACCCTTGAATTGTGCATTTATTAGTGCACATGACTCAAAACTACAGAAGGCTATATTTTTATCAAAATTACAGTAATAAGGGACCCTTTTCCAAAACTTGTTAACCTAAAAACTACCTACAAATCATCTTAGGATACTCATGTCCAATATCAAGTCATCCCACTTAACAAGTTACCAAGAAAAAACTCACATCCAACTATAGTCGTAAAACAACTAAACAACATAGTTTATATCTTGACATTCCACATCACACAACATATCTTTGAATTCCTTGGAACTATGTGGCATATGTTAGCATCCCATGCATTTCTTGGCATGATTTGGCACTCCCTAACACACCCTAGCACTTCCTGATATGACTTGGTAGTTTAGCATGCCTTGGCACTACCCTGATTTAACCTTGTTACTTCCTCTGTAACATATGCAACTCACCAGAACTCCCTATTACACACACTTATTCATTCATTTCCATTCATTTTGACCTAGTTCTTCCTTTTTTTCCCTGACACACATTGGCACACCATGGCACGTGGCACATCTTGGAATGCTTCCCTAACACTCTAACATGACTTGGAATTTCCTATAATCCCTTTCCACTCCCTCCTTAGAACACCTAGAATGTTCTAACAATCCCTATCACAAAATGTTATTCATTTGTTTCCATACAATATAAACTAGTGCTCCCTTTTGTTTTCCTGGCACTCCCTAACACTCCCTAGCATGCATTCGCACCACACCCTAGAACCTTGCACATATTGGGATTCCTTAGCACTTTTCATGTCTTGGCATGCTTAACATACCTTAGAACTAGCTAGCATGTGTTAGTACTTCTTTGAATTCCCTGACACACCTTTTAGCTGCCTACTTGTCATGCCCTCAAAGATAGCCTTAATTTTTTTGCAACTTGGGAACCCAACCAAGTCATTGGAAAAATAGTTTTGTGTGTAGGCCAAAGTATCCCTTTGTCTAAAACTAATTTTTCTATCCCCTTATGACAATCATAGGATTTCCTCATAAAACTCCTATTATGAAATTATCCTAACACATTATATTTGGGACACATAGAATTCACTGACACTCCTTAGCACACACTTGTATTCATTCATTTTCATGCATTTTGAACTAGCTTTCCCTTGTGATTCCATAACACTCCTCAAAAACCCTCGATACACAATGAAGTTATCTAGCATGTGTTAGTATTCCTTTTCATTCCTTGGCATTCCCTGAAACTCCTTAGTTATCATGCCCTCACAACTACCCTTTTTTGTTTTGTAACTTGGGAACCCAACCAAATTCTAGCTTGACTACAACAACTTGGGAAGTTACAATTACTACAACTATAATATGCCATTTTCACCTAATAATTACTTCCTATAACTCATCTTAGGCTACTCATGATCAATATCAACTCATACAAATTAACAAGTTACGAAGACAAGGCTCACATCTAACCATGTTAATTAAAAAAATAATCAACATAGTTTACATATTGAAATTCCATAACACTTGTCATGTCTGAAAATATGTTGGAGCTATGTGGAACATGTTAGCATCCCCTAAATTACTTGAAATTCTTTGGAACACCCTTACATACCCTAGCACTCCCTGACATGCCTTGACACTATAGCATGCCCTTACTCCCTCCCTAGCACATCTCTAGCTCACTAATACTCCCAATCACAAACTCTTATTAATTCATTTCCATGCATTTTAACATATTGTTTCCTTATATTTACCTCAAGCTTCCTAACACTCACTAGCATGTAGTGGCACACCCTGGAACCTGACACATCTTGTCATGTCACCCTGGAACCAGGGAAAATTTTAGGGGCGAATTTTAGCCCAAGGGCGAAATTTAAGGGGTTTTAGATTTTAGAGGGGCGAATTTTTTATATAGAACCTATTTTGTATAGTTTTGTATAAATAGCCCCAAAATTATTTTAAAAATAAATAATTATTATGGTTTAGCCAAAAAAAAAAAAAAAAAGTGTAGATAAACATAAAATGTTGGATTCGCCTTCGATTCACTAGTCTGTGATTTTATGGGGTTGTATTCGCCCCCGATTTATTGAGTTGGAGGGTTTTGGATCTGCATTCGCCTTTAATTTATGTTGATGATGCTGGTTTTGGGTTGCGTACGCCTGCGGCCTCAGATTTACGATTTACACTGATGATGCTAGATGATGCTGGCTTTGGGTTGCATATGCCCTAGATTTACAGGGCAATGGAGATTTACTATGACGATGCTAGTTTTGGGTTGCATATGCCCGGATTTACAGGGCAATGGAGGGTTTTGGGTGGATTTTTTTGAATCCAGAGCTGAAGCCATACAATATCTGGTAATATTATGAAGTCTTTTCATGTGCAGGGGTCCAGGTATACTGGTACATGTTCTTTCTGATTTGCTAATATCTAAGTTATGCTGCCCATTTTTCCCATGTAGCATTGAACATGAGCATGCACATGGATGCCAGCTTGCCAGCAGACAGAAGATCATTTTTTCCCAATCAGAAGCACATCTGCTTTGTGGGACATATCTCTACTAAAACATCTATGATTTTCATAACTATGGCCATGGACATAGTTTTGCTCCCCAACATGCCTTTGTGGCCTTTTGGCATGGTGATAATAGGGTTTCAGGCTCAGTGGCTAGCCACCTGTGAGTTGTGAATATCTGCAGTTGATTGCTTGGCCTTAGCTTCCACATTTAGCAGCCAGGGTCATGATGTCTCCTTGCATGACACCTGGTGATTTTGCAGGGGGGAGATTCATTTGGTCTGTTAGTAATGGTTTTTGAGTCCAAGTTTCTCCTTCGCATGTTTTGTAAAAGGAAATTTAGAGATAATCTGGCTTATTAGTTTCAGGTGTTTTATTTGCATTGGGCCCATGAGCTACACAATGGTGTGCCTATTTTTCTGCTCATATTTTTTTTAATGTGCTCCTTAATCTGTACATGTACCTTAATGTCTTCTTGATAGATATAAATAGCCCAAGGGGTTAGCTCAAGCATTGTTTCCAATGTTACTTGGCATTTGGTTAGTTCCATGTAGACAGGTGCCCAGTTCATATTACCGTAGATCAAAGACACTAAGGATAACATACACAAAATGTGGGTAAGCATCTCTTGGATTTACATGTGTAGTTTTCCTTGGAAAAAAAAAGGAAGCATAAATCCATGGGTAAGCATCCTTTGCATTTCCCTATGAGGTTTTGATTGCAGAAAAAAAGAAGCAGCATATTTTCCAGAAATTTTAAAAATAAAACATCATATGACAAAGAAATCTCACATTGGCATAGGTCCAGACAGGGACAGATAGGGACTTTGCATTTCAGCTCTTGCACTTATGCTTAAGAGCAAGAAGGGAAATGATTATGGAACTATGAAGTATAAGCATGTTGGCACTTTCAGGTAAGTTTTCATATTTGTTCATTATCTCGCCCTTTTGAATTTCTACTTCTATGAAGACATTTATTATGTGTTTTGAGGATGCACAAAGGCCATACATACATTCCAAAGAGATCTTAACTAACAGTTCAGCTCAGTTAACTTTACCCAGAACTTGAAGTAAATGAACATAAAGCATCTATAGTTATCCATCCACATTAGGATCACAATGAGAAGGAACTGTGCACAATAACATCAAGTCATTTGCCCCAGAAAAAGTTCTTCATACATTAACCTCCTCCTCTTTTAATCTTCCCTCTTAATTGTCACAGTTAGTTCAACTCTAACTATCAAATGCTTCCCTTGATTCAAGTGATGAGTCATATACAACTATAAATCTGTTACATTTCACATTCATCCACTATTAAAATTAGAAACACACTCACACATATACATACATTGAGAGAGAGAAATACCTTGGAAAATCATGTAATTAACCCATGTCATCTTAAACATCCTTATACCACCTAACTCAAAATATTCAAAATGCCCCACATCATCTGACCCTTTTCCAGGAATGATGGGCACCTGGCCACCTTGGTGTTCTAGAGTCTAGCAGAGGCAAAAAAATAATGGAATTGTTTGTCATGGAATGGGTTGGTTGAGTCCATTACAGCTTCTTGGCACTCACTACTATCTTTTTCTGAATCAATTTGGATTGAGGTGCTTCCACCTTTTGTTTCAATTCCAGCATTTTCTCATCTAATTCTGCAGTTGTAGGTGAAAAAACCGAGAATTTTGTATTGTCCTATGAAAAAACTAAATTCTTTCCAGCAAGGAATCATTCTGTAGATTTGAGTGCCTAGTATCGATTTGAATAAATTCTTCCAGGTAACTAATTTAGCATGACTCATCTTCTGGAGAGAGATAGGCAGAGCCGTTCTGGAAATAGAATTGCACTTTGATGTTTCATTCGTGAAATTGCCTATGAAGAGTGAATGTCTTGCTTTAATTGGATGAATTCGGGTCTTCCATTGGCTATGTTGCACTCTTAAACATCTGTTACCCAGACCACTCACAAATTTAGTAACATTGGCTTGTAGAGTTGTTATTTGTCCTTTTGACAAGATGAGTTCCCTTTCTAAAGGACTAAGAAGGGAACCTTTTGGTGCACACCGTGAAAGGAAACAGAGGTTTGGAATATATTTTCTACATGAATCAATGAGAAAATAATTTATGTAAATTAAGTAAACACAGTTTTAATAAACAACATATAAACATTCAAGCATTAGACAATATTTCCCTGGGAAAACCCTTCCGGGAGAAAAACCTTGCACTCTAAAGCCCTCTCAATGTATTATTTAGCAATTAGATGGTTACAGTACATTATAAAGTCTCCATGCTTTCAACAAGAGTGTATAGCAGTGTTTCACAAAGCGGAGACGTTTTCTGAAATTGAAACGTTGGAAGCATCATTTTCCAAAAATTTAGGAAGCGAAGCATCTCAGAAGCATCTATTCGATCTCCATGCATGTTCCACCACTCAAAAGAAGACAAATTCTCTTAGTATTTAATTGCATGATTGCTCCCAAATGGACCAATGCCAAGCATATGGTTGCTCAATTATTTCCATAGCATGACAGACATCTCATCTGGGACTAATTTATCCAATACTTTCATATAACCAAATAGAACCTCTGGATCTAGGTGTGGTGCTCTCCTGCTCCCCCTGCCAGGTGTTGGCTTTGAAAGCCATGATGGATAATAATATTTAGGTGTCAAAACATATGTTGATGTAGGGGCATCCAAAATAACTTCATTGGCTGAGGAGGTCAAAACCTTTTATCAGAGGATTTGGTTCCTCAATGTGTGGGATTTGTTAGAGAGATCAGGATAGAGATTGTTAATTTTCCATGTAAGGAAATTAATTTAGCTATTTGTTGTAAATGGATAATATGCCAAAATTGGGCTCATCTGATCCTATCTTCTTGGATTTGGAATTATTTCATTCATGTAATTATTCTTTAAAAGTTTGCATTAAAATAGAGGAGTGGGACTTTGGAGTGACTTTTGTGCCATTGAAATTCGTATTCCTTGTCATTCTTGTGTTTTTACTTATTGTTGGAACTGATTTTTTTTTTCATAATACCATGGTTGATATAATGTGGAAAATAGTGCATGGTTGTGGTACTTTGAAGAGGAGCCTTTTTGAAGAGCCAAGAAGGGGGAGCACAGATAAGTTTTGCGCAAATAAAGAGAAGGGAGTGTAGGAACAAAGCATAGCACGACAAAAAGCCTTACTTGTTTCCATTTGAACATTAATGCAACACTTGACAAGAGTTGGGGAACAGAACTAGAGTTCTATTGAAGAGAATGGATTTAATAGATGAAGATTCCTTGGAGAATCTTCCCTGGAAGCTCTAGCCTGAGTTGATCTCCAAAACACCGGGGTGACACAGAGGTTAGGGTGACGTGAACGCTGATTGAAGTGGAGAGCTAGGAAGGACGTGTTGAAGCATTAGTAAGCGCAAGGTGACATAGTTTCATAAAGCGCCAATAGTTTGCCAAAGGATGGAGACGAGAATTTTCCCTCTCCCTGGGTTTTGCCCCCTAGAAATTTGAAGTTGTGCTACTTCAAAAAGTCTTCGGGTCCAAAGGAGTGGGGATACGAATAGATGGGAGTTGGGGACGATTGTTGATAGATAGGCATAAATAAAAAAGTTCAGCTACTCATATATCATGGCCTATTTTTAAACGAAACAGTTCTTACGAAAGCCTGAACTGCCAATTGCTTCATTAGTTGAAACTCCCATAAAATTAGTTATTTGACTATTGGTTAGTCATAAGATGCTTCTAATCTATGTAGATACTAGGGATAATTTGTAATTATGTACTATGTGTTTAAATTAAATCCCTGAGAAGGAAAGGAAACTGGAAAACGTAATTCTGACTTAAACTGAACCTATTTATGTGCCTTGAAGAGTAAAGCAGAGTAATTATTAATATGGAATGAATCCCACCATATTTATTTTTTGACACCTTTAAACTGATTGGAATTTGAGAGATTTATCATTTGACACTACTAATGAAATTTCCAAATCAAATATGGTAATATCATGATGGAAGGATACTTATAATGTTGGGCACGAATTGTCATACACATGTTTTTTGCTAATTGTTATGTGTAATTCACAGTGAGTCTTTATGTACAGGCTTACCTAGGACCGCTTACAGGTGGAGTAGAAGCTGATGTGATGGCTACAAATGAGCTGGAAACCCATGCATTCCTCCAGGCAAGCCATTATATTTCTTTTTCTTTCTGAATTGATCTCAACCTGTAGCAAAATATCTATGTTCCCTTAATTTTATTTAGCAGGAAAAATTAAGATTAAGGACTGTTATGCACAGTTTTGCCTTTAATTGGGTAAATCTGGAATAAATATTAGATGTTTACCAACTCTTATGTATGGATGTCAAATCTTTTTTGCCTTGATTTAGCAACTATAAAAGTTCCTTCCTGCTCCTATAGTGACCTCTTATTTTGGTTCAATTGTTTTTCTAGTTGGATTTTCAAAGGGAAGCATTCTTCAAAGCTAGAAATCATCTCTGGATCTATAAATAGTGGGTTATGTTTAATTAGTTATCATATATGTTTTCTAAGATTAGATATTTGTGGGCTTTAAAGTGAATCTAAATATAATATTTGTCATGGTGATGAGACTTACTGTTATAACTTATAATTTAAATTTTCAACAAGGAGATAATAGTTACAGTTTGAAATGTTTCAAAATTTTCAATGGAGCGATATCTCTACTCTTGGAGAGATATCCTTGCCAATGATAAATTTATGCACAAAAGGTGTCATATTAAGAGTTATGCGAGGGTTCATCTTACAAGGAAACAACTAGTGGGTTTTTCAAATATTTTTAAACCCAGTTTTGGGTCAATATCATAGAGATGATGAATAACTATTACTACCACCATAATGGGATGTTGCAGAATACATTTCAAAAAGTGCATCCTGATTTGATGTAGCTACTAGCCATATACTTGGCTTCTCTTTCTCTTCCCTTTTTTTCTTTTCTTTTCTATTGCTTTACAATTATAATAGATTAGATATATTGTTATCTAGGAGATGCAACTAATTCTCCTAATTTGCACGTAGCGTACAAGCAGAGTGCTTCCCTTACAATTTTTGGGGTGTGCCAAATGATTTTTGTCATTACCTTGTGAAGTTATTTCTTATATATGTGATAGAGTGGTCATTCATCTCTCTGTCTCTCTCTCTCATGGAAAGATACTCCAATTGTGATGGTTCTTACCCTTCATATTGGCATGAGTGATAAATTGTGATTCTCATCGCATGACAAGTTTTGTAGGGGTAATTCACAAGTATGCTAATGGCACAAACCTTGATTTTTGCTTGGAGATTGTGTATGATGGTTGTGGACCCTCTTACTTCTTCTTGGTGGTGCAAGGGATGCTACATAATTGATTCAGTTGATTTCATTGTATGTTTAGTTTTCACTTAATTTCTACATTCAAATCGATGCGTTGTATTTTCGTAATCTTTGACCCTTTGGAATTATTAACTAGTTTTTCCCAAGCATTTAATGGTCTGCTAATGGTGGTTGTGTTCATTATTTGTAGCATAGTTAATTGACAGAAGACAAGGGAAAAGGTTTTTTGTGTGTCTTGCATGCAACACAAGGTATGCTGACCAATGTTCCTTTCATGGGACTAGTTGATTGGGATACTTGTGGAGCCCAGATTAAATATCCAAGCTTGTTTCTTGAAATTATTTGGTATTGGTGTGTAACTCAAATTACAAGTCTCCTCCCTTCATCTTTAGAGTTTCTTGCTGTTGGGATTCCCTATGAAGTGGTGATTGCATGCTTGACATGGAGGTATATTGGTCATGCGATCATTTGAATTGGGTTTTTCTCCTTGGCTCTAACTGGTACATATGATCTACTGGTCAATAAATATTTTAGCAGAGACTATCATTTATCCTATTTGAAGAAAAATATCATCAATTTGTCAAGGTTGGAACTGGGTTTTGTCTTTGCCAGTCGAGAACCCAGTAGTCCTGTTCTTGTCATTGTCCACTTGGTCACATTGGTGGTTGTTGTTACCCCTAATGTTGACATGATTGGTAAATGCATATTTCATGGGTAGCTTGTAGGATGCTCAAGGGCTACAGACACACACTTATTTTTGGTTGAGAGTAGTCCTTCATGTGATGATATTCCTGGATGTTCAGCATAATGATTCTCCTTGATAATAATGTGGTTGCCTTGGTTGGAATGATGATTCTAGCCTTCACAAGGTTAGATTATCAGTGGAGGTTGCTTCAGTGGTGCATAATGTTCTTCATGAACTGACATCAAGGTGGTTAAATAATCACATCTTGGTCACTTTCACATTGTGCTGCATGGTTTGTTAGGTCCCTATATCACTAGTATAGTCCCTTATTATTGTTAGTGTAACCCCCTTATTGTTATTATTGAACCCTTGTAACCCCCATTTTGTTATTATTGTGCCCTTAAATTAGTATTTTTAGGTCGGCTAGGATTACATTGTGGCCCACTAGGATTACATTATGGCCCCATGGACTCCTATATATAGAAAGGAGGTTTTGTAAATTGTATCATCCAAGAATTGTTCATTTATGTAATGTATTGGAGGTTGCCCCCTCAAAGTGGCTCATTTCTAAGGCGTTGATATCTCTTTTCTTCTATTTTTGGAGCTGGTTACACAACATTTGGTATCAGAGCTTTGGATTCTAGGGTTTCGCTGCTCGAAACAGGTCATCGTAGCATTTTCGCTATAAATTGTTTTCTACAAAGCTTCAGAAGCTGAAATTTTTAGGGTGCGAAGTTGAAAGCGTGAGGAATTTGGTCTAAATATTTCAGAGCTTGGTTCACAATATTTTCATAGATATGATCTGTGGAAGTTAGGTTTTTTTTTCAGACTCCTAAACAGGTCATCGTGGCATTTGCGCTATAAAAAACTTTCTACGAAGGTTCAGAATCTGAAATGCATATGGTGCGAAGCTGAAATCCTGAGGAAATTTTTCAAAAAAATTCAGAGCTTGGTTCACAATATTTTTGGAGATAAGATCTGTGGAAGGTAGTGCTTTTTCAGGCTCCTGAATTTCATCTCAAAGAGGTGATCGTGGGAAAAGTTCAATAACTCTCTCTCTGGGCATCGGATTGGAGTGCCGTAAAAAGTGGTTGAAATTACACAGATTGCAGTTTCTTGGCTATCAATTTCAAAGACGAAGGATAAAACAGTGACACGTGGCAAGTCGTACAAGTTTGCTCTACTGAACTAGTCCAAAATTGGGTCATTGTGGGAGATTGGAAATAACGTTGCCTTGAAGAATCCAAATCAGATCATACCTGTGGCATTTGAAAGACAGTTCAGAAGGCTACTACAGTAGTGAATTTTAGATATTGAAGATTCTCAATTACAGAGATAATTCAATTTCAATACAGAGCTCCTAAAAAGCAAGTAAAAGATGTGTATTTTTTCCCGAATTGCATAAGTCTTGTTTGAAGAATCAAGTTGAATTGATTCCAAGGGAATATTATAGAATAGATATCAGTATTGGATTCTAAAATGGCCCCTAAAAAGAATTCAACTCCCATTAAGCCTTTAGAAGGCTCTATTGTGACTCATGAAGACGAAGAATGGCAACATGACATATCAAAATTACAAGAGCAAGTGCAACAACAAATTTCGCTCTCGCAAAGAACAACAAAAAATTAAATGGAATTTTTGAAGAAAGGCATGGAAACTAAGATGGATGGCTTGAATAAAGGTGTGGAAGCTAAGATGAATGGTTTGGAAGCTAAGATGGATGGCATGGAAGTGGGCATGGAAGCTAAGATTGATGACATGGAAGCTAAGATCAATGAAAACATGAAAGACAACATGGAAAACATGAAGAATGATCTAAAAGCATACATGGAAGGCTTGATGACAAGCTTAAAACAAGAAACGATTCCTAGTGGCGGAAATATAGTAGAAGAACCTCATGATGAGAACAAAATAAATGTTAATCGTGATTTCATAACCTCTAATGTTGGCGGGAAGAACCACCATATTCAAAAAATGGATATGAGGAAGTTCGATGGAAAGGATCCTGTAACATGGATACTACAGATGGAGCAATATTTTGATCTCCATAATGTGCAAAACACACAAAAGGTACGCATTGCAACTTTACATTTAGAACAAAATACATTTGTGTGGTATCGATGGCTTTGCTCCCGTAAAAAAATTGTCACTTGGTCAATTTTTACGGAGGAAATGATAGCACATTATGAGGATACAAAGAGCAACACCTTCTTTAGGCAATTGATAAATCTCAAACAAAAGGGTTTAGTGGGGCAGCACATTGAGGACTTCCAAAAATTGAATATAAGGGTAACTGATATTCCAGAGGACCACAAGATCGATCTCTTCATAGGCACTTTAAAGGATAACATCCAACATGAAGTTCGTGTTTTGGAACCAGATTCATTGGAGAAGGCATTCAGGTTGGCAAGAAAAGTTGAATGTAAAATAATGGTGACAAGGAAGCCTACCAATCAATTCTATAAAGAAGGAAGTGTTTCTACATCTAGATTTCCACAACCTACAAGGTTGACACCACAACAATTGGAAGAAAAAAGAGCAAAAGGGCTTTGCTACAGTTGTGATAGCAAATACACTAAAGGTCATAAGTGTGCTGAGAAGAAATTATTTTACATAGATTTTGAAGAGGAAGAAGAAAATGAAAAAGAAGAGGATATACACTAGGAACCAACCCTAAAAGAGGAATAAATGAATCCAACCATATCGTGTAATGCACTGGCAGGAATTACCACTCCTCAAACTCTCAAGATACAAGTACAAATCAAGAAGAAAAAGGTAATAGTGTTGATTGATTCAGGTAGCACCCATAATTTTATTCATTGTAAGGTAGCCAAGGAATTAAATTGTTTCCTATACCCAGCACCAGAATGTCAAGTGATGGTTGCAAATGGAGGAACTATAAATTGCTCGAGAAAATGCCATAATATCAAGCTAACCATGGGGGAATATGTATTGACTAGTCCAATGCTTTCCATTCCTATGGGAGGTGCTGATGTTGTACTAGGAGTACAATGGTTACAATCTTTGGGGATGGTAGTTTTTAATTTTCAAGAACTTTTCTTGAAATTTTTTTCAGAAGGAAAGGAAGTCGAATTACGGGGTATTGCAGGGAAGCCGGGAAAGATAATAAGCTCTAATGTCATGACAAAGCTTCTAAAGAAAGAAAAATGAGGTGTAATTGCACAATTATTCTCACTAGAAGTTCCAACATCAAAATCATCTATTTCTACAGATCTCCAACAAGTCTTGGACAATCATTCCAAGGTGTTTGAAACTCCCAAAGGACTCCCACCTATTCGTGATCATGATCATGCTATTCATTTGATTCCAGGAAGTGTTCCTCAAAACATCAGGCCTTATAGATATCCTTACTTCCAAAAGAGCGAAATTGAACGTATGATTGCAGAAATGTTAGAGGCGGGTATAATTCAACCCAGTCAAAGTTCTTTCTCTCCTCCTGTAGTATTGGTACACAAGAAGGATGGATCATGGCGAATGTGTCCGGATTATAGGGAGCTCAATAAGCTCACCATTAAAGAAAAATTTCCCATTCCCGTGATTGATGAATTATTGGATGAATTACATGGAGCAATTTATTTTACCAAGTTGGATCTTCGTTCAGGATATCATCAAATTAGAATGAAGACTGAAGATATTCTAAAAACAACATTTCAAACTCATGAGGGTCATTATGAATTTCTGGTCATGCCTTTTGGTCTTACCAATGCACCTTCTACATTTCAAGGGTTGATGAATTCCATTTTCAAACCCTTCCTTAGAAAATTTGTGCTAGTATTTTTTGATGATATACTAATCTACAGCAGGTCTTGGAAGGATCATGTTGAACATGTTGACAGGGTGCTCAAACTATTACAGGAGAAACAATTATATGCAAAAAAATCCAAATGTTTCTTTGGAGTACAAGAGGTGGAATATTTGGGTCATATTGTATCTCACGAGGGTGTGAAAGTAGACCCTAACAAAATTAAAGCCATTAAGGAATGGAAATTCCCCACAACCATAAAGAAGTTGCGAGGATTTCTCGGGTTAACAGGGTATTATCGCAATTTTGTTAATAATTATGGGAGAATAGCAGCACCTATAACCACATTATTGAAGAAAGATGCATTTTCATGGACTCCTGAAGAAACTAAGGCCTTTGAACGTCTTATTGTGGAATGTGATGCTTCATGATATGGAATTCGTGTAGTTTTAATGCAGGAAGGAAGACCCATTTCTTTTGAAAGTCATCCAATCACAGGAAAGTATTTACAGAAACCTATTTATGAGAAGGAAATGTTAGCAATACTACATGCACTAAATAAATGGCGAACTTACCTAATGGGAAGACACTTCAAGGTAAAAATTGATCATGATAGTCTTAAACACTTTTTGGAACAAAGACTATCTTCAGAAGAGCAGCGAAAATGGGTCACAAAGATGTTGGGTTATGACTTTGAAATAATCTACAAAAAAGGAAAGCTTAATGTTGTTGCAGATGCACTCTCAAGAAAGAGTGAAGAGGTGGAAGCATTGCTTTGTGCCATTTCTATTATCCAACCAGATTGGATAACCGAAGCAAGAGATGAATGGAAGAAGGACAAAGATGTATGGACACTCATTTAAAAGTTGCAGCAAGATCCTAGTACATCTGATACATTTAGTTGGAAAAATGATTCCTTATGGTACAAAGATCGCTTATATCTTTGTAAGAATTCCCAACTAAAACAAAAGATTCTTTCGGAATTGCACACTTCTCCTTTAGGAGGACACTCAGGATTTTTAAAAACTTACCACAGGGTGAAGAAAGAATTTTTTTGGGATGGCCTTAAATCTGATATTCAAAAGTTTGTGGCGGAATGTTTGGTTTGCCAGCAGAATAAAGTGGAGACAATTAAGACCCGGGGACTTCTACAACCTTTATCCATTCCAAGTCAACGTTGGGAGGAGATTTCAATGGATTTTATCACAGGTTTACCTAAGTCCGAAGGAAAGAATGTCATCATGGTGGTAGTTGATAGACTTACCAAGTATGCACACTTTGTGCATTATCTCATCCATTTAAAGCAAGTACAGTTGCTACTACATTTATGGACAGAATTCAAAAGCTACATGGAAGCCCAAGGGTTGTTGTGAGCGACAGAGATCCCATTTTTACTGGAAATTTTTGGACGGAGTTATTTTCTTGTTTGGGTACTCAATTAGCTCATAGCTCATCTTATCATCCTCAATCCGATGGTAAAAATGAGATAGTAAATAAATGTTTGGAAGGATATCTTTGTTGTTTTGTATCTGATAAGCAAACACGATGGGTCAAGTGGTTACCTCTCGCTGAATGGTGGTATAACACTTCCTTCCATACTGCAGCAAAAATGACCCCATTTATGGCACTTTATGGATATTATCCACCATCCATCACATCATCTTTAAGAGAAAATTCGAAGGTTCAAGCAGTGGAAGATCACATCGAGCATCAGCAAGAAGTTCTCCAACTCTTAAAGGATAACCCGAATTTGGCACAAAATCGAATGAAACAACAGGCAGATCAACATCGCAGCGAGAGAAGTTTTGATGTAGGAGATTGGGTATTTTTACGGTTGCAACCATACAAACAAATGTCCCTCAAGCAAGCTAAGAAGGATAATAAATTATCACCAAAGTACTATGGTCCTTACAAGGTGTTGCAAAATATTGGTTCTATGGCATACAAATTGGAGCTTCCCGCTTCTTCGTGAGTACATCCAGTTTTCCATGTTTCATGCTTAAATAAGGTTATAGGTGAAAATCTTCCAGTTCAAACAATATTGCCAGAACTTGATGAGGAAGGAAAAATCATATTGGAACCTGAAGTGGTCATGGAAACAAGAACTCGACAGCTACGGAATCGATCAATTTCAGAGTATCTCATCAAGTGGAAGAACTTACCCACTTAAGATTCTACATGGGAGGATGAGAATTTTATACAGAAGCACCGGGAGCTACTCAAGCGTTGAGGGCAACACTTTTTTGAAGGAGACGGGCATGTTAGGTCCCTATATCACTAGTATAGTCCCTTATTATTGTTAGTGTAACCCTTATTGTTATTATTGTACCCTTGTAACCCCCATTTTGTTATTATTGTGCCCTTAAATTATTATTGTTAGGTCGGCTAGGATTACATTGTGGCCCACTAGGATTACATTATGGCCCCATGGACTCCTATATATAGAAAGGAGGTTTTGTAAATTGTATCATCTAAGAATTGTTCATTTATGTAATGTATTGGAGGTTTCCCCCTCGAAGTGGCTCATTTCTAAGGCGTTGATATCTCTTTTCTTCTATTTTTGGAGCTGGTTACACAACATGGTTAGATCATAAGTATCCTCTGATGTGGTAACACACTTACCTAGTTTCATTCATGTTCATGCCATTTTCCATAGTTTTACCTAGGCTGGGAAGACTTGGGAAAAATTGAAAGAAATTTTGAAGGGGCTAGCTCTGTGATAGAATTTTCTTCTCTTTATATATACTCAATTCCAATTTTAGCAAAGTTGTGGGCCAACTTGATACCTGGAAGCTACCGAAATACATATCATTCTGGAATAAATTCACCATAATTCTTTCTGCACAATTAGACAAATCATTAAGACGAATGGGGAATTAATTTTTGGGTCTAGGTGAAGAACAAGAGTTGCACATACTTGATTTGAATTCCCTCAGTTATATGTTGAGGTTGTTTGTGTAAGGACTAAATTTACATTCACAGATATTTACCAGATTGAAGACTGAAAATTGATGCTTTTGTTTGCACTGGTATATTTTTTCCTTGGTGGGTAAGATTAGGTCGCTGCTTGGTACTCATTGACAATCTCCTTGGCATTTAGATGTTTGCTTGGCACTTGTATAAACGTAGAAAAAAAGATGATGTTTTTGTTTGCACTGGTATATTGTTTCTTTGGCACATGTATAAACCTTGAAAAAATTTCTTGCTTCTGTTTGCACTGGCATATTGTTTGTATTTCTAATTTGTGAAATTTATTGTGTGACAGATTCGAGAAGTCAGACCAAAGGTTACCTTAGTAGCCCGCATGGCAACATCTGTTGCAAACTATGATTATATTGTGGATTGGGAATTTCAGACTGATGGCTTTATCCGAATTAAGGTAGGAAACTCTGAAATATTTCCTTGAGAAAGCAACTTGTCAAGTTATTTTTACTCAAGCACAGATTAGAAGGGTTAAGTTTTTGACCATTTTATTTGGCACACAGGTTGGACTAAGTGGGATCTTGATGATCAAAGGTACAAAATATGAGAATGTCAACCAGATCAAATCCGAGGATGAGATTCATGGGACTTTGCTTGCTCAGAATACAATTGGTGTCATCCATGACCATTATGTTACTTTCTACCTGGACATGGATGTTGATGGTACAGATAATTCCTTTATTCAGGTCAAGATGGCCAAGAAAATGGTGAAGAATGGACAAACTCCGAGAAATTTTTTTTGGAAAGCAGAGAGACACATAGCAAAAATAGAGAAGGATGCCCAAATTAAGCTGAGCATCTAGGGTTTAAGTATCTACTAAGCATTACCAATAAAATGAAGTGAATGGTATGATCTCCAATGTTGCAGTTACAGGATCAGAGACATTTTAGTTGGGATTATATATGGTAGTAGCAGCAAATTCCTAGCTCTCAAAATTTGCACATGTTTCAATCCTGTCTATCTGAAAAGCCTAACAATGTTGTTGTGACATTTGCTTGCAATCTTAGTGCACTTGTTGACATTCTCAGATGGATTGTTACACTATTCTATAAAGCAATCAAAACATGAAGGTACGAAACTAGGGCTGCGATTTGACACTGTTGTCTATTGTCATTCTCAAGACGGTTTAGTGCTAACTGCATTTGGGCTAAGATTATCCCTGTAGCAGTGCTTGATCCTTGAACTTATATACCATTAATACCAGTTAACTAGCGCAGGGTACGAAACTAGGGCTGCGAGTTGACACTACTGTCTATTGTCATTCTCAGGATGGTTTAGTGCTAACTGCATTTGGGCTAAGATTATCCCTGTAGCAGTGCTTGAGCCTTGCATGTATATAATATTAATACCAGTTATAACTGAATATGGGCTGGGACTGTACTTATCTGTGGATATTTCTTTGAAATTTGATTTCAGATGTTTAATACTGTGCTTTTTTCAATCTCTTTATTTTTGGATTTTGTTCCTTCATTTCATTACACTTCAGCTATACCCAAGTTAGAGATGCCTAAGGCATTCCTTTTGATGTAGGGCTATTTGTTGGTGTTTTGACTGTTTGTTTGACCACTTCTCTTCTTGTACACATGTTTATACACTTTATTTCGTATTTACTTTCAATCTTTTATAACCACAGCCAAGGTCCAGAAATAAATTTGCATGTTCAGTAATACCTTTTGTTAAATACATCGGGCCAGAATCTGGTTTCTGCAAGAACTCGATAGTTTCCATGTCAAAAGTTTCAGTTTGATGTGATTCTTCCTCTCAAGCAGTTGAAACTTGTTTCTACAGTTATTTCAATGGATACCTGTGGCATGCTATGATGTTTCTTTGACATGTATTGGATCTAATATGAGAGAGACCTTAACAAAATCAATATAGAGTAATGCAGTTGCAATGAATTTTCTCCATGGTTAAAAAGTTTTGTATATTTGTAGTTTCTTCTACAAAATTGGTACTAGGCAACATATTCTTTCCCATATTTTATTACAATGATGTTTATTATGTGAACTTAGCCCTCAACTACATTGTTGCATAATAAATTTGCAAGGATACATTTTTTTATGAATCAGTTGTAAGAGCTGGGGCTGGGACTGTACTTATCTGTGGATATTTCTTTGAAATTTGATTTCAGATGTTTAATACTGTGCTTTTTTCAATCTCTTTATTTTTGGATTTTGTTCCTTCATTTCATTACACTTCAACTATACCCAAGTTAGAGATGCCTAAGGCATTGCTTTTGATGTAGGGCTATTTGTTGGTGTTTTGACTATTTCTTTGACCACTTCTCTTCTTGTACACATGTTTATACACTTTATTTCTTATTTACTTTCAATCTCTTATAACCACAGTCAAGGTCCAAAAATAAATTTTCATGTTCAGTAATACCTTTTTTTAAATACATCGGGCCAGAATCTGGTTTCTGCAGGAAAAAATCTCCAGCTAGAACAAAAGAACTCAATAGTTTCCATGTCAAAAGTTTCAGTTTGATGTGATTATTCCTCTCAAGTAGTTGAAACTTGTTTCTACAGTTATCTCAATGGATACCTGTGGCATGCTATGATGTTTCTTTGACATTTATTGTATCTAATATGAGAGAGACCTTAACAAAATCAATATAGACTAATGCAGTTGCAATGAATTTTCTCCATGGTTAAAAAGTCTTGTATATTTGTAGTTTCTTCTACAAACTTGGTACTAGGCAACATATTCTTTCCCATATTTTATTACAATGATGTTTAGTATGTGAAGTTAGCCCTCAACTACATTGTTGCATAATAAATTTGCAAGGAATACATTTTTTTATGAATCAGTTGTAAGAGTTGAACCTTGTTGGCGAATGCCCCATCCCTAACCCAATTGTAGAGATGGGTCCTCAGAGGGCCAGCCACAAAGTGACTTTGTGATAGGGCTTTGTGATGATGTGAATCTACCATTGGGTTGAGGATGGCCATTGGGGAAGTAATGTGGCCATCCCAGGGTAGTTGGAGAAGACAATGAGTTTAGCTACAATCATTGCTTTTGTGAACATTATGTGGAGAATAATAGGTCACGGAGGCAACCAGCCATGATATTGTTACTATACATAGATATCGATCTCTGTAACTCATCGTTTTCCTTAAAGAAGCAACAGACCCAAAAGGTTTCTCCATTTTTAACATTATTTTCTTCTGTTTTCTTCTATAGTGAACTTTCAAGGCTTCCAAGATGGGTTTCGCTGTGATTGTGGATTTATGGCTGATTTGGATATCAATCAATGCCTAAGAATCAATTGATATCTTTTTATGTATGCAAGAAAGAGTTAGGTTCTTCTTTCTGATACAGGGAAAATTGTCATAGAACTGAAAAGTGATAATAAGGGGTAAAGCTTTGTCTAGGGAAAATTGTCCTAGAACTACAAAGTGATAATAAGGGGTAAAGCTTTGTCTAGTAACTACTTCCTTGCTTGTTTAACCAGTAATGATAGCTCAACATGGCTGGATCCCATTCATATAGATGAATGGAGGTGCGAGATAAATGGGTAAGAGGAGTATGCAATGAGGTTCTTTAATGGGGATGATAAATGTATTTTTGTCAATTAGGTTTTGAGGTGAGCAGTCATTGTAAGCATGGATCATAATCATACTAGTGTATAACAGATCATGGATAACCAAAATTCAGTTTGGATTTCTACACCCATTGTTAATTTACATGATATCCTATATATTTTTATTATCATATTGCCTTCCAAACTTTGCATATATCCCTCCTAGATGATAAATATGCTAACATGAAGGAATGTATGACAAATTTAGCTTTCAAGTTCAATATCCAGTGCCTTAGATTAGAAGTACTCCAATGTAGCAATAGGGAAATATATCACTGTTATGCTTTTGAGATTTTGGTCTTGTCACAAAATTAATCACCTATGCTTAATATTCAACGGTTACATTTTCACCTTACAAATACAGAAAAATTCATATTAAGCCTACAATTAATACCAAGAAAGTAGAGCATTTTTAGGAGAAATGTTTCTGAATGTGACCAATCTTGAAAAAGAAAGCCTATAATGTAGACCAATCTTGAAAAAGAAAGCCATCCTTCCTTCTTGATGAGCTTTCCTTATATGGTTCTTCAAAGGAATTGTTCTTCAAAAACCTTATATGGTTCTTCAAGATGATGAAAAAATGAATAACTCTATCAGTTCCAGTCAAAACAGCCCAATTTTTTATGTGAAAGAACCAATGGTGAAGGATGCAGATTATTTGGTACTGGGATGCAATACCAATTCCAAAGGTTGTTCAGAACATCCTTTGGATGATGTTAATACTAGGGCATTTTCAGCAGAACCTGAAGATGGTGTCACTAACCCAGAACTGGTGGATGATCATGATCCAAGAGGCTTCTCAGAAGAATCAAATCTTAATACCATAGTTTCTCCAGAAGAGCTTACTTATAGCATTAATTCAATGCATGTCTCAAAAGCACCTGTGGATCCCGTTGATGCAGTAGTCTTGTCAGAAGAGCAGGCTAACATTGTAGGTCCATTTCAAGGTAACAATGTCCCTTCCCTTATAAAATGAAATATTTCAATATTGAATACGGAAGAGCACAAGATAATGTCAAATAGACACATAGTAAACATTGATTTCAGAGTGACTGAAAACTCTTCCAGAGACTTTCCTGTACCAATAGACAGCGGTACAGATATTGCTGTCACAAATAAAGCTGCAGAATTTTTGGAAATTTCCAGTTCCCTATCCTTGAAGTTAGTGAGGGAATGTGAAGGAGAATCACATTCTATTTCTATGATGCCCAATTCAGAAACTGTTAGTCAAGTCTCTGAATTTCATGAGAGGCGTGATAATGTAGATTTGGATACTATAAATGTCGAGTGCTTAGATCTAAATTAGCAAGATGAGGATTTGTGTGGTGAGGCTGGAATTCAACAGGATGAATCACCTAGAAATACAGAGACAACTCTGGAAAATGCAGTTGAGTCAGTTGATTCTAAAATAGGCATACGGATTTTCAGTCCATATAATCTTCCTGGAAGTACACATTGAGACAATCTAAGTATTTTTTTCCCTCTTGTTGATGCCTTTCTTTCTCATGTTATATTTCTTGTATGCATTCCTTGTATATGTGGCCAAATTATGGAAATATGTCTCTTTCATAAAGTGCTTTTCGTTGTACATATCTTGTTTCCTGTTTTTTTGCATGGTTTTGTTTGGACCGAGAAATTCAATCCACTTGCAGTATCTGTTCTTTAAGGTAAGTATACTTTCTCTATTATTAAGTAACCTTTATGTAGTATCTAAAATGCTTTAGATTTAGTGATCAAGAAAACACTTGTATTAGAATTTCTAGTCCTCCTATGTTAAATAACATCATCTTCTGCTAGCTGTGGTCAAGTTTCTCAACTTTAATAATGTTACGAGTTAATACAGGAGCTAAAAGTTTAATCTCTGTAAGTATGCTTAAAACACTTATGTATCTTCATTACCATGTTTCCTAGTATGGCCTTCTTGTAGTCACTAACCTACATTTCAGTTAACCCATTTTGGGTATTCATATGAGTTTCCTTCGAAAAATGCTAGTATGATAGTTTTTCTTGAAGTATTGAGAGTTTGATACCCGCTAAAATCTATAGATGGTATTTAGAATGTGATGAACAGACCATGGAACCATGAAATTCAACTATTAAAGATTTTTCTTGAGCATCTGTGCTACTGGTTATGGCTTAAAACTATTTTTTAGTTGGGGTCTGATAATTCTTTCAACATGACTAGTAAACTATCCTCTTAATCCACAATAATTACATTCTTATTTTCTTTTTTATGACACACATCCGTCCATTGCTTATGTGCGCTTGCATACTAAATCTTGACACTGAAGAAATTAATTTTAGGGTGAACCTATTTAGTTTTTTCCTGGTTATTGGTGGTTTTGAATCACTTGATAGTCGATAACATGCTGAGTGAGCTTCTTCATGCATAAATTGAATAACTTCTAGATGAAGTTGATCGTGTAGCAACATTAAGTCAATGAACTCATACAAGGCATTGCAATTTCACCATTTATTCATTCCACTATTGTTAGTCTAATTTTCCAAATTTTGAAGAAAATTAAGTTTATTTTTCCATGACTCCAGACATTTAGCGTTTTTATACCTTTATTCAACAATACATTCTATTTTCTAAATGATATTGTGGAAGCTAGTGGATGGAGTGGATCTGCAACTGCCTAATGTTATGAGATACTAATGTTGTTACTCAGCATCATATCGGACTCATTTATGAAAAAGTCATTGGTTAATAAATTTGTTTTCCAATTTTTGGATAGTTCTAGTAAGTTTACATTATCGCACATTTCCTTATTTATTGTGATTCCTTAGTTGTTTTGAGGGAGCTTTGAATTTTTATATGTAATTTGCTGCTACCCTACTTACACTAGTGATTATCACCTTATATTTTCAATATTTTGGGATGTATTTATTGCCTAGAGCTGAATTGGTATGTAAACTTGCATTGAACACATTTACTGCTACTTATATATGACTTATTATTGGTAATGATTTTTACATTTCTTGATTATATCTTGTTTTCGTAATTATTTACATTTTGAAATTTAAAATTGGCTTAAGATATGATCTTTCATCTACACTGTGATTCCCTATTGTTACAACAAAACCTAGCACCCACAAAAAGTATAAAGTCTCAATCATGATGGTGTTAGTTTTTTACAATTCAAGAATATTACCTACTCAATTTGAGTAGCTTTTCCTTTCTCTTTTGGTTGGCTCTTCTTCAACTCAAGGAGGCATCCCTAAAAGGTGGGATTGCTAGGCTATAGAATGGGGGCACAAGGTGATTTAATAAGATGATTGGTGGTTGTAGTGTATGAAATAGGATGAAGAAACAAAAATGGACAAAAGCAAATAATGAATGAGAAGGAAGAAAATTGGTGCCTATCAGTTATGGGCTAATGGAGCCATAAGGCATTTGGATAAATGAGAGAACTTGTATGTCACAAAAAACTACTTTGAAGCAGGTTATACGATAGAATATTTATGTTTATCATTTTCTACCAATTAGTAGATGAAGAAACAATTTGATACATTCATCTTTAAGGTGTGTACTTGAGATGAAAAGGGCCTAATGTATGCATTTTATCCTTATGTGTTCGCTGGAAATGTGTTGTAGAAAAGAAGTCTTCAAGGGTTAGATTGCTACTCATCAATCTGTTCATAAGGTGTTGTTTTATGGCTGTAGTATGCTTCAAAATCTTCAACATAGTTGATAGAAGAAATGGAAACAAGTGCAGAAATAGATAGCCAATGTTAGGGTATCTGTGGTATTCCTGTTCTAATTATGCAATATTTCTTGTTCACAGTTTTGGTACACATTAGCCAAGACACTGTCAGAAGGGGCTGCATGGGTGCTGGCCATGGACAGAGGGTTGAATATGGTGACAATCAATGCATCTCTGATTGTGGGACCTGGTATCACATACAAAAGCTCAGGATCTACCATTGCATATCTTAAAGGTGAGGGTGAGAGATCTGCATACCAAATAGACTCTGTTCTAGCCATTCTTTACTCGGCAATTAATTCCTTGTGATCACTAGCCAACTTAAGTTCGTCGAAGCATTCAAGTATGCATAGTCTTTCTTGCATTGAATCTTTAGTGGTCTCAAGCAATATGCTTGTTGTGTTCATGTCAATACATCGACTTTAAGCTCAAATAAATCTGAAATTCAGAATAAATTAATTCACAATGTCTTCAGGTGGAGGTGGCCATGATACACAACAAAAATCAACATGATCTAGAATTCAAAATAATGTGGCAGTAAATAAGATCTCAACCGATTTTTATCTAGTGATTTAAAGCAACAAACTGCACAATTTTTTTTTAAATGACAAGTATTTACTTTCTCCCCCTTTAGCCACTATGATCAAACCTATTATCTAAGCAGAAGCGTCGATATCAAATCAAATCAAGCGTTAGTGTTGGCTTATGCTGGGGTTCAAGGTGTTCCTGGAAGATGGTAAAAAAATTGGTTAGTAGAAGAATATCTAAACTTACAAGGAGCTTTTTTTGTTGAATATACTCCCTACAGCTCATTACTATGTCACAATTTTATTTCTTTACAAATTTCAGGGGATGAAATAGTATGCTTTTTGAATAAGGCCACAAGTATCCTTACATAAAAATTAGGTTATGAGGCTTTATCCTACATGGATTTGCTGCGAGAAAGACATTGATGGTAGGTAAGCATCTGGAAGATTTCTTAAATTAGAACCTTCTCCTCATTATCTCTATCAAACATAATTCTGACCTGCGACAATGGACAAAAGTGCTATTGGCAGGGACCAAATCGCTGTATTTTCTGCAAATGTTAAGGTAAATTTGTGGATCACCTCTTTATTACGTGTTCATATGTTATTTCTGTATGGCAAGATGTTTTCCAATCTTTAAATTGTTGGAAATATGATGCAGAGTGTTGTCCTTGATGGCAACCCACCGAATGAAGATGAAGACATGAGATAGTTGGCATGTGTTGTCCTTGATGGCAATCCACCTGATGAAGTTATTCTTGACTTGATGGACTTGGTAAATGATGTAAATCTGATGTGATATGATGTTTATATGATGCTGAGTGTTGTCCTTGAAAGGCAACCCACTTGATGAAGATGATGACAACTTACTTGATGAAGTTGTGCTTGATAGCATATGTCCTTGATGAAGGAAATATGATGTATCTATAGTGTGAACAAAAGGCAATGAAGAAAGGAATTCAGAATGTACTCAAAGTATGATGAAAAGGAGTATGTCTCTTGGTATACGCGGATTGGCCTAGGGGAAATCGCGTATGCACGCGGAAAGGAACGTTACAAGTCGCGTATGGGCTAAAGCGCTCAAAAAGTGCAAATCCAAGGGTAACCACCATGGTATTGACCCATAGTATTGGGTAATGATCCGCCTAATTGACCCCGTCCAGGTAGTTTTGGGCTTATGGTATTGTTTTGGTCCATGGTATTGGAAAAGGGGCTCATGGTATTGAAAAAGGATAATCATATAAAAGGAGAAGAAATTCATTGTGCACAACATGAGGGTGGGTGCAAGATGTCTGAGCTTGAATGAATACTTCTCTCTGAAGTAGATCTGATTGGAAAGGGTTACACTTGAAGATAAATATGAGTGTATGATGCACCAATGATGAAGAAGGGGATCTAGATCTGAAATGCACTTGTATTTACTAGATCTGCTAATGGAAGGCCTAGATCTGTGATGAGGCGAACATCTAGGCGAACATCTGTCTGAAGTGAAAGGGTAAATCTGAACTGAATATCTGATCTGAAGAAGTATGCTGCTCCGGAATAATTGAAGATCTATACGCTACTTTGACGCGGAGGAAGCGCGTATATACGCAGCTTCAGCGAAGAGAAAGCGCGTATGCGCAATAAAATATACACTGCGGTATACGCCGGTTTGTGTGGACGGAAGCGCGTATATACGCGAAATCAGTGAAGTAAAAGAGCGTATGCAAACTAGGGTTTGCTGAAGCAAGGGGTATGAAATATCTGATCTGTTCTGCTGTTTTTCTGATATCTGATCTGTGTTGATATGTATCTGCTGATGATGTATGGTTGAGCTTAAAAGTATGGAAAGGGTCCAGTTTGAAAATATGATGAAATGTGGCCTGCAAGTGTTGTTCTATTGAAGTTGTTGGATCCAGTGTGAAAATTGATGAAACGTGGTCCAAGGTGGTGCTGAGGGTTGTAGCCTTCAGTCAGGGGGTTGTAGCTTCCTTCCAGGTGAGGCTGGTAAACGAGATCGGGGGGTTGTAGCTCCCTTCCAGGTGAGGCTGGTAAACGAGTCAGGGGGTCGTAGCTCCCTTCCAGGAGAGGCTGGTAAACGAGCGCAGGTGGGTGCCTGCGTGCTGGTCAAGTCTGCGCCAGCACATATGTTGTAAGATGTTTTCTCTATAATAAAATATTGAAGGCCGAGCAACTGCAGCGGTGGTTTTCTCCCGATTTGGGTTTCCACCTAAAAATCCTGGTGTTCATGTGTGATGCTTTGTGTGATGGTTTATTCGGTTCTTACTGCACCTGTTTACTGCTTATTGAATATCTGATGAATAAATGATGGAATGGTTTAAGTGAAGATTTAATGACATATCTAAATCTCTGTGTATACGCTAGTTTCATAAATGGGATCCGCGTATATACGCTGGTTTACTGAAGTAAAGTAGCGTATGGGTTTTAAGGAATGAAAAGTAAAAAGTTGGAATATGCAGTAAATACTGATTCACCCCCCCCCTCTCAGTATTTTTCCCAACATAAATTGCCGAGGACAATTTAATTCTGGGTCCCTACTTTAGGGTCTTGAGACATGGTTTGCACACACTCAATTTTGAGCTCTTCTTAGCTATATTATGTGGGGGTTATGGATGGTTGGAACAAGTGGACTTTTGAGGATCTGGCAGAATAAGTGGACGGTTGGAATAAGATAGAGAATCTGGCAACACATATAATTAGAATTTCCTATAAAGAAGGTTGCAAAGATAAAAAGCCAAAGGATTTTAAGATAAATCATAATGAAGCAAGGGTTTTTGATGGAGCAAGGTATTCCAGAAGATGCGGATATGGTGTTGCTTTGTTTTTATCTCACCCGTTACTCTACCTTAAAGTTTGGCGTTGATCAAGGGTTCAAATAAGAGGATAGAACTATTTGCCTTGTAGCTTTTTTTGAAGTCTTAGTTTGCTTTAGAAAATGATATCAAATATTTGTAGGTACCAGGAGTTTCAAAGTTGAAAATGGCATTAGTTTATAGAGAAGTGTCAAATCAGATCTTTTCAACTACCAGGAGTTTCAAAGTTGAAAATTCCATTGGTTTAATGAGAAGTGACAAATCACTAATTTAGTGTTGTCTCCTTTGCTTCACAGAATTAGGGAGACAGGGTTCACTCTTTGGTCCGTTGCAACATCTGCATAGAGAATTTAAAAAATCAGCCAATGGACTCTCAAAAAAGGTTATGGCACAACAAAAAGGTTTGCTCTTGTTCAAGGAGTTCAAGGGGGAAGCAAGCTTCCCAGTGAGATATAAAATACTCTATTGACTTAGAAGAAAAATGGGAGGTGCTCTAGTTGACTTGTAACTCTTGTTGTCATGTATAGTGTATACCAATTGCAGAAGATGGATGTGGTATGTATTTGGGGTAAATCCAATAGTTAAGTTCCAATGTATTTAGACTAGTAGTTTTGTATGAAAGCGCAGACATTTTCATGCATATTTTGCTTTCACACTTGAAATAGAAAACATAGTTTTTTCTTGGAAAAAAAATGTGTGTAAAGACTAAAGATGTAAACAACTCAAAGATTTAGAATCCATAAAGGGGGCGTATGAAATAAATAATTCATACTTTTGATATCTGATATTTGATAGTGAAATTATAATATGTTTTTTTTTTCTTTTGTAAGTAAGCGAGAGTTGTATTATATTATAAAATTCTGAAGATTACATTTGACTTCAAATGTGCTCGGTTTGCCACACCTCATACCGTTCCCTAATAGGTATAGAGAAATTAATTATTGTTCAGTTATTGAAATCACTGAAGATTATGTATCTTCAAGATTTAAATTGGGTTGCTTACCTAATGATATTTTTTCTTTAGCTATTATGTCACAATGAAATTAATCATACATAGATACTCTCAAAAGATAATCATGAATTCATTATTTATTTGATTTTTTTCATAATTTTCTAACAGATTTGAAAAACCAACGGTCTACCAACATCGTCTGAATAATAAGAAGCTGGCTGGATTGATGGTTGGATATGGAAACTGTGCAACCCTAAGCAGCGAACTGTAAGGGAAGGGGGGGTTTCCCATGTTACAGCTTAACAACAGCCATGAATGAGGGGCACAAGAAAACTTGGTGAGTTTACATGTTCAAACTATATCCATTTTTGTACATACTGTAATGTAATTTTCACTTCAAGGTTTGGATAGTTGGCAATAAGTCGATTTCCATAATGCCCAACATTAAAATTTTAGCTAGTGACTAAGGCTCCCTACCATATGCAGTTTTTTTCATTAATTTCTGATGTAAAATCAATTTCCTGATTTCTGGCAAGGACAAGTGCAAGTAAGTTGTTGATGGGTTGTTTGGTGTGTGAATAAAAAGTGGGATACCCCACACTTTGGAATTGTTTTATCATTATTAAAGTTCCTCCTTTTGTTTTACCATTATGGGAAGTTGCACTTTCTCTTATCATGAGTTGTGTTATGAATGGAATGAGAAGTTACACTTTCTCTTATCCTGAATTGTTTTATGAGTGGAGTGCATAATGTTCGTTTGATGGTATTTTTATATATTGGGATGTTGAATTCTTTAATTACAAGATAAAAAATTGAATACTACTTTGCCTGGTCAAACTTTTATTTTTAAATTTTTTAGTCAAGCACTGTCGCCGGTCAAACTTGTGAGAGGCCACTGTTGTGAGAGGCCTGGATTGTGTAATAGTTGTGTAACTGTTGGTGATTATATGCATGGAGGAGAGATGACCTCCATTGTTGCATTGGACTGTGGAGGGATGAGTTGAGCTTCATGAATTTATGATACCGCCCCCTTGAATTCCCTGATCCATTCCCATGAGCAAATTCTGCCATGAGCTGAGTCAGTTTAGATGTGCGTAGTAGACAATGAGGCACAACTGTCGGTTTGGAGGTGTGTTGGGATTGTCGTATTGACTCTGTTCATTAGTTATTGGCGTTTTAATTTTTGTTCAACTTATTCTGCTCATTGAAGAAATCGGCAGAGGCATGGGCCTTTGTGTTGGAGGATTGTTGAAACAAAATGATCTGCAAAGATCCCAATTTGTTGAAACTCCTCTCCAACCTCAATATCAGTGCTAGTAGTAGCATGAGCAACAACACTATGCTTAGCAGAACTAGAAGAACGCGTTTTCCAAACTGTACGAAAACTACTTCCCACATGAGTCACGATGTGCCATGCTTGGTCTTGGTGGTTCTCTTCCTTCTACTCCTGGTTCAACTACCATATCTTCATTGGAACCAACAACCCGAACTCCACTAGATAACGATTCACCATTTTGTAGTAGTGATTCACCATTTGTACTAGTGATTTCCCATGTTTTTACAAGATAATATAATCTCATGAGAGATTCGCCAAAAAATTATATATACATATTATATTATTAATAAAATCGCCTTCCATTTTTCCTATGTATCATGGGGATTCGCCTATTTATTATATATATAAATTTAGGGGGGTTCTTAAAATTTTCCCTGCCTGGAACTCTAGCATTCCTTGTCCCTACATAGTATACCTTATGACTCCCTCCTTAGCACACCTAGAACTCACTCACACTCCATGTAACACACTCTTATTCATTCATTTCCATGAATTTTAAACTAGTGCTCCCTTGTGTTTTCCTAGCAATCCTTAGCAGTCCCTAGCATTCATTGGCACACCCTATCACCTAGCACATCTTGGAATTTTTCCACGACTTCTATCATCCCTTAAGACGTCCTAGAATACCTTGTCACTCCCTCCTTAGAAAACTTTGAACTCACTTACACTTCTTGTAACGAACTCTTTTTCATTCATTTCCATGCACTAGTTTGACCTAGTGCTCCCTTATATTTCCCCGGCACTCGCTAACACTTCTTAGCACATGTTAGCAAACCATGGCACCTACCACATATTGGTTGCATGCTGCCCTAGCACTCTTGCATTCCTTAGATATTTATAGCATGCATTTTCACTCCCTCCATAGAAAATATTGAACTCATAGTCACTCGCTATCATACACTCTTGTTCATTCATTCCCATGCATTTTTACCTAATTCTCCCTTGTTTTTCCCTGGCACTCCCTAACACTCCTTGGAAAGCATTGGCACACCCTCACACGTGACACATATTGGCATGCTTCCCTAGAACCCTAGAATTCCTTGCCACTTCCTAGAATATATTGTCACTCCCTCCTTATCGCACCTAGAACTCGCTAAGATTTCCTATTACACAACCATATTCATTAATATCCATGAATTTGAAACTAGTTCTCCTTTGTATTTCCTTGGAAATTGGCCCTAAAAATCCCTAGCATGTTCCAAGGCCGCACCTTGGCACCCAGAACATCATGGAATGCCTTATCACTTGGCCCTAACAATCCCTTGCATGTGCTGGTACCGCACCCTAACACCTGACACGTAGTGGCATGCCTTATCACTTGACATGCCTTAACATTCCTAGCATGCCTTGAAATTGTGTAGCATTTGTTAGTATTTATTGGAATTCGCTACCAGAACTTGGAACACCCTAGTTTTCATGCTCTCATAGATAGCCTTACTTTTTTTTGGAACTTCACAAGTCAACCAAGTCATCGGAAAAAAAAATTTGTGCCCAACCCAAAGTCTCCCATTTTCTGGAACTTCTTTTCCCAGCCCCTTATTACAACCATAGGATTTCTTCGTATATGTCCTATTCTTAACTTATCGTAACACACTTCACCATTGGTATATATGGAATTCACTAACACTCCTTGGCACAAACTATTACTCATTCATTCCCAAGGATTTTGTCCTAGTTATCCCTTGTGATTCCTTGGCACTCCCAAACACTCCTCAGCATGAATTGAAACTAAACATCATATGTTAGCATGCCTTTTCATTCCTTGTTATGCCCTAGTGCTCCTTAGATATCATGCCCTCAAAACTACCCTTACTATTTTGGGGACTTGGAAACCCAACCAAGTCCTACCTCAACTACAATAGCTTGACCAAGTAATGGTTACTACAACTAGAATATGCCTTGTTAACCTAAGAATTTCCTATAACACATCTTGGCATATCATGTGAAATATCAACTCATCCAAATTAAGAAGTTATGAAGACAATTCTCACATCCAACAACAATCATAAAAGAACTAAGAAACATAGTTTACATATTGAGATTCCATAGCACTTGGCACATCTAAGAATCCCTTGGCACTATGTGGTGCATGTTAGCATCCCTTTAATTCCCTTACATGCTTTGGAATTCCTTAGGACACCATAACACTCCCTGAATTACCCTTGCACTCTATTATTCCTTGGAATTGGCTAGCATATAACCTTGGTACACCCTCCTTAGCACATAT
Source organism: Pinus albicaulis (assembly GCA_034641835.2). Classification (NCBI taxonomy): domain Eukaryota; kingdom Viridiplantae; phylum Streptophyta; class Pinopsida; order Pinales; family Pinaceae; genus Pinus; species Pinus albicaulis. The sequence goes on from CM076580.1 coordinate 1,151,256,712, forward strand.
CTAACTCGCTAGCACTCCCAATCACCCACTCTTATTCATTCATTTCCATTCATTTTTACATACTTCTCCCTTGTGTTTCCTTGGCACTCCCTAACACTCCCTGGCATGCATTGACACACCTTGCAACATGGCACATCATGGCATGCCACCCTAGCACTCTAGCATTTTGTGGCACTAAATAACATACCTTGTCACTCCCTCCTTAACACACCTAGAACTCACTAGCACTCCTTCTCACACACTCGTATTCATTAGTTTATATGCATTTGAAACTAGTGCTCCCTTATGTTTTTCTATTACTCCGTAACACTCCCCATCATATGCTGGCACACCTTGGCACCTAATACATCTTGGAATGTTTCCTGGGCCTCTATCATGGCTTAGCCCTGCCTCGCATACCTTGTCACTACCTCCTTAGAACACTGGAATTCAGTAACGTTTCTTATAAAAAACTATTACTCATGCATTTCCATGCATTAATATGACTCAGTGGTCCCTAGTGTTTCCCTCGTCCCTAACATTTTTTGGACACATGCTTCCCTAGCATTCTAACATGCCTTAGCACTTCCTAGAATACCTTTTCACTCCCTTCTTAGCACACCTGGAACTCATGATGCTCCATGTCACAAACTCTTATTCATTTAATTCCATGCATTTTGACACATTTCTCCCTTTTGTTTCCCTCACACTACCTAACACTTCTTAGAAGTAATTGGCACGCCCTAATAGTTGGCACATATTGGCATGATTTCCTATAAATATAGCATTCCTTAACACTTCCTAGCATTCCTTGTGAATCCCTCCTTAGAAAACCTGGAACTCAGTGACAATCCTTTTTACACACTCATATTCATTCATTTCCATGCATTTGAAACTAGTGATCCCTTGTATTTCTTTAACACATAGCCCTAACACTCCCTAGCATGTGTTGGTTCCACACCCTAGTACTTCGCACACCCTCGAATGCCTTAGTGCTTAGCATTTCTTTTCATGCCTAACATCCCTTAGAAATTTGTACCATGTTTCACTACTTCGTGGCATTCCTTAGCAAAGCTTGGCACTCCATAGCTCTCATTCCCTCATATATGCTCTATACCCAACAAATCCATTGGAAAAATAATCTTGTGCCCAACTCAATTTTCTCTCCCTTTGTCTGAAACTTATTTATCCATCCCCATATCCCAACTATAGGCTTTCCTCCTACCAGTCCGTTGTGTTAAAACACAACCCTCCCATTATTTGAGTTATGTACTTCAAATAATAGGACCCTTTCTACAATTTTGTTGGCTAAACACCTTTTAGGATTTTTATTAAGTTAATTATCTTGCACTTTTTTCCTTTTTTTCATTTTTGTCAGATTTCTATTTGGATTCTTTCATTGAATCCGATTTTTCACATGCTTTCGATTGATACTTCTTTTACCTCATTTGGGAAAGTTGTTTGTAAATGGTACTCCTTTGAACTTTAATCATTTGTGTCGAATCTATTAAAAAATGTGTGAAATGTACAATATTTAAATTTTTGTTATTAATTTAATTAAATAATCCATTTATTGTAAATATTAACTCTTATTCATTGTAAATATTAACTCTTATTCAGTTATTACTAACATCTTTCACTTTTCATGAAGGATCCTACTAAATCACCCACCCAAATTATAGAGCATTTAAAAAACATGCTTTTCAGGATTTTGGTAATTTATCATAATTTCCTTTTTTAAAACAAAATTCCAAACTCAAAATTTCATAATGGAAAAGTGCTTGTAGTTCATTTTTTAGAATTATTAATTACCAAAGTGGCTGTAGTTTAGAATTGGAAAATCTCACTCTAAGTGGTCCACACTTTGTTTCAATTTTAAATTAACTAAATTTCAAAATCATGAACCCCAATTAAAATATATGAAAAATCATAAAAAATAATCTCATCCACAACCATTGCTTTATCGTAAACATACACAATGTATATGTTTCAAAAACCCCGATAAATTTGTTTATGCGAATGCGATGTATGCAATTTTTATTTTCAGCTAAACCTTTTAATTCATTCATATTAAATTCACTCGAATCCATTTTGAAGGCATGAGTAGCAAATTGACTTTTAAGTATAATTTTAAAATATTTTTAATTGATATTTAATATTAAATTTTAAAATTAAATAAATAAATTAATATATAATATGTTATTAATTTAATTAAAGTAAAATTTAATTGTATGTCTTAGTTAGTTAGATTAATATTAATTAATAGTTAGTGTGTAAATAATTAATTTAGTGTATGATTAACAATTAAATTAATTTTAATTAGTTAATAATTAAAATTTAAATTATGATTAAAATTTAATTAAAAAATTATGATTTTTTAGCCTAAGCGACATAAATTCCAGAATTCTAGAAATTTTAACTCATCACCTTTGGAAGCTCATAAATGGAGTTTTACTTGACAAAATGAGACTTGGGATTGCTTATTGGATAGATAAAATTGAGGAGAACTTTTATGAGGAGGTTTCATTAATAGATTTGATCATTTATTGTGTCTAAAATTAGGCATAAGATCAAGATTTGAATTTAAAAAAAAAAAAAAAAATTTCTGAGTTTTATTTTCTGCATTTTAATTTTCCCATAGCTTCTTCTAAATGGAGATCCATTTGTCAATGATATCATTGACAAATTATATCATCATAGGCATCAATAGAAAGATTAAATTTATTTTTAAATTATTTATTTAATTAAGTTTTGATTGGATTTATTTTTAATTCCAGATTTGACATTTTGATTTTATATTTTCATTTTAATTTAATTTTGATTTGTTTTTGTAGCAAATCAGTGGAAGAGACGAGGAAAAGAAGATATCAATCAACGAAAATTTCCCAACAATTGAAGAATATGATTTTGAACCAATAAAAATTAATGGAGCAGAACAACTCTTCAACAAACTTTCCTACGAAGAAATATTTTTGTAAATATTATAAATAGCATATTGTAGAATGTAATAAGGGCTTCTCTCCTCTACAATTATTGAATTCTAAAAGCACTTCTATAATAGGGATTTAGAGTTTTAGGTGGGAGGAGAGGAATCTCATATCTGGGGATTATTGAGTTTTTTCTTTTACATTCTGAGTTATGTATAATGAACAGAGTTTGCCCTATTGTAGCTCTAATTTTGAAAGCCGAAAGGAATGGACTTAATAAATTGGTATTTATAATATGATTATTTTAAATGCTGGTTTCATTTTACGATAACATGAATGTGTCAATTTACTTCCATATTTGTGCACTTTTGTCGATATGGGGAATTTGCCTCAAATTTATGTTATTATTTATCTCTACTCTTATGGGTTGAATTCTGATTTCTAAGTAACTATTTACTCATAAATCTGTCTTATAAAACTGGTTTATTGAATAGTGATATGTTGTGAAATTTTTCCACATATTATTGTTTAATTATTCAAGTTACTTACTAAATAATCAATATAATTTCGCAAACTTCTTCCTAAGTGTTGTTGATTGATTATTTCAGTTAAGAAGTCTCTAGATAGGATGTGTTTGGCATTCGTAATGTCAGTTAATTGAACTACTTTGTTAGCTTGATATTCATTATAAGCCAGACATATTTAAATCCCAATTATTTAAAATATTTACTCTTGATTGGGATGAATCTATATCTGCCTAATTGATATAGAATTAAGATAGTTTATTTTTCTTCCATCTTAGAATAATTTTTAATATAGATTAAATTCTACATCCCTAAAAATTTCTCATCCCAAAGAGAAAAAAATTTAAATGTGGCTTGGCTGAGCCCCAAATTAGCTTAAGGATCAATTTCGTGCCAGATCAAAGGGAAAAATGGTCTGATGTCTCTTTCCCATTGGTAGACTAAAGTTATATTTTAAGAAAATGGAGATTGAAAGAAGGTAACTAGACCAAGTTAAATCAGTCAGAGCCACTATTCCAAATGGAAAAGGAATTGCTTTAAGGTCCAGACCAAGTGGTCATCCCCCATGTTGTTGTAGCGAATTTCGAGGCATAAACATTTTGGCCCTAGAAGGAGGGCCTAAGACTTGTTTTCCTTTGGAGACTTTGTATTCTAACATTTTTTATTATTATAATGACTCCTCTAAAACTTCCAATTTAGAGTTGTATTTCTCGATGGGTACCTTCCAATACTCCACCAGAAATAGTAAGACTCTTGTCTCGATTAAAGTTTAGTGGTAAGTTGAATACTTTTGCCTTTAATCATTTCTTTCAATTTATTCAAAATTATTCAAATTCTGTTTTCCGAGAAATTGATGAAGATATTTTATGTAGGATTTTTACTCTTACATTCTTGGCAAAAGCTAGAAGCTGGTGTCAATCACTTCCAGTTGCCTCAATTCACATTTGGGAACAATTTATTACAATCTTCCTTTGTAAATTTGATGGATGTAACTACGAACAAGTATGTGACAATTTTGAAGATCTATGAAGGTTTGAAGGTGGGTCTTTAATTGATTTTACCATAAGGTTTCGTTTAAATTGTTTAATATTGAAAATTGAAGATAAACCTTCGAAAAAAGTATTATTAGATTAGTTTGAACATATTTTCTCTTTTCCTTCCATTCAGAATCCATGTGAAATTATTTTAAGCTTTGATCAATATCTTTCTAATTTCATTGACATAGGTGAGAATTCCAATATGGAGGTACAAACAAATGATTATGAAGTGCCGTCTATTTTGTTTAATCAATTCCTTCATTTACTACAAACTTCCTATAATATTGATAAAGATCAAGGTGCAAATTCTCATGTCAATGAATCTAAATCACAAAGCTTGGAAAATTTCACTAATCAACTGCAAGAAGATATTAGCAACACTCTTGAAGGAAATAATGCTTTAGAATATGAAAATAGGTATGTGTTAGAATAAAAAAATCAGAGCATAATCCAACAAGTACCAGTAGCGATCAAAGTTTCCAATAATACACAATCTTTTGTAAAAAATTATAAATTATTTTATGATGAGAAAATCCCAAATTCTAGACAACAAAGAAACATTGTTCAAGAAAGCATAATTAGCCAAGTAAATGATCTTAAATATGAAATTTGCAATGAAGAAAATGCACAAAAGTTCTCAAAGAGAGACATTTTCAAATGCATTGTTTCGTATTCATAATTTTCTCTTTCTCATGATAATTTTTCTAATAGTAATTTTTCCTCTCTTCCAGTTAAATATATTTCAGAAAACAGAGAGGTTGATCTAAATGAATTGTCGATTAGTTTTTATCAGGATAGAGAATTAAATAATGACCATTCTTCTGGCATTAATGAACATGAGATCAATATTCCTTCTTGTTTTGATACATTAAATCATATCAAAGGGAATTCTAATGAATGTTATGAGGTCATTTATGATAGCTACTTTGACATTGTGGATATTGATTTGTCTTCTTCACAATTGAATTCTCATGATCAAAGTCGAATCACATGTGAAAATGAAGAACAATCTATTTCAAAAATTATTTCAAAGAATTCTCATTTTCAAACAATTAATCATACTCATGATTTCAGCATTCAAGAAACCATTCCAATCTATGATTTATATGATGATCAAGCTTGCATTCCCATTCAGAGTCATAGCCTTCTCTCTAATTCACGAGTAGGTATCAACAATCATTCGAATTTTATTATTCTGCCCAACTCTTGTGAAGATAAAATTTCTTTAAGTCAGGCTCAATTTTGTTGTAATAATAATTGTAACACTAGTGTAAACTATGACTCAATTTTGTTATTATTCCATCATTTTCTCTTAACTTCATATTTATTTCATGTCTTCAATCTTATATTTTTAGATACTTCGTGCTGGCATATTGAACAAATAAATATTAAACACTCAATTGATGCATTGCCTCAATGAGAAAATGAAGTTTCACATCATAATCATAAACATCAAGAGATATTAATTTATCAATACCCATAGATGTTCATTTCTTATCAATTACTTCTTGCTTCTCAAAAGCAGTGTCAACAAGAGAATGCATTTTTATAGTATGATGAGCAATCTAATTCAATTAATAGTATTCTATTTGATCTATTAGACTTCCATCTATTTTTCATTGATCCATTTGAAAGACATTTGGAAATTTTTCCTTCATGCAATATTGTTAATAATTTAACAATTGAACATAACACTAATAAAATTTTCCAGGCCATTGAATCTAAAATTTCTTACCCACAATCTGGCCTGATATCTTCTCTTTTGAATCCCTTGCAATCATTGATATAAACTCATCCATATTTATGTGATCCACTCGAAATTCAATTAGAAAAGATATTTCAAGATAAGGTAATTATAAATAGCTTTCTCTCTGTAAATAGATTAGAAATTTGTGCACATGCTACATTCAAATTTATCTTGATATTTTGGTTACTAAAGTTTGACATATACATAAATAAAAGAATTAAAATGAGAGAGTGGTTACATTGGAAGTATGACTATACCTAGTCATGTTTCCTTCAATGAGTTAGAAATAGGAATAGATTAATTTTCTTTTTTGTTTTCATTTATTTCATTATTTCAGGTTTTCAATACAACAACTAATGAATCTGATTTCTTTTGGGTATCCCCTTTCAATTGTGAAAAAATATTATAAATCATTTTAGTAGCTCTTGAAGAGTCATATCATACATATCTTTCAAGCCTTCAATTGTCTTGTTTTCCAAAATTCATCACATTGATCATACATGAAGAAATTCAAAGAATTTTCTACAATTTGACAATTTTTTATTCATAAGTAATTCTTAAGAACTCATTTTTATCATCCTTGTCTTCTGATGTGATTTTGGAAAAAATGCAATTTGAAAAAATTCATTTCTTAGCATTTTAGATTAAAATAAGTAGGTGATGTTGAACATATGCAAATTTTGAAGAACTTGAAGCCTCATGAGGTAAAAGTTACAGTCAATTTCTTCCATGTATGTGTTTACATGTTCATTGTCATCTATTGTTTGTTTTGCTTTTTAGAGGTTGTTTCTTATTTATATTTTGTTTTGTTTGCATGTTTTCAGTAATTTGATTGTGTAGATCTGAGATAAGCAAGCTGCCAGATCTTTTTAAAATCCGCAACATGCTCAGTGAAGTATTTAGACTTCGTCTAAAATTTGAGGGTTATTTAAATTTTGCCTTTATTCATTGAAATCCTGATAAATATTAATAAATTATCAGAGGAATCATATCATATCACTATATTTAATATATTTCTTCATAAGAAAATTATGATTAACATTATTTTCAATTAGATATTCCGACATTTAATTAAATTATTAAAGGGTTAATTATTTAAAAGAAAATTTAAAATAATCTCTCTCTCTTTTTAATTTAATACATTAAATAAATCATTGGCCTCACATATATATCGCAATTCACAAATCGGAGGTTTTGAAATGAGCACACTCCAAATATCTCCGATCCCCCGATATGCACATTCGTTCTGATCTTTGATGAACCTTTCTTTCTGATATGCGCATTCCTTCCAATCTCTGACGAACCTTTCTTTCTGATATCGCATCATCCGTATCGCATTATTAAATCGGAGGAAACTCTTTACCATTTCACGATAATAAAAATTCGATGCAAAGTATTTTAATATTATTTCTCGTGCACTCTCTAATAAAATGACTTTGCCAAGGATGGCGTTTGTCCACATAAACCTGGACCCGATATGACATTCAAGTTTAGTTCTGAAACATATCGTGTCCATTCATAAATCACAAGTTTGGTTGGGGAATATCTTTAAAAGTTCTAATGTCACAGATCTGATATGAAATTAAATCCATATAATAAAAATATTGGGTTCGTTCTTCATCGCACATAGGCACATCAACGATATTACATTTCCTACTCAAATCTGTTGATCACCGATCTCTTAAAAAAAATAGAGCTAGTCCCACCAATGAGCCAAGTCATTTATCACATTTTCGTTAATGCAAGAATAATATTTGCATCTCCAATCTCCTGATATAATTAGTTTCTATTAGAAAATAAAATATTATAGAGCAATGCAGCACATAAAATATGCAAAAAAATACAAGCACACAAAACACATAAAACCAGAGAGACACAGATATACGTGGTTCACCCAGTTTGGGCTACGTCCACCTCGAAACAACCAATCCTTCCTTTCTATTATCCAGCAAAAATGAAGAGACAAAACCTACAGCAGATCCACTGTAATATCCTCTATTCTCTCCCACAGTCTCCCTATCTGTTTCTCGCTCAGAGAATACACATACAATACATAGCCGCAATACAATACCCTCATAAAAGCGAGGGGTTTCCTTCTAGGGAAAAAAAACTAAACTAAACATAACTTCTACCGTCAGATCATCCGCCTAATGAACAGCCCAGATTGGCTAGAAATTACTATACTTTTACAAGGCAATTTTACATCTATTTCTGGCTTCGGAGGCGCTGCCCCTGAAACCCCCACCGGGGGACCGCTGGTCCCCAAACCCCCCAGCCAGGGGGGTCAACCCCCGCAGATGCCACGTGAAAGGGTGTACAATTTTCCTGGTGTATACATCCAGCTAAAACAAGGATCTATGAATCAGGAAGAAAATCAAGCTCCACACCCAACAATCTCCCACTTGGAGACTGATTGTAGCAACTCCACCGCTACTTCATTTGCTGGACAATGACTCCTCTTTGGACCTAGCTGTTCCTCATCTTCATCATCATCCTTGAATACTAATTGAAACTGAGCACATTTTTCAGTTTCTCCCTGGTTACAACTTTTGTTAGCATATCTGCAGAATTCTGGCTAGTGTGTATCTTTTCCAGCTTCAACTCTCCATCTTCCAATACTGACCGTATGAAATGGTACTTGAGATGTATGTGTTTAGTCCTAGAATGAAATGTTGAGTTCTTTGCAAGATGAATAGCACTTTGGCTATCACTGTATAGTGTGCCCATATCATTCTTCTTACCCAATTCATCCATAAACCTTTGTAACCAAATCATTTCTTTACTAGCCTCTGTAGCAGCAACATACTCGGCTTCTGTTGTTGAAAGTGCAACAACACTTTGGATTTTTGAAACCCAACTAACAGCTGTTCCACCTACATTAAATACATATCCTGTAGTGCTCCTCCTGTTATCTCTGTCACCTGCCATATCTGCATCAACATATCCCTGTAGAGCAATGTTTGAACCACAAAAGCATAATGCTTGATTTGTGGTACCTCTCAAATATCTGAGAATCCATTTTACTGCCATCCAATGTTCTTTTCCTGGATTGTTCATGTACCTGCTTACAACTCCCACTGCATGTGCAATATCAGGCCTTGTGCAGACCATTGCATACATTAAGCTTCCAACCGCTGATGCATATGGAACTTTAGACATATAATCCATGTCTTCTTGGGTCTTTGGGCACATCTCCTTACTAAGTTTGAAATGGCTAGCAAAAGGTGTATTAACAGGTTTTTCATTGTGCATATTAAATCTTTTCAACACCTTTTCTATGTACTCATTCTGAGACAGTGTTAATTTGCGATTTTTCCTGTCTCTAGTTATCCTCATACCAAGGATTTGTTTTGCAGCTCCCAAATCCTTCATTGCAAATGAATTTTCCAATTTTCTTTTGAGCAAATTTATTTCCTGCATGTTAGATCCTGCAACAAGCATGTCATCTACATAAAATAACAATATAATATAGCTGCCATCATTTTTCCTTTTTAGATAAACACAATGATCAGAGTGACATCTAGTATAACCTTGTTCAGACATAAACTTGTCAAATTTTAGATACCACTGCCTTGGAGCCCGTTTTAAGCCATACAAGCTCTTCTTTAACCTGCACACCAATTTTTCTTTCCCTTTGACCTCATATCCTTCTGGTTGCTGCATGTATATCTCTTCCTCCAAATCTCCATGGAGAAATGTTGTCTTTACATCTAACTGTTCAAGATTTAAATCTTCCGATGCTACAAGACTTAAGATAGTTCTGATTGAAGTCATCTTAACAACAGGAGAAAATATTTCATAAAAATCAATACCTTTCTTCTGTGCAAACCCCTTCACCACAAGTCTAGCTTTGTACCTCTGTTTTCCTCCATCTTCTTCCTTTAGCCTGTAAACCCATTTATTCTGCAATGTATTTTTACCTGCAGGCAACCTGACTAAGTCCCAAGTCTGGTTATGCATTAAGGAGTCCATCTCTGCTTCCATGGCTAGCTCCCACTTCTTCCAGCTTTCAACCTGCATTGCTTCTTCATAACATTCATGTTCACCAGAATCAGTCAGCAATAAATAATATAATGAAGGAGAGTATCATTCAGGGGGTCTACCTATCCCGGTAGATCTTATAACACCACTTTCAGGTGTTTGAGGTGCATGTTGTTGTTCTGGTGGTTGCTACTACTGTGGTTGTTGATTATTATCATTTTCAGGCACCTTTACTTTTTCAGTTATCTCATCAAGAACCGCGTATTTCTTGCTTTATTTTTCCTGTTTCTTTTCCTGCAACTGATTATTATACAAGACCTTTTCATTAAATATTAAATATCTGCTCCTAATGATTTTGTGATTTTCATAATCATATAAGTGATAACCAAAATAATTAGCACCATATCCAATAAATGTACATTTATTTGATTTTGCCTCAAGCTTTGTTCTATTTTCTTTATTAATATGGACAAAGGCCTCACAACCAAATGGCTTTAAAAAAGAGTAGTTTACCTTTTTACCTTTCCATGCTTCCTCTGGAATACCACCATCCAAGGAACTTGAAGGCCCTCTGTTTATTAGATAAAAAGTAGTATCTACAACATCTGCCCAAAATTATAAAGGCAATCCTCCATGCAATCTCATGCACCTTACACGCTCCATGATTTTTCTGTTCATCCTTTCTGACAGACCATTTTCTTGTGGTGTTCTTGGAACTATATTCTCTCTACAAATTCCATGCTCTGAATAGTACCTATCAAACTCTTTGCTGCAATATTCACCTCTATTGTCTGATCTGAGACACTTTAACTTCTTTCCTGTCTCAATCTCAACCAAAGCTTTCCATTTCTTGAAAATATCAAATAGATCAGATTTATTTTGAATACAATAAATCCAAGTTTTTCTAGTTGCATCATCAATAAACGTAACATAATAGCGAGAGCCACCGAGATATGATACTTGAGAAAGTCCCCATACATCTGTATGCACAAGCTCCAATTTTTCACTCTTATTTTCTTTCCCAACTTTGAGAAATCTGACTCTCTTTTGTTTTCCATAAATGCGATTCTCATAGAAATCCAAATCAACATTCTTCAAACCTGGCAACAAATTTCTTGAGTGAAGAATCTTCATCCCCTTCTCACTCATATGTCCGAGCCTATGATGCCATAATGCTGCATCTGCTCCTTTGAAAGTTAAAGCATTAATAGAGTTAGAAATACCATTTTATAAATACAATGTACCAACCTTTTCTCATTTTTCTATTACCAGGGCTCCTTTGGTGACCTTCCAAGCTTTATCTGTGAAAGTTGTCACACAACCTTCACTGCCTAACTACCCTGTTGAAATCATATTTTTCTTTAGATCTGGAACATGTCTTACCTCCTTTAGTAGCCGTTGGTTTCCATTCTTCTATTTTACAAGAACCTTACCCATTCCAACAATTTTACAGGGTTTATCATCACCCAAACGAACTTGTCCAAAATCTTTTTAAACATAGTCATGAAAATATTTCTTATCAGGTGTGGCATGGAATGAAGCCCCTAAATCTACAACCTAGGAATTAGTAACATTTTAGAAAGAAATAATCAAAGCATCTTGTAACACATCACCTATCACATTTGCTTCAGGATTATTTTCTTGTTGTGCATCTCCTTCTTTTCCCTTCCGAGATCTACAGTCTTTCTTTAGGTGTCCTTTATTTCCACATTTCCAGCACATTATCCCCGATCTGGACTTGGATCTGACTTTCCTTGATTTACTGTGATATCCCGAGCTCTTTCCTCTTTCCATTCTTATTCCCATAGACTCTGCACTCAAAGAATTACCTGATGTCTCACTGGAGCTTTTCCATCGCATTTCCTCGCTAAGGATAGCGCCGACAACATCATCAAACTTTAAAGTACTAGATCCAGAGATAGAGTTACTAATGGCCATTACTAAACCATTCAAAACTACATGACAGAGCTGAGAAATAACAGGGCTCTAACTTCATCATCAAAGTTTACCCCTACAGAACTTAACTGACTGGTAACTGTATTAAAATCATTTAAATGGTCTACAACAAATCCACCTTCCGACATCTTCATATTGAATAGTCATTTCTTAAGAAATACCTTGTTTTAGATCGAGGGTTTTTCATATAGTTTCGCCAACTTCTGCATCAAACCCTATGTTGTTGTTTCCTTCGAAATATTGAAGGTGGCGATCTTTATGACACAACCATCTTATTAAAGTGCCTTTAAAGAAATGTTCTATTCTGCATCTGTCATGGCCGCTGAATTATTTTCTTTTCCACTCAATGGTAGGTACAGATATTTCTTATATAGATAATCTTCCATCTGCATCTTCCACAGCGGGAAGTTTTGGCCATTAAATTTCTCGACCCTAAACTTAGCATCTTTCGCCATTGCTCCCACTCAAACCAAGAACCCTTCTTTCCTGCGAGTTTATCAGCCAAATATACCTTCGGCTCTAATACCAGTTGTTATAAAAATAAATATTACAGAGCAATGCAACACATAAAATATACGGAAAAACATAAGCACACAAAACACATCAAAACCAGAGAGACACAGATATATGTGGTTCACCCAGTTCGGGCTACGTCCACCCCGAAATAGCCAGTCCTTCCTTTCTATTATCCAGCAAAAATGAAGAGACAAAACCTACAGCAGATCCGCTGTAATATCCTCTGTTCTCTCTCACAGTCTCCCTATCTATTTCCCGCTCAGAGAATACACATACAATACATAGCCGAAATACAATACCCTCATAAAATCGAGGGGTTGCCTTCTAGGGCAAAAAACTCTAAACTAAACATAACTTCTACCGTTAGATCATCCACCTAATGAACGGCCTAGATTGGTTAGAAATTATTATACTTTTACAAGGAAATTTTACATCTATTTTTAGCTTCGTGGGTACTACCCCTGAAACCCCTGCCGAGGGACCGCTGGCCCCCGGACCCCGCGTGCAAGGGTGTACAATTTTCCTGGGGTATACATCCAACTAAAACAAGGATCTATGAATTAGGAAGAAAATCAGGCTCCACACCCAACAGTTTCCGATATCGCAATCACTTAATCATAGTTTTCTATCGCATATGCTCATATCGTAACTTTTCCATTGCAAAAATTATATCGCATCGCTAAACTCAAGTGAAGCTTTTTCTTAAAGATCTTTTGATGCGATAAAACATCGATATATGTCTCTCCACCATTATCTTTTAATTATTATGGAAAATGCTCAATCACATATTGGCAAAGGTGGAAGTCACAAATTTTAAAGTTATGCATGGAAAATAATCTCGCGATGTGAAAAATTTGGCAAGGTAACGTACCGATGATTAACTCATATTTTTAAATTTATGATTTTATCTCCATAATCATCATATAAATATTTGAATCCTCTTTATATATTGTTACATTATTCAGGATTTGGAATCAATTTCAATACTTTGGGGTTGATATAAATTCATAATGGAAGAAGCAAAAAGAACATTCATCGCTACAATTCATAAAGAACCATATCTTCATCCTCACTTATGATGGATTCGATTTATTCCGAATTCTTTGAACATGAAACAATGATTTCTTTTACTTAACTGCTTGTTTTACTTTAGATTTAATAAATAATGACTTTGGGTCAATAAAACTTCCTCATGCTTTTAATTCTAATTAAAGGAAGAAGTTAACTTGCATTGGAGAAAATCATATTTCATAGATAAGATTAAATGAAGTTCTCCAATGGTAAGTTTCATGTGCCTATTTTCATTTTTTCAATTTCTTCATTTTTGTTTTAGTTTTTGCTGATGTTGAACTATGTTTTTTAGGTATTCATAATCCTTTCGCACCTCTACCAGATTAGTTTTCAAAACTTCTTTTTTCTCTTTGAGATTCTTTAGAGAAGCAGTGATGATCCTCATCGAATCAGCTAGACTAGAGAGTTTCTAAACTTCTAGTATGTTTCTTTAAAGCATTACTTTTATTAGAAAATAGTTAAGATGCTTTTATGCAGGTTTTTTCTTGAAGAAGAAAATTTGCAACAGACAGAGGCTTCTCATTCAGATTATTATCTATCATAACTGCTATTCACCCTCTATATTTTGAGAGCCTCATTTATTATAACTCAACAAGATAAAAATTTTAATCTCAACATAGGAATGGACATACATATGCTTATTTTCTTTTATAATCCTTTGTTGAAAAAATTTATACAAATAGTCTTGTAGGAGTTTATCTTTTAATTTTATTTTTTCTTTTAGTTTTTACTTCATTTTTATTTCTTTTCATTCGCTGATGTGATTTATTACTTTAGTTAGGAATTGCTTTCATTTTGCTTTCAGCTTTGATTTGATTTTGGTGACTTTTCCATGACTTATGTGAAAGGAATTTTTCTTACCTTACAATTTTTTACATACATGAGAAATCTTTTACTCTATCCATTTAAGTAAATTTCATTTATCATTAAATGCATATCTTTATCGAACCATAAAGTCATATTTCTTTAAATATTTTTCATGGAGGAACACACATCCTTTGTAAGTGATCGAGTTGAATTTTTCAAGGAAATAACTGATTTGAGTTTAATATAATGAATCCCTCCAACCCCTCCACATAAAAGCCTCTGATTGATACTTGTAGGGACAAAATTTGGAGTCAATATTATGAAAGTACTATATCCATTAAACATAAATCTCTATTACCATCCACATCTTTCATTCAAATACATCACAAACTAAAAGATTGCAAATGCACTTATCAAAAGGGTGATTAAAAGAGGAAGCATGGGAAGTACAAGTAAACCCATCGGGGCTATGGATGCTCGCTGGCAGTGGGACTAGGCTTGTATGTCATAAAATACAACATCATCGCGGTACTATTTAGGCTCGCTAGTAGTGAAGCAATGTCAGAGACAATGCTAAAATGGATATATGCTCTATAAAAAACTCTCATCTCTACCTTATTCTATTTTTCATATGAGGTAGTTTTAAAACAAATGTTTCCCAAGTTTGGATTCATCACTTTTACTCGAGTATGTTTCAAGTACGTATCTTTACAAAATCATATTTATTAATCTATCTATATGGAATCTATGGAAATGTTTTAATGTTAGATGATTTCATTATTTTCATTATTTTTAACTTTTGGGTAAATTTAAGTTCATTATCTTTAATCAGAGATAATTGGTTCTTCTCCCACATGTTGCCATTGTTGTGGTAAAACACAACTCCCCCATTTTTTGACTTATGTACTTCAAATAATGGGGAACCTTTCTACAAAATTTTTGGCTAAACACCTTTTAGGATTTTCATTAATTTAATTATCTTGGAATTTTTGCCTTTTTTCGTTTTTGTCGGATTTCTATTTTGATTCTTTAATTGAATCGGATTTTTCAGAGGCTTTCCATCGATACTTGTTCTACGTCATTTGGTCAACTGGTTTGTAAATGTAACTCCTTTGAAGTTTAATCATTTGTGTCGAATGGGTTAAAAAATGTGTGAAATGTACAATATTTCAATTCTTGTTATTAATTTAATTCAATAATGCATTTATTGTAAATATTAACTCTTACTGAGTTATTACTAACATCTTTCATTTTTCACAAATGATCCTACTAAATGACCCAACTAATTATAAAGCATTTAAAAAACACGCTTTTAGGGATTTTGGTAATTTATCATAATTTCTTTTTTTTTAAAAGAAATGTAAAGTTCAAAATTTCATAATGGAAAATTGGTTGTAGTTCATCTTTTATAGTTATTAATTGCCAAAATGGTTGTAGATAGAATTGGAAAATCTCACTCTAAGTGGTCCACACTTTGTTTCATTTTTAACTTAGCTAAATTTCAAAAATCCTGGACACCAATTAAAATATATGAAAAATATACAAATTAATCACATCCATGACAATCACTTTATCGCAAACATACACAATGTATATGTTTCAAAATCCCCGATAAATGTTTTTATGTGAATGTGATGTATGCAATTTTTGTTTTCAACTAAACCTTTTAATTTGAATTCGTTTTAAATTAATTTGAATCCATTTTGAAGGAATGAGTAGTATATTGAATTTTGAATATAACATTAAAATATTTTTAAATGATATTTAACATCAAATTTTAAAATTAAATAAATAAATTAATATATAATATCTTATTAATTTAATTGAATTAAAATTGAATCGTATGTTTTAGTTAGTTAGATTAATATTAATTAATAGTTAGTGTGTAAATAATTAATTTAGTTTATGTTTAAAAATTAAATTAATATTAATTAATTAATAATTATAATTTAATTTAGGATTATAATTTAATTAATTTCTTTTTTATTTTTTAGGTCAAGCAACATAAATTCTAGAATTCTGGCAATTTTAATTCATCATCTTTGGAAGCTCATAAATGGAGATTTACTTTACCAAATGAGACCCAGGATAGCTTTTTGGATAGATAAAAGTGAGGAGACATTTCTGAGGAGGTTTCATTAATAGATTTGATGATTTATTGGGTCTAAAATTAGGCAGAAGATCAAGCTCAGAATTTTTAAAACAAAAAAGTAATTTTCTGAGTTTTATTTTTTTCATTTAAATTTGCCCATAGCTTCTTCTAAATGCAGATCCATTTGTCGATGATATCATTGACCAATTATATCATCACACGAATCAATATAAAGCTAAAATTTATTTTTAAATTATTTATTTAATTAATTTTTGATTGCATTTATTTTAAATTCCATATTTGACATTTTGATTTAATTTTTTTATTTTTTTTTGTAGGAAATCAGATGAAGAGATAAGGAAAATAAGATAGCAATCAATGAAAATTCTCGAACAATTGAAGAATATAATTTGAACCAATAAAATTTGATGGCACAAAACTACTCTTCAACAAACTTTCCTATGAAGAAATAATTTTGTAAATATTATAAATAGATGACTGTTGAATGTAATAAGGGTTCACTACTCTGCAATTATGGAATTCTAAAAGCACTTATGTAATAGGGAGTTAGAGTTGTAGGTGGGAGGAGAGGAATCTCAAATTTGGGGATTATTGAGGTTTTTCTTTTACATTCTAAATTATGTATAATGAAAAACGTTTCCACCATTGTAGCTCTAGTTTTGAAAGCAGAAGTTTAGGAATTGTAAAGGACTGTTTGATATTGGAGCTGGAGAAATAAAATTAATAAATTGGCATTTATAATACTATTATTTTAAATACTTCTTTCAGTTTATGATAACAAAAATGTGTCAATTTACTTCCATATTTGTGCACTTTTGTCGATATGCCAAATTTGCCTCAATTTTATGTTATTATTTATCTCTACTCTTATGAGTTGAATTCTGATTTCTAAGTAACTATTTACTCAGAAATCTATCTTATAAAACTAGTTTATGGAATAGTGACATGTTGTGAACTTTTTCCGCATATTATTGTTTAATTATTGAAGTTACTGATTAAATGATATATCATTTTGCGAACTTCTTCTTAAGTGTTGTTGATTGATTATTTCAGTTAGGACGTCTCTAGATGGTATGTGTTTGGTATTCATAATGTAATTTAATTGAACTAATTCGTTAGCTTGATATTCATTATAATTCAGACATACTTAAATCCCAATTATTTAAAATATTTTTCTCTCGGTTCGGATAGATCTATATCTACCTAATTGAGATAGGATTAATATAGTTCCTTTTTCTTGCATCTTAAAATAGTTTTTGATATATATTAAATTCTACATCCTTGAGTAGTCATCTTCCCAAAGAGGAAAAACTCTAAATGGGGCTTGCCTAAGCCCAAAATTAGCTTAAGGATCATTTTTTTGCAAGATCAACAAGAAAAATGATTTGATGTCTCTTTCCCATCGGTAGACAAAAGTTATTTTTTAAGCCAATGGAGATTCAAAGAAGGTTACTAGACCGAGTTAAAGCAGTTGGAGCCACTATTCCAAACAGAAAAGGAACTTCTTTAAGGTCTGAACTGGGTGGTCATCCCCTATGTTGTTGCATTTAATTTTGAGGCATCAAAATATTCATATCCTAAACTTCTCCTAACACACTTCATCCTTAGTACACATGAAACTCACTAGCACTCCTTGGCACACATTATTATTCATTCATTTCCATAAATTTTGACCTAGTTCTCCCTTGTCGTGACTTGGAACTCCCTAACACTCCTCAACATGCATTGAAATTTTATAGCATGTGTTAGCATGCCTTTTCATTCATTGGCACACCCTAGCACTCCTTAGCTATCCTGCCCTCACAATTACCCTTAATTTATTTGGGACTTGGGAACCCAACCGAGTGCTGCCTTGACTACAATAGCTTGACCAAGTTACGATTACTAAAACTAGACTATGAATTTTTGACCTAAGAACAAATTATAACTCATATTAGGCTACTCAAGTCCAATATCAACTCATCCCACTTAACAAGTTACTAAGTCAAGTCTCACATAAAACCATGGCCATAAAAAACTAGGCAACCTAGTTTACATCCTGATATTCCATAGCACTCGGTATGTCTAAAAATCCCTTGCACTATGTGGCATGTGTTAGTATCCCCTACATTCCCTAGAATGCATTGGAATTCCCAAGCACACCATAGAACTACCTGACATGCACTTGCACTCTAGCATTCCCTGGAACTGCCTAGCATATAACCTTGTCACTACATCCTTAGCACACCTCTAACTCATTGACACTCCCTATAAAACACTCTTATTCATTCATTTACATTCATTTTGACCTAGTTCTCATTATTTTTTTCCGTGAAGCTCCATAAAAATCCAAGGCATGCATTAGAACACCTTGGCACCTGTCACATCTTGGCATGTCACCCTAGAACAATATAATTCCTTCACATTACCTAGCATAACTTGTCACTCCCTCCTTACCACACGTAGAACCCACTAACACTCCCTATCACACACTCTTATTTATTCATTTTCATGCATTTGAAACTAGTGACTCCTTGTGTTTCCATCACATTCCCCCACAGTCCCTAACATGCATTCGCACACCATGGCACCCGGAACATTTTGGCATGCCTTAGAACTTATAATGTCTTCGAATCCCTAACATGAATTAGAGATATTTAACATGTATTATAGCTTCCTATAATTCTCTGACACACCTTGGCACTCCCTAGTTTTCATGCCCCCATAGATAGCCTTATTGTTTTCTGCAACTCAAGAACCTAACCAAGTCGTTGAAAAAATAGTGTTATGCCTAGAATAGAGTCTCCCTTTGTCTGAAACTTCTCTATCCAACCTCTTATCATAACCATAGGCTTGCATCCTACAAATAATATTAGGAAATTATCCTAATACTCTTCATCCTTGACACACTTGGAATATACATACTTCGTTTGCAACTTGAGAACCTCTTAGCAGATGTTGGAAGTCTGTTAACTAAGGGGTCTCCAAAATGTGAATTCCCAATTATACCGCACACCATTTGGAATAGGAGCCGCATCTCGGATATCAAACCTACTGCCATATGCTCTTATAGATTTTCCTTGGCTACATATTTTAGCACAAGATAGTAATGCACAAGTAATATTGGATCTACAAGTGTTATGCCTTGTGAAATTTTCAGTTGTGGATGATATCAAGGTCCTTCTACCAAAGGGGAAGAGAAAATTGGGTCCTCTAAAGACAAGTAATAGTACTAATCTAGAAAAGGCACATGATCATACACATATGAATGAATCATTGATAAAATACTTAAATAGTTCAGAAGGAAGTGACGATTGTTAAATAAAATACAACACACCTTCAACAATATAACTACAAAATCCATAGAAATAGTTCAATTTCCTTAGTACATATGAAAAAAAGACACATCACAAAAATTTAAAGAAAAATCTTACAATATTCACGACATATGCATGAAAGAGTTTTGGCTCAATGAGATTCTGAATTAAGTAGAAATTCCAAGATACATCAAGACAATGGATACCACTAGCACCAAGAGTGGAGCATTAGAGAGCAATCACTTTATCCTCCAAAAAAAATATCTTCCTCTATAATGCATGATAGGAAGAGTCAAGATGAAAAGTATTTCTCATGAGAAATGAGGGTGTATATATAAAAAATAGGGTGACCATTCACCTCTCTTTTGACTCTTGGACTATCCTCATTACTGTCTGACTTATCATGACTTTTGTACTTCGTACATGAATTTTCGTATTTCATGGATGACTCTTAAAATAACCATAAATAAATCATACACAAGATGTGATAACCAAGTTCGTCCAATGTGGAATACGTCTCTAGGCCCTCAGTCAAGAGTGGGGAGGTTGCTTCATTAGTCTCAGCAAAAAAAATGAGTACATGGCAGTTCTTCTTCAATATAAGGATGGATATCGCATCTCATGTTGCAAATTCTCTCAAAATATATGTTCTCCTATAAATAACCCTCACTCACAGATACTCCTCCTTTAACAAGTCAAAGAAATGACTTCTCACAAAAGTGGAATAAAATAGACACTCTCACATAAGTGGAAATAGGTCCTCTTGAATCCACTGATTATATCCAAATCATACTCATCATCACCATAATCATCTTGAAATTTAGAGACGAATGGTTGTAAAAATGAGTACTTTATGAGAAAATGTAAACATGGCCACTCTTTTAACACCGCACCATCTCGGTTTTCATGCAAAGGCTAAACTCATGAATTTACTACAATTATTCATATCTTGATGTCCTACTACAACATACAGAGATCACCAAAAGCTACAAAATAAATCCATCCTTCCACTAAAATAAAAACAAGAAAGTGGCCAAAAAGGAACATTATACCTCCCAATTCGAAAATGGTCTGAAAATCAGATTCTCAAATACCAAAATGGACTATGCCATCACAATCCTTGTGAAAAATCATGAAATTTGAGTATAAATTTGACCCCATTCTAACAGTGTCACATTTGGGTCTCCAAGGAATCTAAAATATTCCTCATAACATCAAAAAACTTTGCATCAGGGTTCCATTGGTTAGGGTTTTGCCTATGGTTCATGGTTCCACAACATGTAGTTTTTCTCTGCACATATTTTTTTTCCATTGAATCTTCGTCTGGTTCCTTCACTCGCCTTTTTCGAATGAGAAAACTCAATTTTAAATAAAAATAGTGGGTAGACTTTACAAAGTTTGCCGCTTTGGCATGTCGGCTGGCATATATGTGATTAGTTATTAGGATCTGGGCAACCAAGGTTTAATTCCCAGGTAACATTTTTTATTTAAACATACAATTTATGTTTTATTTAATTGGGGCCGCTTGATGGGTGGGCTAGTTTGCGAATGGTGCAGGTTCAATCCCCGTTGATCTCGTGTATTAATTGGTGAGTTGTTCGGCAGGGTACCAGGGTTAGATTTGTTTCCCTCAACCCATATTTAATTTTTTTTTACCATGGTTTGGCGGGGTTTGTTGCCCTCTACCCTATTTTTTAATTATATATTTAAAAGAAACTGATTTGAAACTATTCCCCGAGTTCCGAGGGGGTCACTCACAAGTTTAACTACGTGACTTTTTGACCAGTTCTAGATGTTGTTAAAGCCAATTTTTTCACAAGCTTTCTTGTTGTAATATTTAGCAGATTCCACCAGATTTAGCGAGATTTCCAAAGTTAGTTGTGCTCCAAATTTAGTTGGAAAAAAAATTCTTGCTTCTTTGACTTGAAACCTTGGTTGAAACTAAATTGCTCATACAAGGTTGGATTTATGTGCTATCTGTGTAGTTGGAATTAAGATGATGCACTCTTTCTTTTGGTATTGGTTTCGATGAGATCTAAAGAATTTTATTTCTAAGCTTCTCCAAAGCAACATGGATCACTCTCCCACACAATTTCCCTACTTTCTATAGTTTCAAACAAGCTTGTACTTTGGAATAGCAATCATGTTAAGACCAAAGAACAAATACGAACAAAGATAATCCTCTACTTGATTTTTCCTTGAGTGAATCAATACATACTATCATAATCCTACAAATTTCCTTCTTGCCTTCTCTTGCCCTAAATTTAACATAGTAATTACCTTTATTCCAACCTATGACCTCTCACAATCACACCGACTTAACACTCCATCCATACATTGCAAATTACAACCCACAATCCTTCCCATTAATACAAACACAAGATTCATTGAGTTGAAGTCAACAAACATTAATCACCATCGAGGATAGGTGTCATGCCACCAACGTATCTGGTGGCATGGTACCCTCTGAGGATTAATAACCAAATATATTTTAGTGGTAACAAACTATTTTAATCGTGTGCTAGAAATATGTGCTCACAAAGAGGGTGAAATGTAATTTCTTTATCCTCAATATAAATCTAGCATACAACTAGTGGTATAACACTTTTTATATTAAAAAAAAACAACTTAAATTAAATATATCAACCTCATAAACTTGATACCTTTTCAAAAGTGATAAATCCATAACCAAGCAATTTGAAATAAACATAAATGTAATTTGATATATGTTCATGAAGTGAAATTCTTTTTTTTATGCTCAATGTGAATCTATCACACAAACATAAATACTATTTTTTTTTTATAATAATAATAATAATAATAAGTATTTTAATCTTATAAAATTCATATCTTTGAAAAGAGGATAAGTTCATAACTAAAATATTCAAAATTAAAAGTGATATGAAATTAACTTCATTTACATTAAATTTATCATTATATTTGAATTTACAAACATATATATGGAATAGTTGTGATTTAACATGTGCTTCCTTGTAAAAGGTCATAAGCTCAAACCTAGAGAAGCATATAGTATGGAAACCTTTCTAGACTTCACTCAAATAACTTGATCTTAAAATTACATTATTGTACAACTTGAATGAGATTAAATGGTTTTATAGTTAAGAGTATATGTATTTTCTCCAAATAAACACAACTTAAATATATTAAATTATAGACAATTTAATGCACTGTAACACACAAATAGCTAAATAACTAGTCCCTTGTCCGACAAGAAAATAATTTTATACCCTAATTTATTTTCTAAACTAATTCATAATACAATAATAAATTTTAATTTTAATATGTCGAAAAAAATAAGAATTAATATTCAACATTCTAAACCAAAATGTGCTTCCCAAATAGAGAAATTGTAATTTCAAATGGAGGATTTTCCTTAGTGGGATTGATCAATGGCTTTAATGAAGGCCATTAAATTTAAAAAAAAAAAAAAAACATGTAAACCAAGATGTGCTTCCCACATAGAAAAATTGTCGTTTAAAAAGGAGGATTTCCTTTCTTGAGATTGAGAAATGGGTTCAATGAATGTCTTTAAATTTTTTTTGAATTACTGAGGAGAAGAGAAACACCAAAAGATTCTTGAATAATCAATTTCTTGTAAAAAACAAAATTTTAAAAAATTAATAATCAAATCCTATTTCTTTAAAACTGGAATTTTCCAATTGAAAAACAAAGTTAAGTGAAAATTTTCCAAATCCATAACCAAAATTATAATCAAACCCTATTTCCATTATTGAAAATAAAACTGATAATAAAAAACAAATCCAATCTATTGAAAATAAAAATGATAATGAAAAACAAATCCAATAAATAAAGTGAGCTAGGTTTCGATTTTTTCATCCTCCTCTTATTTTGATTATTTCCCTAAATTCTATTCTATGAAAAATATTCTCAAATGACCAGATAAATGTGAAATAAACCTGAAATGAGTCTCGTCACAAAATAATTCATATTTACAGTGACAAATAATATGAAAATTTTACTCACTTAACCACGTGGTTTCCAATATTATTAATGCTGGGTTCCAATCCTATTAATGTTTATCACTAGTCAATGAGATCCTAATATTTTAATTATTGATTTTTTTTGGGTTTTAAATTAAAAATATTATTAAAAAATATATTATATCAAATATATTTTTTGAATTGTATTATTATTTTAAAAATTATATAAAAAATTATATTAAAAATCATATTAGAGTTGTTTTTAATGCGATGTTTTGAAGTTTATGGGGCATTCAAATTTTCTATGAAGCTTTGATTTGTGTTATTTAAACTATTTTTTTTAATTGATATATGAATTTAGTACATTGAACTTAGATTGTGCAAAGTTTACCTACCAAGCTTGTGATTTCAATAAATTCCTACTTGATTTTAGAGAAATTAGATTTGAAAAACAAGTCGGAAATTTTTTCAAAATGTCACATAAAAGACAACTCTCTTTACAAAAATAACAAATTTATGAAGTTGAAATATTTACCTAAGAATTTTTTGTTTATTTGTTTTAATATAAATGGGTTATGGTAGTCTACTTACTATATGTTTTAGGAAAGATTTTTTTTGAAATATTTTGATAAACTTGTGCCTTAAACTCATTAACATCTAAATTTACTTTCAATCATAACCTTACTCATGGTATTTGAGATAAAACTTCAATCTGCAAACTCTATTAATTAATCAAAGAGATTACACACATTTATACATGAGATAGTCTCAAGATAGGAAATCTGTCTTAGACGCACAATAATGTGGTTGAGAGATTCTCTCAACCACACACTAAACTAGGAATATATATAGTTTTAACTACCTCCTATGATGTAGGAAAAGACTCCTCAAATAGAGAGTTACAACCACAGACAAGTAGGAATTACATATTCAAAATCCCTCCCTAAATGACTACTTGACGTGATATCAATTCACAAAGTCTAGTTGTGGTCAATCATAAGAAAAAAGGATATGTCGACATCCATATAAAGGAGCAACCATCCACTAGAATGCATGGTGATGCAGGGGCATTAGACACTAGCCAGCAATGTAGGAGGTTTTTTCCACATGTTGTGGCTAGAAGGGTTTGAAATCATTTGAATTGTAACAGCAAGGTGTTAATACCTTAGTTATCTGTTGCATTTAGGTCGGTTAGGGTCAGTAGTAGTCGAATAGTTTAGTTAAGTCTATCTGTCATGTTTTAGTTATTTGAATAAATTGTAATTAGGCCTTTGATTTTCTAAAATGGTCCTCACAGAGGAACCGAAGAGACAAATGTTTATGTATAAATGTAACCCTCGGATGCATCGAAGAAGGAGGAGATTTTCACAGTAAAGTTGTGTGTTAAGCGTTTGCTTATTCGAATAAAAGCCAACGATTATTGTCTATCTATGTGTTTTTGAATTAATCTCTGTGTGAACTGTTGGTCCCGAGCATATTGAATCCTCCGTCCTATGGTTAATTCAATGAAGAGAATTGATGTGTAAATTTCAGCCAAATCCCTGTCTATGGTTGATTTTGGAATCCATAGAGCTGTCGAATTACTTTACGTAGGAGGTCGGGAATGGTACATATATACCCATCATCGCAGGCATTGTAATCTGTAGGAGTAATTTGTCCTCAGAACAGTGGATTCTGATCATAGTGGAAAACCCGCTTAATAAATAATTAGACTTGTTTTGCCGTTAACTGAGAGTTCCTGTCCTAAGGTTAGACCGTGAGTATGTGAACCGGAGTGAATCGAAGGGATAGCATAAACCCGAATTAACCCCTGGTCAATCACTGTTCAAAGGTTGGAAGCAGTTTTGATCGCACCGCCTTTGTGGGACGAGCGGTAATTGAGAATTCAGAGTGATTCCATAGAGTGGAGGACACGTGGCATATGACGGGTTTCCAAAACCGCCCCGCGCGTTGATGTTTGACTAAGGAGGCAATGCGATATTGATGAACACCGTCAATCTGGAGGAAGGCTCATCGAACGGTGATCGCATTCGGAAGTAGCACGAAGGATAATCTAAGGTATGGCGGCTACATTTTATTAAACAATCGATTGTAAAGGTGGGTCGGGGCGTAAGGGCTGTTATATGCGTTTTGATTTTAATGAGTCGGGGTGTAACCTTAGTTATAAGGTTCAGCGATAGAATTAAGGTTCGGGATACATTTAATTTTTCCAAAGTTTGTTGAAGATATTTATTTGTAAATTTCTTCGAAATTGATAAATAAAATTACAAGAAAGTTGCGATAGACCACGTGGAGGTGAACTGAATTAATTGAGCGAAAATGCTGGCAGAGCTACATTAGAGGCTAGCTCTCCTTAGGGGGCCAACTTTCAGTTTTGTTGCTGTCAATTGTGGTATCAGAGCTGTTTTTGAGTTGTTTTTGCAGAGAATTGACATGGCAATCCGAGTTGGTAGAGGTGCTGGAAGAAGGAGACCCGTTGCCAATGCAGAAGTGTTGGAGACCTTGCAGAGGGTCCAAGCCAGAATGGATGCCATAGAGCGAAGACAGTCCCGAGATCCTGAAGACATCAGTGAACCTGAGACAGAAGAAGCTGGAGAAATTACTGAGATTCCTCCTTACATGAGACTCCTCAAAACTGTTCTGGGGTCTACAGTTAAGCCCAAGATTGAAGTATCAAGTTTTTTAGGGGGACTGAATCCAGAGGAGCTGGTGGAATGGATTAATGAAATGAACAAGTGCTTTGACTATGAAGAGATGAGCGAGGATAAAAAGGTCAATTTTGCAGTAATAAAGCTGAAGGGACATGCTGCTCTTTGGTGGGATGCAGCTAACAGTAGCTCACCTCAGAATGCATCCACAGAGGGTGATGAAAGAGGCAGAAGGTGTTCTTACAGAGGAAGAGGAGGCAGAGGCAGAGGTAGAGAATTAAGGTGCTACAAATGTCAGCAAGTGGGACACAAGCACTATGAGTGCCCAGAGAATGTGGGTGCTGGTCCAAGAAATGTTGTTGTTTCCCAGGCTAGAGAAGAGGAAACAATTGAAGAAGAAATTCTACTAGAGAGGGGAGAGTCATTGGTGGTTAATAAGGTCCTGTTGAAGTAAACCAAAGAGGTCATTGAGCCTGCACAAAGGAAGACTTTGTTTAGGAGCATATGCAAAGTCCAAGGGAAATGCTGCCAGCTAGTCATTGATAGTGGAATCACACACAATCTGGTCTCCACTGAGGTGATATAAAATTTGAAGCTGAAGACAAGGGAGCATCCAACTCCCTACAGGGTGTCTCGGCTGCATAAAGGGCACTAGCTGATTGTAAAATAACAGTGTGAGATAGAGCTGCAAATGGGAAAATACAAAGACAAAGTCCTATGTGATGTGATGCCCATGGATGTGCGTCACATACTGCTGGGTAGAACTTGGCAGTTTGATAGAGTAGCAGTGCATGGGCAATAAGAACACTTACAAGTTCTTCAAGGATGGGGTACATCATACATTGATACCCATGGAAGAAGGAGAGCCATCAAGCAGAGTGATTGATCCAAAGACCTTGTTGCTGAGCGGGAAGGAATATCTGCAGTAGATAGAAGAAGAAGAGGTAATTTTTTCTTTAGTTTGCAAACCTAAGGTAGTTCTTACTTCTACAAATATTTCTGATTTGCCAATAGAGTTCCAAGAGATGTTAGACAATTATTGTGACATTGTTGTGGATGATTTACTTGATGAGCTGCCACCTATGAGGAAGATCAGCCATCAGATAGATTTTATCCCTGGTTCAAATCTGCCAAATAAGGCAGCCTACAAAATGACTCCCACAGAAAATGAGGAAATCAGGAGACAAGTACAGGAATTGGTGGACAAGGGACTGATCAGAGAAAGTTTGAGTCCATGTGCAGTACCAGCAGTCTTGAGCCCAAAGAAAGATGGAGGCTGGAGGATGTGTATTGATTCCAGAGAAATCAATAAGATAACAATCAGGTATAGATTCCCTCTGCCCAGAGTAGAGGATTTAATGGATTGTTTGAGTGGTGCTAAATATTTTTCAAAGATAGATTTAAAAAGTGGATATCACCATATTAGTATAAGAGAGGGTGATGAGTGGAAAACTGCCTTTAAAACGAATGAAGGACTGTATGAATGGATGGTCATGCCTTTTGGGTTGTCAAATGCACCTAGCACTTTCATGAGACTCATGAATGAAGTATTGAAATAATTCATTGGTAAATTTGTGATAGTGTATCTGGATGATATATTAGTTTTCAGCAAAACCAAAGAAGAACATCTAAGGCATCTTAATTATGTCTTGAAGAAGCTATACCAAGAGAAACTGTTGATAAACTTAAAGAAATTCTCATTCATGAAGGAAGAATTGGTGTATTTGGGCTTTGTTGTCTCTGCAGAAGGATTGAAGATGGACCCGGAAAAGGTTAAGGCAATTGTGGAGTGGCCTTCACCCAGAAATGTTTTTGAGGTAAGAATTTTCCATGGACTTGCTAGTTTTTACAGGAAATTTATAAGAAACTTCAGTAAGATTAATGCACCCATCATTGAGATGATAAAAAAGAGAAAACAACCATTTAAATGGATTTCTAAAGCATAAAGAAGCTTTAAAATTTTGAAGCAAAAGATAACTGAAAAGCCTGTTTTGATTTTTCCTAATTTTACTAAACCATTTCAAGTGAAGTGTCATGCCAGTGGAAAGGCCATTGGAGCTGTGCTGAGTCAGGATAATAGGCCTGTAGCCTATTTCAGCGAAAATATGAATGACACCAGAAGGAAGTATTCCTCTTATGAGAAGGAATTCTATGCAGTTGTTCAGGCACTGAAAAATTGGAGGCATTATTTGATGTCCAAAGAATTTGTATTATATTCTGATAATCATGCTTTGTAGTGCATTGTACAAAAACCCAAGTTGAATCATAAGCATGCCAAATGGGTTGAGTATCTCCAAGGTTTTAACTTTGTTTTGAAACATATAAGTGGCCAAGAAAATAAAGTAGCTGATGCTTTGAGTAGGAGGCACATGCTTGTTCAAGAAACCAATTTTGAAGTTGTAGGATTTGATTTTCTCAAAGAATTGTATAAAACAAATTCAGATTTTAAGGAAGCATTTGAGGTATGTTGTAATCTTGTTCTAATAGATAGAAGCCAGTGGCTGGATTATTTCTTGCAGGAGGACTTACTATTCAGAAGAAACCAACAGTGTGTACCAAAATGTTCCATGAGAGAAAAATTTGATCAAGGAGAAGCATAGTGGTGGACTTGCTGGACACTTTGGTACTAATAAAACTTATGAGCAGCTGATTCAATTCTATTATTGGCCCAAGATGAGAGCAGAAGTGGACAAGTTTGTGAAAATTTTCAAAATATGTCAATATGCCAAAGGAAGGAGCAAGAATGCAGGATTGTACACTCCTTTGCCTATTCCAGACATGCCTTGGGACATGGTGAGTATGGATTTTTCTCTAGGATTGCCCAAGAATCAGAGAGGGAATGATGCAGTCTTTGTTGTAGTAGACATATTTTCCAAAATGGCACATTTTATTCCATGTTACAAAACTAGTGATGCCACCAATGTTGCTAAATTGTTTTTCAAAGAAGTTGTTAGGATGCATGGGTTTCCCAAGAGTATTGTTTCAGACAGAGACACCAGATTTGTGGGCCATTTTTGGAGGACACTGTGGAAGAAAATTGGTACCAAACTGAGTTTCAGCTTATTTTATCATCCTCAGACCGATGGACAAATTGAGGTAGTGAATAGGAGTTTGGGAAATTCGTTGAGAAGTCTTGCAGGGGAGCATACCAAGCAGTGGGATCATATTTTTCCTCAGGCATAATATGCATATAATGACTCACCAAATAGAAGCACAGGGTAGATTCCATTCCATATTGTTTATGGAATGCACCCCAGAGGGATATCAGAGTTAATAAATCTGGGAAAGGCAGAGCCGAGGAGCATTGATGGTGAGGAATTTGCTTCAGAGATCCGAGCCATACATGAACAAGTGAAACAACAGCTGCAAGGTAGCAGCATCAAATACAAAGGCAAAGTAGACTTGAGCAGGAAAGAAGTCCATTTTGAAGTAGGAGATCTGGTTTTGGCACACTTGAGAAATGAGATATTCCCAAAGAAGCAGTATAACAAACTGAAGTTCAAAAAGATTGGACCATGCAAGATACTTAGAAAGTTTTTTGCTAATGCTTATGAGATTGAATTGCCACCTGATGTTGGAATATCTCCCATTTTTATTGTTGCAGATTTGTACAAGTATGAAGATGATGGTGCAGAAGAGGGACCAGCAGACAAGGAACAGATTGAGTGGGAAAAGCAGCTACCTCCAGCACAACCATTGCAACCAGAGAATATATTGGACAAAAGAATGTTCAGGAAGACCAAAGGACAAGAGTAATTTCAGTACTTAATCAAATGGAAGGACAAGCCAGAGGAAGATGCGACTTGGATGACTGAAGGAATGTTGCAGAAGATAGGCAGATCAGTGGAAGAGCTCATGGACAGGAGTCCATGAAGAAATTTTCCCTCGGGAGTCTGATGCAGGGGCATTAGATACTAGCCAACAATGTAGGAGGTTTTATCCACATGTTGTGGCTAGAAGGGTTTGAAATCATTTGAATTGTAACATCAAGGTGTCAATACCTTAGCTGTTTGTTGCATTTAGGTTTAGGGTCAATAGAAGTCGAATAGTTTAGTTCAGTCTATCTGTCATGTTTTAGTTATTTGAATAAATTGTAATTAGGCCTTTTGTTTTCTAAAACGATTCTCACAGAGGAACCGAAGAGGAAAATGTTGATGTATAAATGTAACCCCCGGATGCATCGAAGAAGGAGGAGATTTTCACAGTAAAGTTGTGTGTTAAGCTTTTTCTTAGTCAAATAAAAGCCAACAATTATTGTCTATCTGTGTGTGTTTGAATTAATCTCTGTGTGAACTATTGGTCTCGAGCATATTGAATACTCTGTCCTATGGTTAATTCAATGAAGAGAATTGCTGTGTAAATCTCTGCCAAATCCCTGTCTATGTTTGATTGTGGATTCCCTAGAGCTATCGAATTAATTTACGTAGGAGGTCAGGAATGGTACATATATACCCATCGTCGCAGGCATTGTAATATGTAGGAGTAATTTGTCCTCAGAACAGTGGATTCTGGTCATAGTGGAAAACACGCTTAATAAATAATTAGGCTTGTTTTGCCGTTAACTGAGAGTTCCTGTCCCGAGGTTAGATCGTGAGTTTGTGAACCGAAGTGAATCGAAGGGATAGCGTAAACCCGACTTAACCCCTGGTCAATCATTTTTCAATGGTTGGAAGCAGTTTTGATCACACTGCCTTTGTGGGATGAGCGGTAATTGAGAATTCAGAGTGATTCCATAGACTGGAGGACACGTGGCATACGACAGGTTTCCAAAACCACCCCATCACGCGTTAACGTTCGACTGTGGAGGCAATGCGATATTGATGAACACCATCGATCTGGAGGAAGGCTCATCGAACGGTGATCGCATTCGGAAGTAGCACGAAGGGTAATCTAAGGTATGGCGGCTACATTTTATTAAACAGTCGATTGTAAAGGTGGGTTGGGGCCTAAGGGCTATTATAAGCATTTTGATTTTAATGAGTCGGGGTGTAACCTTAGTTATAAGGTTCAACGATAGAATTAAGGTTCAGGATACATTTAATTTTTCCAAAGTTTGTTGAATATATTTATTTGTCAATTTCTTCGAAATTGATAAATAAAATTACAAGAAATTTGCGGAAGACCATGTGGAGGTGAACTGAATTAATTGAGTGAAAATGCTAGCAAAGCTACATTAGAGGCCAACTCTCCTTAGGGGGCTGACTTTCAGTTTTGTTGCTGTCACATGGGTACCAACCGCTGCAACTGTTGGTCTCGTAGGATGTCCTTCAGATACATGGTTCTATCAATCATTATCACTGCATATATGTACCTATATCTACAAATCCACGACCACCAGGAAAATCACATGTGCAGAACCTCCAAAAAATATGTCTGTGACTCTGATCTGCCACCACTGGGAAACTTTGATCTACCACCATTAGGAAAATCCGATCTACCACCATCGGGAAAATCCAAAACTTCAATCTGCCACCACCAGACAACTTCGATCTACCACCACCGGGAAAATCCGATCTACCACCACCAGGTAAATCCACAACTTCAATCTGCCACCACCAGGCAACTTCGATCTACCACCACCGGGCAAATATGATCTACCACCACTGGGTAAATCCACAACTTCTATCTGCCACCACTGGGCAAATCTACAACTGCCACCACCGGGCAAATCTACAACTCTGATCTGCCACCATCGAGCCAGAGATGGTTTCTAGCTGACCATAAACCATTACAAGGTGGTTTTGAGATTACCACGAACTTTACACATTCCTTTACAAGGCTTACATTCCATTCTTCAACTTTAGGAGTTTCCAAGTACATAACATGACCACTACTACAATTTTCCTAGACTTGCTTATAACATACTAGGGAGTCTATCCCAAAAACCCACACTAACTCAAACAAACATTTACTTTGTTGTCCATCATAATAGTTGTTGTTGCTTCATTACCTCCTCTTTCGTTGCTTACATCTTGGGCATCTTTGTCTTTGTTAAATAAAATCTTGGAACTCCATGCTTAACCTGTCATTTGTTAGAGTCACGAATTCTAACAAAATAACTTTACCTACATTGAGTTAGCTAGGCTCAATAAGGCTCAATAACTTTAAACATGATTCCAAGAAACTAAAATAAATAAATAAACATAAACTCTTCAGATTAATTCTTCTATCTCTGCCCAAAGATGATTATTTCCCAAACATAACAGCAACTATTTTTCTCCAACAATACCTCTGAGGGATCCACTGATAAAGAACCAGATTGATGACTTTTCAGCTGGACTCAATGCAGTGCATTCCATCACTGATGATCCAGACATTGGCACTCACAGCCTCACGAAGAGACACAATTTTATCTTAAAAAAAAAAATCCAAGACTCCAACGGTCTGATCCTCCGTCATCCACAAATTCACTGTCAACATGCATAAAATTCAACGATTTTACACACAAAACTTATTGTTTCAGTATCCAATTCCCCTGGCATCATAAAATAATGCCACTTCCCCTGTTCACAGTATCAAGGCTGGGTAAATTCTTTCAATCATGCCTCTTCATGCTCGCTAATGTGCTGTAACAACTAAGGCCCATTGTCAAGCTAATCTCCTAGTAATTGAACATGCAGATCTGTTTCCATCATACTAGGCACACACAAACTCGATCATCCTCCAATCTATGATGTACTTCCAAGCACTATCCTTTGATGCCATTTTCATTGTCATGTCTCCATCATATCTGGTAGTAAATCATTCCTTCCACCTTTGAAGACTGTCATCTTCCTTGTCTCGCTCCAGCTGATCCCTCAAACGGATTTCATCCTCACCCACAATTGCTGCAACTTTCATTGATCCAATAGAATCACACAACAATAGTGACGCAATCAATGGCTTCACAACAAAAAAATTCATTCATGGCTCCAAAGAACTTGAATTTTCGCTGATCGATGTTTGCTGGGTGAATCACCACAAAAGTCAACCTTCACAGATCTTGGCCTTAGCTAACAGCAAATCACAAGCTGCCTTCGAGGAATCAGCCCATATCAATTGCCTCATACGCCCTCTCACCATACAACTTCACACTTTGTACCCAAAAAACAAAAAATCTCAAATGTGTACACCAAATGAGTCGATCAAGCATAACGACCAACTTTCCAAATCTCACGACAATAAAAAAACAGTGAGTTATCACTTAAAATTTGAGCACACTACTACTTCTTGTCGAAGGGAACTCTGAACCAATGCCCATTTCGACCTTATCAATTTACGTTGCAGCAAGAGCTTTGTGGCTCCAAATTTGAATCATTGGGGATCCCCACAAACACGTCTCGTTCAAGCACTGTCGAGACTGCCCAGATTCCTCCATTAAGAAACATGAACAAGCAGTACCAACAGAACGACCTTAAACTTACATTCTTTAGCTTATCCAATGCGTGCAAGACAAAAATATACCAGGAATACCAACAATCTCAATTTTAAAAATAACAAAATACATACCAAAGGGATAACTTTCCCAACTCTCATAGAGAAACGCCCAATTTGCATAATGCCATGAGCAAGTGGTTTGGAATCCCTCATCCTTCTGAGACCAGTTCACACAAAGCAACGACATTTCTTCACTCAAATGGTCTCCAAACTGCTCAGTCATCAGCAACATGTGAGATAAAACCATAACAAGCTTATAGCCCAGAATGGAAGGTCTTTTACTCCCGTGTTTGCATCTGCTTTGTGTCGTTGAAAAATTTTAGGATCATTTTAAGAACACAAGGGATATACAAGGACCAAAACATGCCAGCACTGAAAGGAAATGTACATAAAGATTGATCTTAAATTCCTGCTCATAAGAAGAAAGCATGCTGATTGTAATTCTATACAGAATATTGACTTGAGTTTTCACACAAAATAGCAACTATTTCTTTTTCCAGCACATCTCCGAATTTCAGCAGAAACGACACATGATGGAGATTTCCGTTCTCTCCAAATGATCGTCAATTAATACCCAACAATTTTTTATTAGAGGAAAAATCCTTGCATACTTGTGT
Source organism: Pinus albicaulis (assembly GCA_034641835.2). NCBI lineage: Eukaryota > Viridiplantae > Streptophyta > Pinopsida > Pinales > Pinaceae > Pinus > Pinus albicaulis. The sequence continues at coordinate 1,151,291,309 of CM076580.1, forward strand.
GATGCAAAATGAAGAGGCTATTAGCAATATTCAGCACTAAAGTCGAGCTCTGATGGCTTTTGAAGTTTAAGTAGTGGTGTCGCTGGTTCTGGTAACTTTGTATTACGCAATATTTGAACTCCACGAAGAGCATTAGTAGCAAAACGTGATACATAAATAGTTGCTCCAAGACTGGAAGAAGCAGCAACACAACACGCTCTGATATCCTGGTGGAGAAAGGCAGCAACATGCTACCAATATTATCAACTATTTTCAGAATAGTTGTGGAGATACACAACACAACTGTGTCATCAAAAAAAAATTCATTCGAGGCTCAACCATGTGATCACCAAGGTAGGCAGTGCTCCTCAGCACAACTATAAAAAATAGTGGCATGATCCAAGTGCGCTCCTGCCACAACGTCTATGCAAGCTCAACTCAACAGGCTTCTCACTGTGGCAGAAACGAATAACAACCCCTCCAGGTTCAGCCTCCACAGCCTCTACTCGGCCTCCACAACATCCAGTGAATGCATCTGCTGCCAGCTTCCCACTGAATCGAGGACACAAAAAAACAAATCGATTTGTCTTGGGCAGAGCGTTCACTCCTCTATATTGCGCTTCCAACAGTCGAAAAACACAAAACAGGTAGCAAACAAAATTTCATAAACAGTGGACAAATTCCTGAACAGAAGAATCCACAAATTCACATACCAAGCCTTCACGCGGGCTCGACCTTCATGCACACAATAGTATTGCCGATATCTACAACATTGCTGACCAGAAACAAATCATTGTCTTCTCGCAGTAGATCCACACTAAAATATGGAGGAGCCCGGGTCTTCAAGTGATCTTGGCTTTAGCTAACTCAATATTATTAAAGAGATCTCGGAATCCGTATGGAAGAACAAGAACAATACGCAAATTGGAAACCCTTGAATCAGCTTCACACTCTCTTACCAATTTGATGGACTCACAAATTTAATATAATACAGTAATTTATTTTCTTATGCCCAGGAAGGGCCAAAGGCCCTTACGGGCTTTGATACCAAGATAAAACTTCAATCTGCAAACTCTATTAATTAATCAAAGAGATTACACACATTTATACATGAGATAGTCTCGAGATAGGAAATCTATCTTGGACGCACAATAATGTGGTTGAGAGATACTCTCAACCACGCACTAAACTAGGAATAGATATAGTTTTAGCTACCTCCTATGATGTAGGAAAAGACCTCTGAAATAGAGCGTTATAACCACAGACAAGTAGGAATTACATATTCCAACTATTTGGGTATGAGGAGTTATGTTAGATATCATTTTTGCGATTCAAGTGTGTTAAGTAAGCCATTCATCTATGACCATTTCTTGAATAGTCCACTTAGCACTGATTGCATCGCCTTAGCACTCACTGCATTGCACTGGGTGATGCTCAGTGAAGAGGTGGGATTGTAACTAGTGAGAAGAATCACATAGCATCAATCATCACTTCCCGGGATTGCACCCAGTAACGAGGACTCCGCGTGAGGTCACCCACCCTAGAAGGCCTCTAACTCAAACGCGCTTAATTGTGGAGTTTTCCCCACAATCAACCCCACTTAGCTTGGGCTTAACTGTGGGAAAAACTCTAGAGTTAAGCGCACTTGATTCAGAGGCATTCTGGGATGGGTGACCTCCCGAGAAGTCTTGGTTACCGGGTGAAAGCCCTAGAAGTGATGATTGATGCTGCCCGATGCAATGAGTGCTAACTGGACTATTCAAAAATCACGAGAAATTAGTCTGTTATGAATACCTCTCATGGAAATGGTCATAGATGAAAGGAAATCACAACCATTTTTTATTTTTAATATTTTTTGCATTTGTTATGGCATGTGTATATTTACTATCTATGTATTATTTGGAAATCACAAGTATTTTAGACTTTTAATAATTTTTTAATTTCTAGAATCTAAAAAGGGAAAACATGTGTCAAGATATCTTTCAATCATATAAATATAAATCTAGTTGTCTTTGATTTTTTGAATAGTTTTCCGATTTGTTTTTTCGGATCTAATTTCTCTAAAATTCGGGAGGAATTCATTGAAATCATAAGTTTGATGGGTAAACTCTCCACAATCAAAGTATCCTAGGGGTTTTTCACGCTGTTGAATCCATATGTGAAGTAAAAAAACGAGTTTAAATAACACAAATCATGATTTCACCTCAAATTTTTCTGCCTGATTCCAATAAAAAATATCGACTAAAAACTCCAAAAAATCGCATTAAACACAACTCTTTGAAAAATGATAATTAATCCATAATTAAAATATTTGAAATATTAAATAAATAATAAATATTATTTACACAAACGGTTACATTAAACTCGCAAACTCTTTTAACAAGTAGACTATGACCATAAATATTTTACAGATTTATGAAAGTGTCCCTTGCATATTCTTCTTCCCGAGAGATTCCTTCCAATATGGATTCCTACCTGTCCAAGTCCACCACCTCGGCTTTCAGCGGAAACGGCTCCAGTGTTTCGCTGGACAGCGAGCTATTGCCCCGGTCCACGTTAGGTACATCTGTATCCTCCCTAACAATTACCTTGCGTTGCCTTTCCGATTTGATCTCCAATTCCAATATATATATCATATGATTATTTTAAAGATCATTTTAAAATTTATATTTATTTTATTGAAGAGTACCTTTACTCTTTTCAAATTCCAAGACATGAAGAAATATTAAAAACTAAAAATGGTTGTGAATTCCCAATAGTACATAGACATAAATAGTAAAATAATTCACGCTCATGCAATCGATAAATACAAGTTGTTGCTACATAATAGCTGTTATAATATTTGACACGGTAGATATGGAAGTTCATTTTAGGTTATTGACTATGAAAGTAGAGTTATGTTTTATTTTTTTAATATTAAATTGAAAATAGAAAATAAATTGAGATAGTAAAGAGTTTACAGTTCCAATATATTATTTCAATTGATTTTTGTAAAAATTTAAATTAATAGTATCAAAATATTGTTTTTAAAGAATTTTCAAAACATATAACAAGTAAACTTCAATTATTTATTTATATTAAGAGAAACACTCACACAAACTTTTTAAATAAAAGAAAACTCACACAAACTCTTTAAATAAATATTTAGATCTTATGAATTGATATTTTTGAAAAGTTATAAATCTAAAAACTAAGATCTTTAAAATTAACATAAATTTAATTTTATTGTAATTTTTTTAATGCTCAGTATGAATCTACCACACACATAGAAATACTGCCTTTATTTTTTTATATTGAAACAATAATAAATAAGGATTTCAATTTTATAAATTTGATTTTTTTTAAACACCATAAATCCATAAATAAAATATTTAAAAAGAAAAGTAAGATGAATTTAAATTTCCATACATTAATTTTATCATTATATTTTAATTTTAAAATTTAAATAATAAACATATTTGTCATATAATATGTGTTTTTGTGTAAGAAGTTATGAATTCAAATTTATAGAGCCATAAAGTATGTACTTCTCTCTAGAGTTCACTCAAATAACTTCTTCGAGGGGTCCCTTGTCACACAAATTTAAAAGTTTCATACATCAATTAGGTGTGTATGATCTTAAAATTACATTATTGTACAACTTGAAGGAGTCTAATACTTAAGAGCATGTGTTTTTTCATTTAACATAATTAGCAATTGCACTTGATGTTCCAAAGCAAACTCATTAAGGTGATAGAGAAGGTAATAGTAGCATAGATCTAAGTTAATTTTGATCATGAAAGGAATTATTTGTGGTGAAAATAATAAACTCCACATTGCATATAAAACTAAAGGAATCCCGGTATGTTGCTTAAAATATTAGATTAAGATCTATGAAGTTTGGACCTCATCCTCACTCATAAAATTCACTACAATTGATCAAAACCTCAATAAAAACCCCTTCAAGTTGCTGTTGATTAGATGGGGAGTAAAAATCCATCTATCATGGAAAGAGAGAATGAGGTATTGAGGCCTAGAAAAGGAGGAAAAGAGGGTTCTGGTTTGAATCTCGTAGTGACAATTTCACAATCTATGTTGGAGATTGTGGACGAAGGCATGTATATAACCAGAGGATATGGCATTGGTGGTTGGAATTAGGAAGTCTTCAAGGTTGTTTATGTTTATTATTGTATATAAGTTTACTGTCAGAAAGTGATGGAGGCAAATCCGGGAAACTCCCTTCTCCTCGAAGACTATGTAATGTTCTTGCATGAGTTAGGGATTATTCCCATCAAACAGAGTTTTATTTTTATTTGGTGAATGCTATAGGATTATACTTGGAAATTATTCTTGACATGATGATTTATATTTAGGGATTGTGTAATTAGGTAATTTCTACATTAATAATATTGTCCTTACTTGTAATATTCCATTTTCTAGGCATGGTCAAAATGGATGGAATATACACATGGTAATTACCAGGGTATTTATCCACGGTATCTACCCATGGTATTCTCCTTCGTTTTCAGGGGAAAATAATAAAACAAGGTTTCTATAGAGTCCATGAAACCTATAAAAGGGTATAAGAGCTAGGCATTGAGATCATCCTGAGTTATTTATCTATTTTTCCTTTGTTGAGAACTTGGCAAGGCGAGTTCTAGTTTGATCCGAGGGAAGAAACCCCCTCGGAGTAATTTTTCAGATGGATTCATCGAGGGTCTACGATTGTGCTTCAATGTTGTTATTTCTCATTTGATTAGCATCCTTGAATGACATTGGTGATGGTTTCTTATGTGAATTATTCTGGCATGTATTGTGGGAGTAATTTTTCAGATGGATTCATCCAAGGTCTACGATTGTGCTTCAATATTGTTATTTATCATTTGATTATCATCATTGCATGCCATTGGTGAGGTTTTCTTATGTCAATTATTCTAGCATGTATTATTTGCAATAATTAGTTAAATAAATTAGTTGCAATTGGAGATCCCTTACGTCTTCTCATTTTTTTTGAAGGCTTATATTAATTAGAACACTGTAGTGTGCTAGATCAATTGAAATTTTTAAGCTTTGGGATATTACAATGGTATCATGGTTGTGCATCATACTAGCTCAAGAATTTTGTTAACAAATCCAATTCTTATCCGCATGATTGAATTTTTTTGTCATAACTTCGGTGGGATTTTTATTCATCCTAATTGACATTTTCCATCTTCGATAGTACTAGATATCATCCTAGTCGGTATTTTATTAGTCCCTGCCTAGACTATAGTGATCGATAGATCATTTAATTTAAATTAATTCTTGCGTTGACCAAACTTTTGTCCACGCTACTCCTTTTTATCCAAACTTTCAAAATATCTATTTTCAACATTCAAATTTTTATGCTAAATTTTTTGATGGGAGAAATTGGACCTCTTATTGTCGGCTTATCTCCAAATTTATGTTTCTTGTTGATCCAAACATTTTTTAGCCAAAGTTTCTAAATTGTGCAAAGTTAATTTATGCAAGCTTTATGTTTTATCCAATGTTTCTAATTGTCCAGAATTAATTTTTTCCATTGTTTTAACTTTTATCCAAAGTTTCTAATTTGGAAATCATTTCTTATTTTATCCAAAGTCTCTACTTAGTTTTCTTGATTCATCCAAAGTCTCTGCTTGGTCTTTTAATTTTTTTTCACGTGGTGGTGTTGTATGCAGTTGTTGATACCTCTATGATTGGAAGCTCCTCGGTGGTGGTGTTGTATGAAGGTGTTGATATCTATGCGTGCTCATGCAAGTCTCATCCTGTGACCTCCGAATATGAAGGTGAAGCTCTCATCACTCACTGTCGCCATGACCCATGAATCTACCATGAACCGTTAATCTTTCACCATGAACCGTGAAGGTTTTTATATCTCTGCGAATGGAAGCTCATGCATTGATACCTTTGCGAAGTCCTACGAACTGCGAATGTGAAGGTGAATCTCTCATCATTCACTATCATGAATATGAAGCTCTCATCATTCACCACCACCATGAATTTGTCGCCATGAACCGTGAATCTGCCGCCATGAATCATGAACATGAATCTGAAATATAAGCATCCTTCTTTATATTTTCTTAATGTCGAATCTGTAATGTATTTCGAATTTGTAATGTATGTCGAATATGTAATTTATTTTATGTATTTTATCTATTTTATGAAGGTCGAGTTTGAAATGAAAATTTCTTGCCTTCTGAGCCTTCTTTGTCGTTCTCCCAAACCCTCCCTGCCGTTTTCCCAAACCCTACTAGGGTTTGAAAAAATGAGTTTTGATTCTGTTAAAGATATAGGGCTTGTTAATGACCTTGAACCAGAAGCATAAGTAGCATGGTCATAGGTTACCACAGGAAAAGAGATGGGTTTACGTAGCATGATGCAGGAATTCTGCTAGAAAGCAAATCCTGGCACATAAAATTCAACTCCTTCATTCACTATGAAAAATGCTCACAATTTTCTATAGTATAAAACCATAAAAAAAAAACATTCAGCTTAAATTTACATGAAGGCGAAAAGAGCCATGCAAACTACTACAGATATAAATATAAAATTTCTCTGGCCATATATTACATTGGGCGGCCTCTTGGCTCTTGGCCCTTCAAACCACTCTTCACTCACTCAACTCCTCACTATCTCAGTTCTTCAACTATTCCACTGTGTTTCCTCCTCACAAAAACACTCATATTTATACATAAATAATGAATTTAATTCATTCCAAAAATCTCTCCACCTAATCCTCAACTAAACCTAATTTAAATTCATTTTAGGTGTGGACTCAACTAAGTCCCGTACATAGAATTCCTACTCCCTAAATCTTCTACCTAATTCTATTTTCTCTCATATCCTTTTAATTAATAAAAGAATATTTACAAAATCCTCACCTTTATAATTTTTGTCTTAATTTATTTAAAAATAACAAATTTATTAATAAAACAATTAAAATGTCACACCCCCCTTTATTACATAATTAAATAATGAAAACTGGCCTTGATGCTCCTGCATGAGACTCCCAAGGTTGAAATTGATCATGATCACCTGATCATGTGTTCGGATCTTCATCTGCTTGGATCCCATATCTTGTGCTGCAACTTTCCACTTCTCGTTGCTTCTGTCTATTGTTCTTCTCCAGGTCTCCATACTTTATGCTGCATCACCCCACTGACTATGCTTTCACAATCTTTTGTTGTCTTTCTCTTGCTGCTTCTTCCTTGTTTTACTGCTACTGGCCTCTTTCGGGATATCTTCATCATTATCCTCCTTATTAGTTCAATTTCTCGGTCCAGTAGATTTCCTCCATCATTGGAAATAAAATCTGTACTTACAAAACAATTGTTAGAATAAAAAACATAAGGCTTCAGTGCCTCTTTCTCCGCTGGCAACATTTCAGTATGCTGTTATGAGATTCCCTTGTCCATCAGCACATCAGTATGCTGATTTAATTCCTTTGTGAGACTATCAGTTAGTCCCTCATCCACATTATCTGCTTGAAAAATGTTTCCATGTTCTATGTCTTTCAGTAACTTTCCCTGAACATAGATCCTCTAATTTTCCAACTCTCTCCTCTGAAGATCTAACTTTCTGTTTAACTTAACAATATCAACTGGAGTAGAAATCAGAAATTTTACACAACTTTCCATATCTTCATTTTCTGTTGACCAATCAACACTTTCCTTCTCTGAAAGGAATTCTCTACCAGACTTTACCTCAAGAATTTCATTCTCCTTTGTGACAGTTCCCCTAGACTGTTCACCGTCTTTCACACATCCTGGAAACATACATAAACTGTGAGAAAAAATGCAAGGCTTCATAGCCTCACCTGCTTCTCTTACAAACACATCTTCAGATGCTTCTGAACTATCCCAATAGTTCATGAGATCTTCCCCACTGATCTCTTCACTCAGAATTTTGCCATGTTCCGGACCACAAATGCAAACATCCATTTTTAACTTAGCCTCTCTGAGTTCTTCACAACTCAACATCTGCTCGAGCTTCCTCATCTCTTCCATCAACTGTATGTTTACCTACTTTTCCCTCTTTACGTGTAGCTTCTGCCACTTCACCTTCTTTCTCATGGTCCAACCAAAATGATTCAGGAATTCTGCTAGAAAGCAGATCCTGGCATATAAAATTCAACTCCTTCAGTCACTATGAAAAATGCTCACAATTTTCTATAATATAAAACCATAAAAAAAAACATTCAGCTTAAATTTACATGAAGGCGAAAAGAGCCATGCAAAATACTATAGATATAAACATAAAAATTCTCTGGCCATATATTACATTGGGCGGCCTCTTGGCACTTGGCCCTTCAAACCACTCTTCACTCACTCAACTCCTCATTATCTCAGTTCTTCAACTATTCCACTGTGTTTCCTCCTCACAAAAACACTCATATTTATACATAAATAATGAATTTAATTCATTCCAAAAATCTCTCCACCTAATCCTCAACTAAATCTAATTTAAATTCATTTTAGGTGTGGACTCAACTAAGTGCCGTACATAGAATTCCTACTCCCTAAATTTGCTACCTAATTCTATTTTCTCTCATATCCTTTTAATTAATAAAAGAATATTTACAAAATCCTCACCTTTATAATTTTTCTCTTAATTTATTTAAAAATAACAAATTTATTAACAAAAAAATTAAAATGTCACACCCCCCTTTATTACATAGTTAAATAATGACAATTGGCCTTGATGCTCCTGCATCACAGAATCCCTTCCATCAGTGTCGGATCGAGACCCAGACCTTTGTGATCCAGGTGCGTGACTAAAGCGACAACGTAGATAGGAGATGATAGATTAATGACTAAAGCGACGACGTAGATAGGAGATGATAGATTAACTAGCGTTTACGTTGAACTCCATTAGATGAATGAGTCGAGAAGAAATACAATACAACCTATTGAATGAATAGATCTATGTTTGCCGCGCCTTCTGCAGTTGGACACATTCACAGTACGGCTAGGGTTTGAGATTTTTCCAGTAATATGGTTGTTATACCTTACTGGTTGGAATAACATGCATAAATGTGCATGTAAGGCCTAATTTTCCATAAAAATAGAACTACTAAAAATGTCTTTTCCTAGTAAAACAAATACCTCAAGATTCCCCATGGCAACAACTTCAGAAAGCATGAAGCATTAGGCGTTGAGTTATCGAAAAGAGGAATAAGAGGTAAGGTTATGGGCCCATAGGGGCATACAAATGGAATAAGAGGTAAGGTTGTGGGCCCATAGGGGCAGAAAAATGGTAGAATGCTAGGCCACATATGAACTGTATTTTGCATGTCTTAAACGCGTATTTACAGAGTTGTCTTAAAGTGTTTACAGAAGTGTCTTATAAGTATTTTTTTTACATAAGTGTTCGCCAAATATTTTGTTTAAATTTGTATTAAGGTGTTCACTTCCTTGTTATCTGCATATCAAGAACCTATCTCCCTGAACAAGTATTGAAAGAATTGTCACAATTATTGAAGGATTTGTGAGTGATACACTACCTTATGCTACTTTTTTTGTTATTTTGCTGTATTTTCAATTTGATGTATTTTTCCAAAGTGCATTTATAGTATTTTAGGTTTGTTTTCGATGCATTTTTCTAATAAATGACGAAAAACTTCGATTCTTTTATCAAGTTCTCTTTAAATTTGTTGTTTTATTTCATTTTGACACAACATATTTGCATTATTGCAATAATTTTATGCTCTTAAATTAGTCAGTAAAATTGACACTGAGGTTAAACATGGCTATATTTTTGGGTTAGGAACATAGTTATAGGAGAGACTCTTTCTTTCAATGTGAACTATAGTGCAATTCATCATCCATGAAAAATTTACATGGAAAAAGAATATCATACAATAATTGGAACAAACATAGCATCAAAGTCATCCAGACATAAAATTTTGAGACAGTTGGTCATAGATATTATTGTTGCCACCAGTGGTATAAACGCACGCAAATGTCCTTGATTTCCACTCAGTTGGTCCATGATCTTCCCATTTGCATCCAAAGAAGCTGCAAAAATAGACCCAAAAAACTTACCCTCGGTGAAAATTAAAATCTATCAAACAATAAAAATTTCCCTTTAAGAACTGTAATAAGACCTCTGAGAACTCAGTATTTAAATTTTTTAGCCATTAAATAACCTCCTTGGTTTGTTTCAATCCTTCAAAAGAATGACAAGTTAAATATGGATATTGGAGATTTCTTTGGCTGAACAAATATATTTCAAAGGAAAAAAAGTATGAATGGTAGATACTTTCCACTAATTCCAAAGTGCATCTAAGGAACAGTAATAATTCTTCCAGTAAAATGCATCTTAAGACTTCAATTACATCAAATGTCAACAAAATGACGTCGGTGGTATCATTAGATAGCTTTCACCATCAAATATGGCATGCCCTAAAAATTTTAGTGAATAGGAATCCCATTTTTATGGTATGGGAGGGTGCTAGTTGTAAATGATGGCTTATCATCAACTGCATCTTCTATAATTATATGCTTATAGTAAAAATATTTCTTAATATAGTTGATAGAAAAAATGCATTAACTCTCTTTAAAAGTCCAATATGTTTTTAAATATGGTGTTTGAAAAATATTCGTAAGAACTCAACTGTAATTAGCATGAAATTTACAATCTAAAAAATATATGAGAAACATCTCCACTAAAAGTGAAAAACAAGAAACAAAAATTGAAATGAAATAGAAAATTCAAATGCATGCTCCTCAATCTATTGCCCTCACCATATTGGAATAGAAAGGGGCAAGACATGTCTTAGTATTCAATTTCAGAAGTATAAGAGCGTCTACTATAAATTCTATGTCTACTTCATTAGAATAGACACCACATTTTAAAAATAACAGTTAAGGAAAACAATAGAATCTTTCAAAAGTCAAGTCACTGTAGCAACTTAAATTCCATATCATCCATTCAATAAATTATGTATACAACACTAGAAAAATGGGTTTTAACTTAAAATGACAAACAAAAATAAACAATATAATTAAAAATTATTGAAATATTTTAGTCACCTGAGTGCCCTGAGCAGGTAGAAATAGAGTACAAAGGGGAAGTGATCAGGAGATCAAGTCGCTTGTAGAAAAATATTCAGAAATGAAGTTGCTCAGAATTGGTTAGAACCAGATCGACTGGAAAGAGATTGGAAACACGATCCTGTAGACGTGAACGGCACTGAAAACCGATGCTGTATGAAGAAGATATTCAGCTTGGAAGTTCGTCAATTTCAATTAAAAAAGGCCCAAAGTTGACTTTATAAAAAGTATTTTTATTTAAAAAAGAATATTCCACAGAATATTCTGGGAATATTCCGTGGAATATTCCACAAAATATTCTGCGGAATATTCTGGACGTGGCCAATTACAGGGCGCCACGTGGCCAGCCCGGAGACTTCCACGTGGCCCCAAGGCGGGTTGGAATGAATTGCATTGGCATTCAAAAATTATGTGTTGGTCGCGGTGAGGTTTGAACATGGGTCGGGCGGACAACAGCGCAACGGCCTAACCATTGGGCCACGGATATGGCTTGTTTAAACTATGGCGCGGAAATGTATTTAACCATTATTATGTATGGGCTGGACCGAAACTGTGGGTCGTGGTCCCGTGGACCAGCGCTGGAGCGGAGTTCATTTAAACATGCGGTTTAAAACCTTATGTAATGCCGCAATAAACTTAAGTTTATTTATGAAGTCCGTTCGGTGCGGACGCATGGGCTTATCCTTTAGCCCCTCCATTTCGGCGGACTATTCAGTGGACCCCCAATTTTAGGGCCGTTCCCTATTGTGGCGGATTATCTGGAGTTCCACCAGACTTAGCTGGAGTTATTCTAGGCCAAACTGGCAGTTGGAGTAAAAGAGCCATAACTTTGGCTAGGAAAGGCCTTTTGATACGAAATTTTTTTTGATTCTAGGGTATTGGATCATTTTTGAGCTATTGGGAGTGTTTTCAGAGCCATTAGGGCGCTCTGACAGATAATTTACCAGCGTTTGTGGTCGTGGAGCCACTAGGGCCTAAGGAAAGAAGAGCTGTTTTGGACTATCTTCATCCAATGGAGGTGTCTTTTTAGTCATTTTATACTGATTTGAGCCTTCTGAATCTTAATTTGCAGTGTATTTTTCCATTTGAGGCTTCTATACAATTGTATTCACATTTTGAGCATTTAATCAAAAAGGGAAAAGCCTAATTAGAGGCTTTTGGACCCAGCGGAGGTAGCCCAAGAGAGGGGTGAACCGCTTAAACAATTATTTTCTGTCATACTGTATAATTTTGCTGCATATTTTCAAATTCTTCTCCTTTAAACAATAAATTTTTATAAGCAAACTTTTCCCAAGCAGGTTTAAACAGTGAACAAAAATTATTAGTTCATCTTCAAACCATTATACTTCATTTGCAGAATATGTATACTTGCCTATTCACACATTAAAGCTGGATCAATGAATACTTTGCACTTAAAAAAAATACTTTCATTGATCGGATCTCAATGATTACATTTTATTTCTTTAGGCAGAGTCTATAGAAGGGCCAGGTAGCCTCCGAATTCATCCTTTCTTTGAAAGGTGAAATATCCGGTGAATGCCCCTACAGTCAATCTCTGTATGAGAAATACTTTGTTCTCACAATTTCAGATCAGGTTGGTATCAGAGCTCAAGGTTTTGCTTAAGATTTTGTGAAATTTGTGCAAGTAAATTTTATTATTCTGCAAAATTTGATGCTTACTAGGCTGAAATTGCAAAGAGGGGAAGGTCAATTGGTTAGAGAACAAGTTAATCTTCAACCAAGGAGGGCTAGAGTGCCATTACATCCACCTTCCATTTCATCCTCAATAGCCTTAGAATCAGCCACAAACATGTCATCCAGAGAAGGAGAAGTACATGAGGAAATGGATCCCAAGGAAGATGAAAGAGTCTTTAGAAAAGCTTTCTTGGACTTGACTGAGATGGTTAGGATCCTATACCAGGAGAGAAATGATAGGATTGCTGGAGAAGGGTCTAGGAACCAAAGAGAAGAAGGAGATTCTTCAGGAGGAAAGAAAGACAAAGATGAGTTTAAGAAAGGGAATGGAGGAAATGGTGATCCACCATCCCATCGTCATCCTCATCCTCCACATCATCCTCTTCAACTTCTGAAAATCAGTCACAAAAAACAAAAACATCTCTTAAAAATCCTTTGTTAAGGCTTGATGTGAAGTTTGAGTTGCCGATGTTTAATGGTGATGTGAATACAGAGAAATTGGATAACTGGATTAGACAGCTAGAAGTCTATCTAAGAATTCAGAATTTGCATGATGATGACACAAAAATCCAATTAGCCTCTTTGAGAATGGATGGAGCAGCTTTTGTTTGGTGGGAAGCAAAGACTAGAGAGGAGATTAAAAAGTATGCTAAGATAACTCTAACATGGTCTGAGTTTATTATTGCTATTAAGAAACAGTTTTATCCTCTTGCTCATATTCAGAAAGAAATCATGAATTGGCAAAATTTTAGGCAACTTAATGGTCAAAATGTGCAAGATTATACCCAAGAGTTTAGAAGGAGAGCACTTCTACTTGGAGTAGACTTACAAAGTCAAGACACCTTGTTGAAATATATAGGAGGTTTGCATAGTTACCTTAAACATACTATCCTAATGTTCAATCCTACCAGCTTAGATGAGGTCTGTGTGCAGGCTACACATTTAGAAGCTAGAGGAAAGAACACTTTTGATGAGGGTAGAAACAAGACTTTCAAAGGAAAGAACAAAGAGAAAAACAAAGGAAAAGGCAAGAAAAATGCATCTATCAAACAAGAGGATGAAAAGGTCATTTGTAAACATTGTTCAAAGAGTGGCCATGAAGAGAAAAACTGTTGGAAACTTCATCCTGAAAAAAGAAACCAGTTTAACAAAAACAAGGGAAAGAAGAAAAATGCAGCTACTACAACTACACCACAAGATTTAGGTGATGATTCAGGTGACGAAACAAAAATTACAGCCATGGGTTTGGAAGGTTTGAAAGGGAAGGAAATTGAAACTCAAGCAAGTGCTAGTTCTTCAAACTGTCATACACAAGCTCCTAATGAGGAAGAAAGAGTTGAACTGTTCCATGTGAGGGTAGTTTCAAAACATACCAAAATTGACACACTATTTGACAGTGGGTCACAAGCTAACCTCATATCTGAAGATTTGGTCAAGTATCTTAAACTTGAGACCATTCCACATCCGAAGCCTTATCCACTTGGATGGATATGCAAGGATGCCAACTTGCAAGTCTCAAGGAAGTGCATATTGCGCTTTGCCATAACTGCACAATATACTGACATAGTTGAACTTGATGTGGTTCCACTTGATATATCTGGTATTGTTTTGGGAAGTCCTTACGTGTTTGACAGGAAAGCGATATTCTATCGCCATGAAAAAAAATATCATCTTTTCAAAGATGGCAAGGAGTTTATTGTTAGAGCTCATCGCAAGAAGACAAATGTTGCAATGGTAAATGTAGGACAGGTAAAAAGGCTAGTCAATTCAAGCAAGAGTTTTGTACTTCTTATGGTCAAGCCAAAGGTTGATGTGAATCATGAGTCATTTGAAAATTGTGATTCAAAGCTTAAATTTGATTTATATGATGTAGTTGATGTACATCATGAGATGTTTCAGGAACCAACAGGTTTGCCTCCTAAAAGGGAGATTCAACATGAAATCCATTTACATCCAGATTGTCCTCTTCCTAACATAGGCATGTATCGCATGTCAGTTATGGAGAATGCTGAAATAAAGAAGCAGATTAAAGAGTTGTTGGACAAGGGTTTCATAAGGCCAAGCACTTCACCATGTGGGTCACCGATAGTGTTGATTCCGAAGAAAGATGGAACTTGGCGTATGTGTGTTGACTTCAGAGCTTTGAACAAGATAACGGTAAAGAATCGTTACCCACTTCCAAGAATAGATGATTTTTTAGATCAGCTGAAAGATGCAAGATATTTCACTAAGTTAGACTTAAGAAGTGGTTATCATCAAGTAAGAATTGAAGAAAGTGACATTTGGAAGACAACTTTTAAAACCAAACAAGGACTCTTTGAGTGGCTTGTGATGCCATTTGGTTTATGCAATGCACCTGCAACTTTCATGCGGGTAATGGATGATGTATTACGTCCTTTTCTTGATGATTTTGTTATTGTCTACTTAGATGACATCTTGATTTTTAGCAAGACAAGAGAAGAGCATGTCATGCATGTCCGTAAAGTACTTGATGTTTTGAAGAAAAATCAGTTATTTCTTAAGATGTCAAAGTGTGAATTTGGAAAGACTTCTTTGGTTTATTTGGGACACATAGTAGGTGGAGGCGCTTTGAGAATTGATCCTTACAAAATAGAAGCTATTGTGAATTGGCCTACTCCCAAGTCCATTACAGAGGTAAGAAGTTTTTTGGGTGCAGCTTAGTATTGGAGAAAGTTTATTGCTAACTTTTCTTCCATAGCAGCTCCTATGCATGCAGTGACAAGTGTGAAGCGTGCTTTCCAATGGGGAAGTAAGCAAAAAAAAGCTTTCATCTTTGAATGAAAAGATCAGTTCAGCTCCAATTCTTGCATTACCAGATTTGAGACAGCCATTTGAGATTCAGACAGATGCTAGTGATTATGCCATGGGTGTAGTTCTCTTACAACATGGTAAGCCTATCGCTTTTCATTCTGAGACATTTAATGGTGCTGTTGTGAATTATCCTACATATGATAAGGAGTTGTATGCGTTGGTACAAAGTGTCAAAAAGTGGAAGAACTATTTGATGGGAAAAGAAACAATTGTGCATACCGACCATCAACCTTTACAGTATTTGCAGTCGCAAAGTAAATTGCAGTAGTCACAACATTTCAGATGGATGGGTTTCCTACAACAATTTCACTTGGTAATAAGGTACAAGAAAGGTATTCACAATAAATTTGCTGATATACTTTCAAGGCCTATTATTAGTGCTATTATTTTTCTTAAAAATGATTCTATTGTGCATGTAAGCTACATAGAACAGTATGCATCAGATGAAGATTTTAAAGAGGTGTATGCTAACTTGAGTAAAGGGAATCATGTTGAGGAGAATGATTATCATTTGCATAATAATTTTCTGTTTCATTTGGGAAAGTTATGTATACCATAGGGAGAGAGATTAAGCATGATGAGAGAAGCTCATTCTTCTCTTATTGTTGGTCATTTCGGTGTAAGAAAAACGGTGGCACATCTGCAGAGGTATTGTTATTGGCCTCGCATGGTAGATAGTGTTACACGTTTCATTAGAGGTTGTTAATTATGTGCTACAAGAAAGCCTAGCAACAAGAAGCTTGGATTGTATATGCCATTGCCGGTACCTTCTAGACCATGGGAAAGTGTTTCTATGGATTTTGTTGGGGGATTACCATTATCTAGAAAGCAGCATGATTATCTTTTTGTAGTAGTTGATCATTTCAGCAAGATGTGTATTCTTATGCCATGTAAGAAAACTATAACTGCTGAACAAACTACTGATTTATATTTTCAACATGTATGGGTTCATTATGGCTTTCCTACTTCTATTTTTAGTGACAGGGATTCCAGATTTGTTGGGAATTTTTGGTCCAATCTATGGAAGATGATGGACACCAAGTTGAAGAAGAGTACTGCTTTCCATCCACAAACAGATGGTCAAACAGAGGTAGTGAACAGAACCATTGTGCATCTTTTGAGAGGGTATTACAGCAAGCATCCCAAGCTTTGGGATGAGCATTTGCATTACATTCAGCATGCTTAGAATCGGGCCAAACACTCTTCTACAAATACTTCGCCATTTGAAGCTTGTTTTGGATATTTGCCTAAGTAACCATTAGACTTCATTCTTGAGAAGGATATTGCCATTGATGGGCATAGTGATGTTGACAAATCTTGCATGTTCATTGAAATAATTTAGCTCATTCATCAGCAAGTTCAAGAAAAACTTGAAAAGAGTCAAGGCAAGTACAAAGAAAGACATGACAAACATAGAATTGATCACAAGTTTCAGGAAGGAGATGAGGTATGGTTGCATATAAGTAAGGATAGAATGCAAGGAGAAGGTAAAAAGCTAAAGCCTATTCGTTATGGTCCATTCAAAATCCTTAAACAAGTTGGAAATAATGCTTTTCAACTAGATTTGCCTTCATACATGCAAATGTATTCCATTGTTAATGTGGAAAATTTACGTTTGTATGAACCTCCTCTTATTGATGATTCTGAAAATCATGTTCAGCTACCATCCATAGAAGATTTCTCACCAGAATTTTTGGATGAGTTGAAAGAAGATGCAATCCTTGACAGAAGGACACGCACTTCAAGGAGGGGAGATGTTGATTATCTAAGAGTTGGTTTAAAAGGCAGTAAACCAAGCAAAGAAAAGTGGATGGAGTTGGAATAGGTGAGGAGGCTGTATCCTCACCTTCTTAACAGGTAATTGAAAGCTTTTGAGGGTCCAAAAGCTTCCCATTTGGGAGGTATGATCAGGAGATCAAGTCCCTTGTAGAAAAATGCTCAAAAATGAAGTTGCTTAGAATTGGTTCGAACTAGATCGACTGGAAAGAGCTTGGAAAGAAGATCCTGTAGACGTGAACGACACTGAAAACCGATGCCGTATGAAGAATATATTCAGCTTGGAAGTTCGTCAATTTCAATTAAAAAAGGCCCAAAGTTGACTTTATGAAAAGTATTTTTATTTAAAAAAGAATATTCCACAGAATATTCTAAGAATATTCCATGGAATATTCCACAGAATATTTTGTGGAATATTCTAGGCGTGGCCAATTACAGGGCGCCACGTGGCCAGCCCGGAGACTGCCACGTGGCCCCAAGGCGGGTTGGAATGAATTGCATTGGCGTTCAAAAATTATGTGTTGGTCGCGGTGAGGTTTGAACATGGGTCGGGCGGACAATAGTGCAACGGCCTAACCATTGGGCCACGGATATGACTTGTTTAAACTATGGCGCGGAAATTTATTTAACCGTTATTATGTATGGGCTGGCCCGAAACTATGGGTCGTGGTCCCGTGGACCAGCACCGGAGCGGAGTTCATTTAAACATGCGGTTTAAAACCTTATGTAATGCCACAATAAACTTAAGTTTATTTATGAAGTCCGTTCGGTGCGGACACATGGGCTTATCCTTTAGCCCGTCCATTTTGGCGGACTATTCGGCGGACCCCCAATTTTAGGGCCATTCCCTATTGTGGCAGATTATCTGGAGTTCCACCAGACTTAGCTCGAGTTATTCTAGGCCAAACTGGTAGTTGGAGTAAAAGAGCCATAACTTTGGCTAGGAAAGGCCTTTTGATACGATTTTTTTTTTGATTCTGAGGTATTGGATCATTCTGGAGTTGCTGGGAGTGTTTTTAGAGCCATCAGGGCACTCTAACAGAGAATTACCAGCGTTTTTTGGTCTTGGAGCCACCAGGGCCTAAGGAAAGAAGAGTTGTTTTGGACTATCTTCATCCAATGGAGGTGTTTGTTTAGTCATTTTATACTGATTTGAGCCTTCTGAATCTTAATTTGCAGCGTATTTTTCCATTTGAGGCTTCTATATAGTTGTATTCACATTTTGAGCATTTAATCAAAAAGGTAAAAGCCTAATTAGAGGCTTTTGGACCCAGCGGAGGTAGCCCAAGAGAGGGGTGAACCGCTTAAACAATTATTTGCTGTCATACTGTATAATTTTGCTGCATATTTTCAGATTCTGCTCCTTTAAAAAATAAATTTTTATAAGAAAACTTTTCCCAAGCAGGTTTAAACAGTGAACAAAACTTATTAGTTCATCTTCAAACCATTATACTTCATTTGCAGAATATGCATACTTGCCTATTCACACATTAAAGCTGGATCAATGAATACTTTGCACTTAAAACAAATACTTTCATTGATCGGATCTCAGTGATTACATTTTATTTCTTTAGGCAGAGTCTGTAGAAGGGCCAGGTAGCCTCCGGATTCATCCTTTCTTTGAAAGGTGAAATATCCGGTGAATGCCGCTACAGTCAATCTTTGTATGAGAAATACTTTGTTCTCACAATTTTAGATCAGGCAGAGAACTTGCGTGCACAGCACAGTGCATTCAAGAGGAATGGAGAAAACTATAAGGATGAATTTAATTGTTTATGGCCACAGCCGAGTTTGCAGAGGAGAATTTATGTTTTGTAAGGGTGTAGCCGTTTTTGCAGAGAAATGAAGAATTTTGTGGTTCAAACCACGCAGGAGCAGAGTTTTATTAAAGAGAAGTCTTTTCGGGCTTTTAAGTGTTGGGAAAAATACTGAGAGGGGGGGGGGTGAATCAGTATTTACTGCATAATCAAATCTTTTTACTTTTTCATTCCTTAAAACCCATACGCTACTTTCCTTCAGTAAACTAGCGTATATACGCGGATCCCCTTTATGAAACTAGCGTATACACAGAGATCTAGATATGTCATTAAATCTTCACTTCTATTATTCCATCATTCATTCATCAGATGTTTAATAAATAGTTAAACATGTGCAGTAAGAACAGAATAAACCATCACACAAAGCATCACACATGAACACCAGGATTTTTAGGTGGAAACCCAAATCGGGAGAAAACCACGGCTGCAGTTGCTCAGCCTTCAATATTTTATTATAGAGAAAACATCTTACAACATATGTGCTGGCGCAGACTTGACCAGCACGCAGGCACCCACCTGCGCTCGTTTACCAGCCTCTCCTGGAAGGGAGCTCCAACCCCCCGACTCGTTTACCAGCCTCTCCTGGAAGGGAGCTACGACCCCCCGATCTCGTTTACCAGCCTCACCTGGAAGGGAGCTACAACCCCCTGACTGAAGGCTACAACCATCAGCACCACCTTGGACCACGTTTCATCAATTTTCACACTGGATCCAACAACTTCAATAGAACAACACTTGCAGGCCACATTTCATCATATTTTCATATTGGACCCTTTCCATACTTTTAAGCACAAACATACATCACCAACAGATACATATCAACACAGATCAGATAGCAGAAACACAGCAGAACAGATCAGATATTTCATACCCCTTGCTTCAGCAAACCCTAGTTTGCATACGCGCTTTTACTTCATTGATGTCGCGTATATACGCGCTTCCGTCCACACAAACCAGCGTATACCTCAGTGTATATTTTATTGCGCATACGCGCTTTCTCTTCGCTGAAGCCGCGTATATACGCGCTTCCTCCGCGGCGAAGTAGCGTATAGATCTTCAATCATTACAGAGCGGCATACTTCATCAGATCAGATATTCAGTTCAGATCTACCCTTTTGCTTCAGACAGATGTTCGCCTAGATGCTCGCCTCATCACAGATCTAAGCCTTCCATAATCAGATCTAGCAAATACAAGAGCAATTCAGATCTAGATCCCCTTCTTCATCATTGGTGCATCATACATTCAGATCTATCATTCAAGTGTAACCCTTTCCATTCAGATATACTTCAGAGAGAAGTATTCATTCAAGCTCAGACATCTTTCTCTCACACTTATGATTTGCATAATGAATTTCTTCTCCTTATATAGGTTTATCCTTTTCAATACCATGAGCCCCTTTTTCAATACCATGGGCCAAAACAATACCATGAGCCCAAAAATACTTGGACGGGGTCAATTAGGCGGATCATTACCCAATACAATGGGTCAATACCATGGTGGTTACCCTTGGTTTTGCACTTTTTGAGCGCTTTAGCCCATACGCGACTTGGCACGTTCTTTTCCGCGTGCATACGCGACTTCCCTTAGACAGATCCGCGTATACATAGAGATATACTCTTTTCATCATACTTTGAGTACATTCTGAATTCTTTTCTTCATTGCCTTTTGTACACACTGTAGATACATCATATTTTCTTCATCAGGAACATATTCTTTCAAGCACAACTTCATCAAGTAAGTTGTCATCATCTTCATCAAGTGGGTTGCCTTTCAAGGACAACACTTAGCATCATATTGTCAACAAACATCATATCACATCAGATTTACATCATTTACCAAGTCCATCAAGTCAAGCATAACTTCATCAGGTGGATTGCCATCAAGGACAACACATGTCAACAGTCGCATGTCTTCATCTTCATTCGGTGGGTTGCCATCAAGGACAACACTCTGCATCATATTTCCAACAATCTCCCCCTTTGGACTTGATGGCAACCATGATGGTGTTTGGTTACCACAACAGATAGATACATTAAGAATACAATGACACCATGTCATTCTCCCTATTTTCCATGTCACTCTCTCCATTTTTGGCATCATTCAAACACCATGTCACTCTCCCCCTTTGACATCAAGGGCAAAGGGCACATCATTATCTTTATTCAAACACCATTTCACTCTCCCCCTTTGACATCAAGGGCAAAGGACAATACCAGCAGATCAAACCAAACACACTCTCCCCCTTTTCTCCTCATGTAGAAGAAGCGTTCTGTAGATCTGATGTATACTGAAGTGACCAAGCTCCCCCTGAGTTCATGCTGAATCTTCAAACATATTTTCAATGAAGTACATGACTCTATGAAGTTCCTATCACCAATGACTCATACTTACATCAAATATCCAACCAAGTGGATTTACATATGAGACTCAAGTACCCAACCAAGTGGGTTTACAAATTTGACTCAGCTACCCAACCAAGTTGGTTTACAAACATGACTCGCTACCCAACCAAGTGGGTTTACAAATTGACAAGTCCTTACATGACTGAATATTACAATTTTACAACATGGGTCTCAACCAGACCTTTTCATCAAAGTACAAAAATGAATTTTCATAATTAATACCAAAAAGACCTCAAGAGAGATCATATATCAGAACCACCATAATGCCAGCAATGCATTATACTCAGCAAAACTAATGCTCCCCCTGAATCTGTGCAACCAAGAAATCTTTCCAAAAGACTAAGGCTCCCCCTTAGTTTGTGCATCCTGAAAACTTCCACCAACAAATCATCAAGGCATCTTCATCAAAACATTAGAAACAGAATTATGAGAACTGGAACACCACCAGAGATACCAAAAAGTATCAGAGATACCAAACAGCACTGCAGCTGTGCTGAAGAGAGCTGAACCAACCAAAAATTGTCAGCAATCAGTCATACGCGGTTTTCTTTGCAGGAACTCGCGTATATACGCGACTGTGTTTCAGGAAACCCGCGTATCCCAAGACATCTTCTAAATTTCAACCAGATCTGATTCTTTGTAAGGCAAAGACAATGTTCAGCTTCTTTCTGAGACATTTTAATGCTTCCCTGGACTACAGATAGATAGAATGGTGTAGTTGTGTCTTCAAGCGTCATCCAACGGTTGTAGCATAAGCACATTAGTAACCAAGCCTTCAGATTATTTGTAGCATCAATACAATCTTTCCAAGAGAGATTATCATATCAGAATAGAATCTTCACATCAGAGTCAAGCAATCATCCATGTGGTCCAATATCACCATGATCTTCAAGATTTATCATGAAGTAACATATGAAGGCAAAAGATCTCAACCATAGTAACAACGACATCCAAGTCATCCATGTGTGAGCACACAAAGATACTTATCAGCAATCAGGGCTGAAATTCTCATCATAATAATTCATGTACCAAGTCTTCATCATTTGAGCATGAGTATCATAAAGACCAAAGAATAAGCAATCATATTGCCAACAATGCAATCATTAGTATTCAACCTGCTGCTCCCCCTAAACCAGTGCTCTTTCTTAACTTGTGCAATCTGAAACGCCTTCAACAGTAAGTTATTAGTAACAATCTCTGCATGGGCTGATCTTATCTCCGAATTATAGGACTTTCATCTCAACAATGAATACTCTTCATCAACAAGTAGACAGGACTCATCCATAAACTTCAACATAGGAAACCAAGTATCATATCATCATAACCATGAGTATAACCAGAATAATGCTAACAGTACAATCATTAGCAGTCAGACTGATGCTCCCCCTGGACCTCTGCTCCAGATCTTCAGCAATCAGATAAATTTTCTCATTATCAATGCATACACGGCTGTGTCAGCTGGAACTCGCGTGTATACACGACTTTGTTTCATAGAACCCGCGTATGGAAAGTGAAGCATAGAAAATTTTCATCTTGCTTCATTTCTTCCTGAGCTTGTACCTCTTGTACCTGTCCTTTCCACATCAGATGCGCTGTCAGAAGTAAACATAATCAGTATAATCAAATCAACCATGAGAGTCATCATGCATTGCTCCCCTTGTGACGATACATTACTAGAACTCATAATGTATCTCACATCATTCCTGCAGTCAATAAGCAAAGTCAGCTTCAGAAGCGGATGACTGCAGTAGGGTCAGAATTCCCTACGTTTTTTATCGGTCCTCCTTCTTTTTCCAAATTTGCTTGAGCTTTCCAACTGTGTGTTGAAAATTGTCCACTTTCCCAGATCTGTTCATCCTGCATTCTTTTTCTACATGTCCATACTTGTTACAAGCATAACATCTCATGTGGTCAGAGAAATACACATAAGAATCATAATGAGTATTTCTATTCTTCCCCCTTTTACAATCAGCTGCTTTATGTCCATACTTGTTACATGAAAAACAATATCCCTTGAAGCTACTAGAGTACCTTTCTGAGTAGAACTTGTTTGTTTGTGGCTGAATTGTTCTGCTTCTGCAATTTGCTGCAACATGCCCATAATTATGACATTTAAAACATTCAACATTCTTGAATGAATTCCTTTCAGAATTCATGATTGTTGGTTGAGCTTTTGTTTCTTTCAACACTTCAGGTTTTGCATTGACTACCTCTGAATTTTTAGCACTCCCTTGTGAGCTAGATTCACCTTTAATAGTTTCATGGAAACCAAGACCATGTTTGATAGAAGGAGACCTTTGATTACTCAGAATATTGTCCAAAATATTAGTACTATCATGAAACCTCAAAATTTTTACCTTTTCTTCTAATTTACCTTTGAGAATGTTTACCTCAACCTCCAAGGCTTGACATTGCTTTGTCATGCTTTCTTCTTTCCTTCTTCCATCTTCTACTTGTTCCTTCAGATTTAGAATCTCTTCTTTCAACCAATCTTCGTTTTCTTCACATGTTTGTTCCAACTCTTCATTCTTCTTATTTGATTTTTCTAGATCTTCTTTGAGAGAGATGATTTCTGCTTCAAGGCCTTCCTTTTCAAATGATTGTAGAGGTTCCTCATTTTTCTTACTTGATGCTTCAAGATCTGCTTTTAGAGAGATGATTTTTGCTTCAAGTTTTTCCCCTTGATTGGTTGCATAAGCGTACAACCCTTGATACTTGTCTATCTGTCCATTTAGAGTTTCTATCTTTTCATTCATCCTAGAGATCACATCTTTGTAGATAGATTCCTTTCTTTCAAATTGATGCCAATCATTACTTTCATCATTTGCTTCTAGATTTTTAGATGATTTCTGCTGTTCTTCAATCTTGACAGCTTCTTCTAGATCCATATTGTTACCTTCTCTATCTTTGCCTTTGTTTGCACAAAGAAGATTATAAGGACCGCAATCACTATCTGATTCATCTTCTTCAATTTCTGCTAAACCTGTTTTCTGAGCTATCTTCTTGTTTCGAGTAGCCTTCTTCTTTTGCTTCTTTGCCATGAGCACTTTTAGATCTTGGTCAGAATCTTCTTCATATTCACTGGACACTTCATCATCATCTTCTTTTGCATAATAACTCTTTCTCTTTTCAAATTGTTTTCCTTTACCATGTTTTTCTCTATAAGGACATCTAGCAGCATAGTGACCAACTTTTCCACACTCAAAACATTTGAAGGGAAGCTTACCTTTGAATCTTCCAGTACTTAGTTGGAGTTTTCTCACGAAATTCGCTTCTTCTTCTTCGGATATATAGCTGGTTTCTTTGACAACTTCCTTTTCCTTTCCTCTTGCAGATACCTTAAAAGAAGCTTCTCTAATTTGAGAAGGACCTCCTTGTCTCATTTCAAAAGCAGTCAGAATACCATGTAATTGAACAACAGTAAGAGTTTGCAGATCTTGCCTTTCTTCAATAGCTGAAACTTTAGAGTCAAATTTCGAAGTCAAGGATCTTAAGACCTTCTCCACCAGAGTAGTATCAGTTAAGGTTTCACCCAAATTTCTCATCCGATTTACAATATCATCCAGGCGAAGAAAGAAACTGGCAACACTCTCATCACTATGCATCTTCAAATTTTCATATTCAATTCTAAGAGTTTGGAGTTTTGCACTTTTTACCTTTGTGTCTCCTTCATAGCTTAGAATGATTTTGTCCCATATTTCTTTTGCTGAATGTAGCTGCATCACTTTAGCAAATTCTGATTCGGACATGCTTCCCAATAAGACATTCACTGCTTTGGCATTGATTTCATACTTCTTTCTTTCAGCTGCATCAGTAGGAATACTTGCCGGGTATTGATAACCTTCTTCCACGATTGCCCATACATCTGCACCAAGACTTTGCAGATATGCTTTTGTACGTACCTTCCAGAATATCAGATTGCCTCCATTGAATAGAGGTGGCTTTATAGACATTACTCCTTCTTGACTTCCCATTGCGACGGATCTCCTTCAAGCGATCAAGCTTCTTCAGAAGGACCACGCTCTGATACCAATTGTTGGGAAAAATACTGAGAGGGGGGGTGAATCAGTATTTACATCATATTCAAATCTTTTTACTTTTTCATTCCTTAAAACCCATACGCTACTTTCCTTCAGTAAACTAGCGTATATACGCGGATCCCCTTTATGAAACTAGCGTATACACAGAGATCTAGATATGTCATTAAATCTTCACTTCTATTATTCCATCATTCATTCATCAGATGTTTAATAAATAGTAAACATGTGCAGTAAGAACAGAATAAACCATCACACAAAGCATCACACATGAACACCAGGATTTTTAGGTGGAAACCCAAGTCGGGAGAAAACCACCGCTGCAGTTGCTCGGCCTTCAATATTTTATTATAGAGAAAACATCTTACAACATATGTGCTGGTGCAGACTCTACCAGCACGCAGGCACCCACCTGCGCTCGTTTACCAGCCTCTCCTGGAAGGGAGCTCCAACCCCCTGACTCGTTTACCAGCCTCTCCTGGAAGGGAGCTACGACCCCCTGATCTCGTTTACCAGCCTCACCTGGAAGAGAGCTACGACCCCCTGACTGAAGGCTACAACCTTCAGCACCACCTTGGACCACGTTTCATCAATTTTCACACTGGATCCAACAAATTCAATAGAACAATACTTGTAGGCCACGTTTCATCATATTTTCAGACTGGACCCTTTCCATACTTTTAAGCACAAACATACATCACCAACAGATACTTATCAACACAGATCAGATAGTAGAAACACAGCAGAACAGATCAGATATTTCATACCCCTTGCTTCAGCAAACCCTAGTTTGCATACGCGCTTTCCCTTTACTGATGTCGCATATATACGCGCTTCTGTCCACACAAACCAGCGTATACCTCAGTGTATATTTCATTGCGCATACGCGCTTTCCCTTCAGCAAAGCCGCGTATATACGCGCTTCCTCCGCGGCGAAGTAGCGTATAGATCTTCAATCATTACAGAGCAGCATACTTCATCAGATCAGATATTCGGTTCAGATCTACCCTTTTGCTTCAGACAGATGTTCGCCTAGATGCTCGCCTCATCACAGATCTAAGCCTTCCATAATCAGATCTAGCAAATACAAGAGCAATTCGGATCTAGATCCCCTTCTTCATCATTGGTGCATCATACATTCAGATTTATCATTCAAGTGTAACCCTTTCCATTCAGATATACTTCAGAGAGAAGTATTCATTCAAGCTCAGACATCTTGCTCTCACACTCATAATTTGCATAATGAATTTCTTCTCCTTATATAGGTTTATCCTTTTCAATACCATGAGCCCCTTTTTCAATACCATGGGCCAAAACAATACCATGAGCCAAAAACTACCTGGACGGGGTTAATTAGGCGGATCATTACCCAATACAATGGGTCAATACCATGGTGGTTACCCTTGGTTTTGCACTTTTTGAGCGCTTTAGCCCATACGCGACTTGGCACGTTCTTTTCCGCGTGCATACGCGACTTCCCTTAGACAGATCCGCGTATACATATAGATATACTCTTTTCATCATACTTTGAGTACATTCTGAATTCTTTTCTTCATTACCTTTTGTACACACTGTAGATTCATCATATTTTCTTCATCAGGAACATATTCTTTCAAGCACAAATTCATCAAGTTGTCATCATCTTCATCAGGTGGGTTGCCTTTCAAGGACAACACTCAGCATCATATTGTCAACAAACATTATATCACATCAGATTTACATTATTTACCAAGTCCATCAAGCCAAGGATAACTTCATCAGGTGGTTTGCCATCAAGGACAACACATGTCAAGAGTCGCATGTCTTCATCTTCATTCAGTGGGTTTCCATCAAGGAGAACACTCTGCATCATATTTCCAACATTAGTGGTCCCTACCACTTCACAGCCGATCACAATCGTAGGTTTCAGATTAAGTGTCTTGTTGATATGGAAAAGTTGCGATGCGATGTGATGTGGTCCCACCACGATCGCAATCATAAATCATAGCAGCAGAGTTCACAAGTGTCTTGTTGATATGAAGTGTTGCAATGCGATGTGATGCAATCGCAATCGCAAATCACAGAAGGAATGTATTAATGTTTCTCCATTGCAATATGTTACCTCTAATGTATTATATGTGATGCGATCGCAATCGCGCAATTGCAATCACATTCACCATCCACACCATCCGGCATATGTATGTTCCGATTGAGAGTTTGCGATGTGATGCGATGTGGTCCCACCACAATCGAAAATCGCAATCGCTCATTGCAATGTGTTCTCCACCATATTTTTTGTTATGTTGGATGTTTGCGATGCAATTGCAATCGCATAATCGCAATCGCAACATCTGAAGTATGCATTTCGCCATCCACATTTGTTTTCCACTGATGCAATCGTCGATGTCGCTAATCACACATCACAATCACAAAGGTCAGTCCGTTGACGTTTTCTGCTTATGAGTTTCATTGTGATGTGATTCGCCGATGTGATGTGGTCCCACCAGAATCGCTCATCGCACAATCGCAACATCGCCAATCACAAATCGCAAATTGCAATTGCAAAGTTCATTCTGCTACACCATTTTGTTCCGCCGATCACCAATCGCAAATTGTGAAGTAGGCTCTACTTGTATATTGCGCATATAAAGTTATGTTTCGACAATGTACTTCATTTTATTTTGTTTTATGTTTTATTACACCGCACCATATAAAAAGCATTGTATTCCATTGTATTGAAAGAGAATGAAAGTACTGTAGTGTGTTTTGTATTGCTGTGAAATCCCAAAGGCAAGAAAACACAGTGTATACCATAGAGCACTATTTTGTGCAGTTTTTTGAGAGACAGAGAAGTTTGTTCTACACTGTGTTTGTAGCAGTCAGTTATCTTTTGTGAATCCCTCTCTCAGAGGAAGAAATCTATCATTTGTAATAATTTTTTTTTAGTTGTTCTGTTAATGAAATAGCAGTAAAGCATTTTATGCATCTTTGTCAAGAAGTAAGTGAATTTAATTTATTCTCTGTGCTAAGGAGAGTATTATTATCTCAATTATTGTTCTGGAATTATCAGAAATTCCAACATGGTATCAGAGCTAATTCGGGCTCTTTGAAGTTGTCAAAGAAGCCGAAAGAAGAAGAAGATTTGTTTGCCTTCATGCAAGGCTCAGCAGAAGTTAAATTCTAGGTATTTCTCAAAAAGAAAAACTCATTTTAAAGAAGGAAAGACTGTTAGTTTGAAAAACACAATCAAGTTTAGTTCAGAGTTTGGTTTATAAGCAATGGCTAAACCAAGCACTAGTATGAGTGTTGGAAATGCTCAGCTTCCACAATTTAATGGGAAGAACTATGATTATTGGGCCATTACCATGAGAGCCCTGTTTTTCTCACAGGATTTATGGGAATTTTTTGAGGATGGTTTTGAAGATCTAGTAGATGAAAATGAGTTTAATGCCTTAACTCAGGTAGAGAAGGATTTATTAAAGAGAAATATAAAGAAGGACTCTAAAGCCCTCTTCTATTTGTATCAAGCAGTACATGAGAGTGTGTTTCCAAGGATAGCAGTAGCTAAGAGATCCAATGATGCATGGGAAACTCTTAAGGTAGCCTATCAAGGTATGGAGAAAGTGAAGACAACAAAACTACAATTGGTGAGGAGAGATTTTGAAACTCTCTACATGAAAGAGTCTGATAATATAGAATCATTCTTCACACATGTGATTGGGATGGTCACATAGATTAGGTCCCATGGAGAAACTCTTGAAGAAATAAGGATTGTGGAAAAACTATTGAGCAGCCTACCCTCAAGGTTTGATGTGATAGTTACCACCATAGAAGAGACTAAGGATCTCTCAAATTTCAGGGTAGATGAACTCCATGCCTCATTGATGACTCATGAACATAGATTGGAAAGAACAGTAAATCCATCTCTAGAGCATGCCTTCAAGACCCATATGCCTTTTGGAAGAGGAAGAGGAAGAGGCAGAAGCCAAAACAAAGGAGGAAGGAACAGCCCTTCACATTCACATGGAAGGAGCAACAGTTAGAATCACAGCCACGGCCAATGAAACAACCAACAAGGTGGACACCAACATGCGCATGGATAAAGGTATGAAAAATCCAATGTATAATGTCATTATTGCAAAAAATATGGGCGCTATGCCAATGAATGTAGGAAAAAGCAAAATGACATTAAGAATAGGTAGAATGCTAATGTAGTAAAAGAATAAAATAACCCAAAGAATGTGCTATTAACATGTAATGTAGCACAAGATAGACAAGATGATATATGGTTCTTAGATTCAGGTTGTAGTAATCACATGACTGCAAACATAGCAATGTTTGCAAATCTTGATGAAGAAGTTAAATTATAAGTAACCACAGGAATAGATACTAAGATCTCTGTAAAGGGAAAAGGCGGAGTTAGTATCCATGCAAGAAATGGTGAGAAAAAGTTTGTGCTAGACGTTTATTATGTTCCTAGTTTGAAGTGTAATCTTTTGAGCATTGGGAAGCTCATAAACAAAGGTTACAAAGTATTGTTCAAGAATGATGTGTGCACAATCATGGATATACCTCCAAGCATGAAGATTATTGCTGAAATACAAATGACCAGCAATAGAATGTTTTCGCTCAAGCTCAACACTAACTTGAAGGGAAAAGGAAAGTGTGTAGCAGCTATAATGGAAGAGGTCTTTCAGAAGGAAGTGAAAGATGAGAACTGGTTATGGCACTTGAGATTTGGACATCTCAATTTCGGAGGATTAAATTTGTTGCACAGAAAAGGAATGGTAAGCGGTTTACCATTGATTGAGAAACCTAACAGCCTATGTGAAGGCTGTATCTTGGGAAAACAATAGAGAGAAAATTTTCCATCAGGGAAAAGCATAAGGGCGAAATCACCCTTAGAAGTTATTCATTCAGATTTATGTCGACCGATGCAAACAACATCATTTTTAGGTAGCAATTACATGATGACCTTCATAGATGATTTCACAAGGGAAGTGTGGGTTTATTTTCTGAAATATAAAAGTAAAGTATTTGAGAAATTTTGCCACTTTAAAGCTCTAATAGAGAAACAGAGTGGGAAACATATAAAAGTTCCTAGAATTGATAGAGGAGGTGAATACATCTCAAAAGAGTTCCTGCATTTTTGCAGAGAGAACGACATACACAAGTAGTTTACTACAAGATACGCACCGCAGCAAAATGGAGTTGCTAAAAGGAACAATAGAACCATAATGGAAATGGTGAGAAGTATGTTGAAGGTAAAACATTTGCCAAATGAGTATTGGGCAGAAGTAGCAAATTGTGCTGTGTATATTTTGAATAGATGCCCAAAAAAATCTGTAACGAATAGAGTTCCAGAAGAAGCGTGGAGTGGCAGAAAACAGAGAGTCACCCACATGCGAGTTTTTGGATGTGTGGCATATGCACACATTTCGGATAAGTTAAGGAAGAAGTTGGATAGTAAGGGGGAGAAGTGCATCTTCCTTGGATATTGTGAAGATTTCAAAGGATATATATTGTATAACCCATCCTCAAAGAAGTTTGTGATAAGCAGAGATGTTCAGTTCATTGAAGAGGAAGCATTGAGAAAATATTCAATGTTAAGAGATTTTTATCTCATGATGAAGATGAGGAAGATATGGATGAAAACAACACGTCATCGGTAGCACAACCTCCACCAACACAGGGACAACAAGTGACACCTCAAGCAGGAGTAAGAACAACCTTGAGAAGAAATGAGAGTGCTTCTCCAAGCACATCACATGGAGCATAATTGAGTGCTTCTTTAAGCACAAATAAACCAAATGAAAGAGGAACAAGATTCAGAAATTTAAATGAGACTTATGAGCAGGAAGCGGAAAATGAAGGTATGAACTCCTTTTTTTCTTTGTATTGTCAAGTTGATGATCCTATTTGTTATGAAGATGCAATAAAATATAGAAAATGGACAGAAACTATGGATGAAGAAATTAATGCCATAGAGAAGAACAAAACATGGGAGTTGGTTGATCTCCCAGAAGGTAAAGAAGTCATTGGAGTTAAATGGCTCTACAAGACCAAAAGTAATGATGAAGTTAGGATATAAAGACACAAGGCCAGACTTGTTGTCAAGGGATATAAGCAGTAGCAGCATGGAAGAGACTATGAATAAACTTTTGCACCAGTTGCAAGAATGGAAACAGTGAGAGTAGTGCTATCCATAGCAGCAAAAAACAAATGGAAAGTATACCAAATGGATGTGAAATCCGCATTTTTAAATGGAGTTTTAATGAAAGAGGTATATGTGGAACAACCTCTCAGCTATGAGAAAAAGGGCCAAGAACACAAAGTTTGCAGTTTGAAGAAAGTTGTTTATGGGCTGAAGAAGCACCAAGAGCATGGTACAATAGGATAGATTCCTATCTACTGGAAAATGGGTTTGAAAAATGTGATGGAGAACCCAGATTGTACATCAAAGAAAAATATGGTAGAATTCTCATTGTTGTGTTATATTTTGATGATGTAATATTCATAGGTAATGATGATTACCTCAGTGAAAATTTTAAAACAGTTATGAAAGAAGAATTTGAAATGCCTGACATGGGATTGTTGAGATACTTCTTAGGAATAGAAGTAGAACAGAATGAAAAAGGGATTTTTATCTCTCAAGAAAAGTATGTGAATCAAGTTTTGGAAAGATTTAATATGGAGGAGTGCAAAGCTACAATTACTCCCACAGTAATGGGATTGAAGTTGAGTAAATATGGCAGAAGCAAAGATTTTGATCCAAGTTTGTATAAAAGCATAGTTTGCAGCCTCATGTATTTGACTAAAACTAGGCTGGATATTATGCATGCTGTTAGTTTGATTTCCAGATTTATGAAGAGGCCAAAAGAAGCACATTGGAAAGCAGCAGAGAGAATTCTGATGTATGTAAAAGGAACTAAAAGGTATGGGATTTTATATACTACTTCAAAAAATTTAGAATTAATTGGATACATTGACAGTGATTGGGATGGAAGTGTAGATGATCGTAAAAGCACATCCGATTATGTATTTCATATGGGTTCAGGAGCCATTTCATGGGCTTCTAAGAAATAGCCTATTGTAGTGTTATCTACAGTAGAGGTACAGTATGTGGCAACTACAGCAGCAGCGTGTCAAGAATTATGGATGAGAATAATGTTGAGGAATTTGTGTCAAGAACATGTAAAGGGCACAGTAATTTATTGTAACAATAGCTCTGATATTGCATTATCAAAGAATTCTATGTTTCACAAGAGAACGAAGCACATAGATGCAAAGTTTCACTATATCAGAGAATTGGTGAACAATGGAGAAATTGTTTTACAACATTGTAGAACAGAGGAGCAATTTGAAGATATTTGACAAAGCCATTTGGGAAAAAGTGTTTTGAATACTGAAGAAAATTCTTGGGTATGACTGATAACCCAACAACTGACCTTAAGGGGGAGTGTTGAAATATTAAAGTCACCTACGTGCCCTGAGCAGGTAGAAACATAGTACAAAGGGGCAGAGAACTTGCGTGCACAACATAATGCATTCAAGAGGAATGGAGAAAACCATAAGGATGAATTTAATTGTTTATGGCCGTAGCTGTGTTTATAGAGGAGAAGTTATGTTTTGTATGGGCGTAGCTGTTTTTGAAGAGAAATGAAATTTTTTTTAGTTAAAACCACGCAAGAGTAGAGTTTTATTAAAGTGAAGTCTTTATGGGATTTTAAGCCCTCAACAACCAAAAATGAAGAAATATTGTTTAAATGGAAAAGTCCTTTAAATTTTTTAATAAGACACGTGATAGTGGTCCCTACCACTTCATGGCCAATCACAATCACAAGTTTCAGATTAAGTGTCTTGTTCATATGGAAAAATTGCGATGTGATGTGAGGTGGTCTCACCACGATCACAATCGCAAATTGCAGCAGTAGAGTTCACAAGCGTCTTGTTGATATGAAGTGTTCTGATGCGATGCAATGAAATCACAATCGCAAATCGCAGAAGGAACATTGTAATGTTTTGCCATTGCAATATGTTACTGCCGATGTATTATATGCGATGCGATTGCAATCGCTCAATCACAATCACATTCACCATCTGCACCATCCACCATATGTATGTTCTGATTGAGAGTTTGCGATGCGATGCAATGTGGTACCACCACAATCACAAATCACAATCGCTCGTTGCAATGTGTTCTCCGCCATATGTTTTGTTATGTTGGATGTTTGCGATGCGATCGAAATTGTACAATCGCAATCGCAACATCCGAAGTATGCATTCCGCCATCCACATTTGTTTTCCACTGATGCGATTGCCGATGTCGCTAATCATACATCACAATCGCAAAGGTCAGTCCGTTGACGTTTTCTGCTTATGAGTTTCATTGCGATACGATTCGCCGATGCAATGTGGTTCCACCACAATCGCTCATCACGCAATCGCAACATCGCCAATCACAATTGCGAAGTTCATTCCACTACACCGTTTTGTTCCACCGATCGCCGATTGCGAAGTGGGCTCCACTCGTATATCATGCATATAAATTTTTTAGGTTAAAGTTATGTTTGAACAATGTATTTCATTTTATTTTGTTTTATGTTTTATTACACCACACCATATAAAAAGAATTGTATTGCATTGTATTGAAATAGAATGAAACTATTGTAGTGTGTGTTGTATCGTTGTGAAAGCCCGAAGGGAAGAAAACATAGTGTAGACCATAGAGCACTATTTTGTGCAATTTTTTGAGAGATAGAGAAGTTTGTTCCGCACTGCATTTTTAGCAGTCAGTTAGTTTTTGTGAATCCCTCTCTCAGAGGAAGAAATCTATCATTTATATTAGTTTTTTTTTAGTTGTTCTTTTAATGAAATAACAGTAAAGAATTTTATGCATCTCTGTCTAGCAGTAAGTGAATTTTAATTTATTCTTTGTGTTAAGAAGGAGAGTATTATTCTCTCAGTCATTGTTCTGGAATTATCAGAAATTCCAAGAAAAGGAAGTATAAGATTACTACAACAACTGAGCAAAAAATCCTTAACTTTGTATTATGTATATGCAACAGGGACTATAAATAATGAAAATAGAAAAGTCTATTTTTAAACACCTGAAAATGATTATTTATATTCACATTTAGTTTTAGATTTATAAGTTGGAATCTCTGTTACGAATGTGCACACAGTTAATTATATTCAAATTTATGAATTTTGCATATCCAAGTAGTGTGAAGCCTGAAGTTGAGACTCTAGATACTATAAGCAAGCTATGAATGAAAAGATGGATTTATGATCCTTGTTATGTAGTCAAGTGGGATAGAATAGGCTCTAATAAAATCTCTTTGGTTATAAGGATTTGACAAACATAAGCTCAATTTTCATTTTGATGTTTTTCTATTTTTAGCTCAAATTGCAAGATGTTTTAATATTTTTAACTAAATCTGTAGGAACTTCCAAATTCATAAAAAAAATTGTCACTAATGATTCTTACCTAATCCATAGAAGTCTGGTTGGATGCACTGAAGGGTATTCATTGTATTCGGGAATCGGGTTCCCCATTGCTAGAATTTCTGCCAATGGTCTTCTTTGAATTGAACAGTTGTTAGTGGTATTCTTCTTCCTCGGTGCATAGTCCTCTTCTTTCTAGGAAATGTTGTTAAACATTTCAACACATTTATTTACCAAATTATTCCTGATCACCTTCAGAATCTTGTTCTGCTGCAGATCAAGATAATGAGGACAGATCATCAGAGTCCACCACACCTTTCACAAAACCCAGGTATTCGGTAATAAGTTCTTCACAATTTTCAATTATCAAAAGCATTCTCACATACAACTTAATGTTGTTGAGCTTCTTCCTAGTGTCAAACAAATTGAACAAAGAGACCAGTTAAAGGCTGGCCCCTTGCAATAGAAGCTAGGTACCTTGTACGAGACCTCTGCTCCAAAATCCCGTGAAAGGACACCCATGAACCCATGTCTGCCATGGGTTAGACAAAGTTATTTTTTATATAACAGATCCACTACTATTTGATAATGAAGTTATTATATTAATAATGTCTATTCTTGAGTTAGTGAATTAAACATATTTCCTTCAGACTAGCTTAGCAGACTTTGTCTCTGTGAACAACATAACAAGATCTATGAACAGTAATTGGATTCACCATAGATCTTGTTCAACTATTGCAAAATGTCTAAGAAACAAAGACATCCTGAAATATTTTATGTTATGAAGGTACCTCCCTTTCATGCATGAGACTAGATCAGAGAACGTGTTATTGTTATAAGATATTGCTTTCTTAAGTCTATTGCAAAACGTCTAAGCAACAAAGACATCCTGAAACATTTTCTATTATGAAAGCACATCCCTTCATGCATGATATTAGATCAGAGATCGTGTTACTAAGATATTGCTTTCTTTATAGTAGCTTAGGCAGACATACCTACATGTTATTATATCTATTGAAGGTCTTGCCACATACTGGACATGAGAATTGAGTAGGTCCTATGAGAATCCGTGTTGAAGTTGGTATCTAGTACTGCCCCTCAGGGACTCTTCCAGCTCATTATTTCTCTTTATCGGTTGCATGATCATAGCCATAATTGGTCCCATATTGATGATCAACCTTGAAACTTACATCAGCCCCAAAGTTATTATCATAATTGTAGCTATTGGTGCTAGGAGGACTGATATGCAAGGACACCATTACATTATCATTAATATCATCATCATGATCATGATGATCCTCCTCATCTTATGTATCATTCCTTTCCAGTTTATGGTCAGTTGGGTTCGTGGGAGGGCTAAGGCTAAGAAGTGTCATGACTTCCCTCAAGGGAGGGGAATCACACCTCCTAGGCAACTGTGGAGAGCACTGGTCCAAAGCCTGTGGAGTATAAGAATGAGAACAATAGAAGGAAACGTGGGGAATATATGTGGTCAAATTGGATTTGCAGTCAAGGGGATGTATTGCTAGTATGTTTACCATATGCATTGTATCACCATTTATTTGTGAATACAATATTGTCATGGTTTGACTTGATATAATATTAAATTATTGTTATAAGTTGTTGGGATTTAAATTTTATACTCTCCCACCCAATCTTTAGTTCCCATAAAACATTTGGTTTTGATTAAGTTAAAAGAATAAACATCCCTAGAAATGGACAATGATTAGACCTCTTAATGTCCTTGTCCTAACATAAATTGAACCTTAGACATGCATAGATTGTGATAGCTCAGTGAAATTTAATTGTGCACAATTCAAGTATTGGAATTTCTACTGAAATGAGAAGTCAATGTAATGTCATTGAGTTTAGTAAATACTAGATATATCAACATTGAAGATTGAGGTTCAATTATGTTTGTCCATTTCTTGCTTCAGTGGCGTATAAATTTACTTGGACATTGTAATTTCTTGTATTCTTGTACCACTGATAATTTAGGCTAATTTTTTTAAATTTATTTGGACAATGTAAAAATTGAACTACATATCTATGCATGAGAATATCTGTGTCGTTTTTGTGACATGGTGTTGTACACCAGTTTAGTCCTTGCTGAATTCTTGTTTACATAATACGAATTAGAAAAATTAGCTGGCTTTAATACCAATGAGAAAGATTCACTAATAAAAAAATTGGCTAATAATATCATCCATTAAAACTTAAAAACCCCATTGTGGATGGCACTCAAATCATTTGCCTAAATAGTCACTATTATAGGTGGGGTAGCCCCAAAAAGTTGAATAAACTAACTATTTAACATGAATAAATATGGAAATCTTCAAAAAAATACTCACTACTATATTACAACAATTTACTCGTTGATAAAATCTTGGAAACATAGTAGAGACAGGAACATATAGGAGAACCAGCAATATATTTATGTTAAAGCAAGTATAAATTGCAACTATGATATATAGGGATGAAATTTAAGTTCTTTATAGTGATAAAATATAGAAATTTTGATTCCATCCTTGAAACTGATTGGTAAATAAAGTAGAAATATGTTGTTTTATTTGATTTTGACAAAACAGATCTACATTATTGCAATAAGTATGTGCTCCCTAATTAGTCAGTAAAATTGACAGTCAGGTTAAACATGGCTATATTTTCCTTCCTCTTATAAGTGAGTTGTAATCACAATAGTAAAATCTATTTTTAAGCACCTCAAAATGATTATTTATAGTCACGTTTAGTTTTAGATTTATAATTTGGCATCCCTATTACGAATCTGCACGTGGTTCATCATATTCTTGGTTCTGTACTTTCTTCCTGGTGACTTTATCATTGCTCGATGAGCTCTAATCTGTTGCAAATAAACCTCTCATCGATTGTGATGACTCCATATCCAACTCAGCACACTCCCTTGTCCATCTTATATTCCTACTATCCCTTGAAAGTGTAATATGTGCTTCTTAGGACGTTAACAAATCAAGCACTATTTAGTCTAGATGTTGCATGGACACAATAAGGTCCTGATATTGTTCTTTTCATTTTCCCCGTTGCTAGAATTTCTGCCTGTTAAAAATAGACAACAAAATTGTAAATAATGTAATTTTGGGAAAATTACTTATTGACAGTTAATTGGTTGAGTAACAAAATGAAGATAGAATAACGAAATGAAGTTAGAATAACGAAATAGGCTCAAGATAAATTTGATGGCCCGAGAAACTTGTAAGTACGGAGAATAATTTTGATTAATAGAGTTTCCAATCCCTTGTCCCGTGGAGGTTTCCTTGACACCCTATCAAGGTTTTACCACGTAAAATATATGTTTTATTATTTGAATTTATTCCTTCAGTTTGTCATTCAGCTATGAATCTATTTCTTTCTCGTTTAGTATTTCCTGCCCAATAAGTGGTATCAAACCTAGAATCGAACTCCATTGACCCCGCAGAGAAATATTGCATTAAACCACAATATATGTTTACAATACGTGACTGTCAGGAGGCATTGTGAAGTGTGATGTGGCAGTTTGGTGGTGAAAGTGGTTGAAGTGGTTGTTGAGCCCGCCAAGTCTGGAGAAACTATTGAATCGAAGATGCTACAGAGAGAAGCCACTACCGCCTTTTCTGCAGAAACCGTTGAATTGAAGGCGTTGAGAAAGAAGCCATTGCCTAATTGATTTTCCATTTTTTCTTGTTTTTTCACGCTGAGAAAGAAGCTATTTCCCCTCTTCGCCATCCGTTGGAGAAAGTTTAAGACTGCTGACTGTTCTTGGTGGAGAAAGTTGAAGCCGCTGACTATTCAAGCGACTATTCGAAAATCCACTCCCATTGACGCCTTTTCCATCTGTAACTTGTCAAGAAAAGAATCTTGTGAAATTCCTTCCGTTGGGTTTGCCATTCGCTGAAAAGGGAAGCTGTCAAGAGAGCAAAAGGAGGGAGGCCATGCTGTTGAGAGCAGTTTTCGAACGTAGAAAAGCATCTGCAGGAGAAAGGAGGGAGGATGTCAAAGAAAGAAAATTGTGTTGTTGAGAGCATTTTGTGAAAGAAGAAAAGCATATACCGGAGAAAGGAGGGAGGCCATCGAAGAAATAAAACTGCGACTGCTTGAAAGGTATTTTTTTTTGAAGGGTTTGGTGACCTTAGAAAGAAATTCAGTTCGAAAATATTTTTTTTAAAAGATAGAATAGATTGATAAGAGGGAATAAATTGATAGAAGATTTTTTGATTTTCTCTGTCCCTGTGGAAGAAATTGAAGGAATTTATTTTTTCTGTTCCTGTGGAAGAAAGTGTTCAGATTTATGAAAATTCTCAGCTTGTGAAAATTTTCAGAAATTTGTTGTCCAGAGAAAAAAAATTTCTCAGTCTGTATTATTATTTTTTTTAAATTGGAGCAGTAACAATTGGGAAACTTCTGAAAAAAGTGGAAGGAAAGAATTTTTTTTAAAACCCTAGTAGAAGGAGGAAAATTAGAAACCCTAGTAGAAGAGGGGAATTTTTTTTTTTTTTTTTTTTTTTTCCTGGCCCTAGTTGGAAATTAAAGAAAGAAGGGAAAACTAGGAGGAAGAAATGGCAAAAATGACAAATGCAATGTTCGAGGTGGATAAATTCACCAGGAATTCTTTTTTTGCTTTGTGGAAACTAAAGGTTATGGATTTTCTGTTGCAACAAGGGTTGCACAAAGCATTAGACAGGGTAAATAAAAAACCAAAAAGCATGACAGATTCAGATTGGGAGGACTTGGATGCCTGAGCTCTCAGTACCATTCAGTTATGTTTGGAAAATGAACTTCTCTTCAATATTGTTGGAGAGAGTATAGCTAAAGGGTTGTGGAAAAAATTGGAAACCTTATATATGACAAAATCTTTGACAAATATAATCTATTTAGAAAGACAATTGTACAGTCTTTGGATGAAG
The DNA here is from genome assembly GCA_034641835.2 of Pinus albicaulis. Taxonomy (NCBI): domain Eukaryota; kingdom Viridiplantae; phylum Streptophyta; class Pinopsida; order Pinales; family Pinaceae; genus Pinus; species Pinus albicaulis. The sequence goes on from CM076580.1 coordinate 1,151,331,244, forward strand.
GAGGGTACAAAAATTGCAGAACACTTAAATGTTTTTAATACGCTTATTTGTTAGTTTTCAGATATGGAAGTAAAAATGCAAGAAGAAGACAGTGAAATAACATTGTTGTGTTTTGTGCCCTAACCATGGGATCACTTCGTAACCTCAATTAGTTTGAGCACTATGGATTCATTAAAATTTCAATCTGTTGTGGGTGCTCTCTTACCTGAAGAGGTACAAAGGAAATCTAGCATTGAGACATCTGCACCAAAAGCCATGGTAGCCAGAAGTGGGTCAAAGGAAAGAGGGGAGAAAGCAAGAGGTTCTTCCAGATCGAAGTCAAAGGGCAGCAAGAAGTGCAAAGCCAAGTGCCGGTATTGCAATAAACTTGGACACCTCAAGAAATATAGCAAGGAAGAAAATCATGTTGATTCAGATATGGTTGATGAGGTTTTAATTTCTGAAACTCTCCCTGTTTGTAATGTCTCTCAAGGTGCTGAAAATTGGCTATTAGACTCTGGTGCTTCTCATCATATGAGTCTGCACCAAAGTTGGTTTACTTCATATGAAACTGTAAATGGAAGTTTTGTATTCATGGGAAATAATGCATCTTATCAGACTATTTGGATTGGTAATGTAAAAATTAAAATATATGATGATACTGTTAAAACATTATCTGATATTAGGCATGTACCTGAACTAAAGAAAAACTTGATTTCCTTGGAAGTTTTGGATTCGAATGGATATAAACTTACAGGTCAGAATGGAGTGTTGAAAGTCTCAAAAGGAGCCTTGGTTGTTATGAAGGCTGAAAATGTCGGAAATTTGTACAGACTCAAAGGAAGCACTCAAGTTGGTGAAGCAATGATCGCATCAGAGAAAGAAGAAGAAGGTTTTTGTCTACGGCATCATCAGTTGGGTCACATGAGCGAGAATGGTCTTCAGGTACTGATGAATTGCAAGTTTCTTCCTGATTTGAAATCCTTGAAGTTGGATTTTGGTAAATATTTTGTGTTTGGTAAACAATGTAAAAAAAGGTTCAAGACTGAAAATCATAATAGTAAACAGATTTTAGTCTACATTCATTCTGATCTGTGGGGACCATCTCCTATTGTGTCTTATGGAGGTGAATTATATTTCTTAACGTTTATTGATGATTTCTCCTGAAATTTTTGGGTCTATATGTTGAAAATAAAAGCTGAAGTATTTAATGTTTTTAAACAATTTAAAACAATGGTGGAAAAGAAAACAAGCAAATCAATTAAATGTTTAAGAACTGACAATGGAGGTGAGTTTACTTCTTTAGAATTTGAACAATTTTGTAAGGATGAAGGGATTGTTAGACATAAAATTGCTATTTATACCCCTCAGCAAAATGGCAATGCTGAATGGATTAATTAGACTCTTATGGAAAGAGCCAGAGGCATGATCATGTGCTAACCTGCAAAAGGAGTTGTGGGCAGAAGCAGTATCCACTGCTTGTTATTTATTTAACAGATCACCTTCAGTTGCAATAAACTGTAAAATTCCTGAGGAAGTTTGGTCGGGTCATTCTCGTGATTATTCTCATTTGAATATTTTTGGTTGTGATGCCTATGCTCTTATTCCTAGAAATCAACGTTCAAAGTTAGATCCAAAATTGAAATGTTGTGTCTCTGTTGGATATGATTATGCAGTGAAGGGATATAGGTTGTGGGATGTTTCTTCACGGAATATAGTCATTAGTAGAGATGTAACATTTGATGAATATTCTCATCTAAAATAAGATCTTGAAAAAGTTGAACAGGAGCAAGTATCGGAAAATCAGCAGATTCAATTGGAGACTAAACCTTTTCTAGAAAGTCAAAAGGAAGGAGGGACTTATGATGAAAAGGGTGAAGAAGCAAATGAAACTGGAGAAATTCTAGAACCAATTCAGCAACCAGTCACTCTACGAAGGTCTACAAGGGAAAGAAAAACACCTAAAATGTATGAAGATTTTGCTTCATCTTTCACATTGATTACGGAAGATGGGGGACCTTCTTGTTATCAAGAAGTAGTAGATGATGCGGATAGCAAGATATGGAAAAAGGATATGGAAGAAGAAATGGAATCCCTAGCCAAGATCAATACCTAGGATCTTGTAGAACTTCCTAAAGGGATAAGTGTTGTTTGGTGCAAATGGGTCTTCAAGTTGAAAAGGAAATTTGATGAAAGTATCGAGAGGTATAAGGCGAGGCTGGTTGCAAAAGGGTATTCTTAGGTTGAAGGTATTGATTTTCATGAGATCTTTTCATGAGTAGTTAAAATTCTTTCTATTCGTACTATGTTAGCACTAACTACTTTAATTGACCTTGAGTTAGAATAGTTAGATGTTAAAACATCCTTTCCTCATGGTGATTTGGATGAAGAGATATATATGCATCAGCCAGAAGGTTTTGCAAAAAGTTGCAGCAGAAGATTATTTTGCAAGCTGAGGAAATCATTGTATGGCCTAACGCAGTCGCCCGGGCAATGGTACAAGAAGTTTGATTCCTTCATGGTGAGCTAGAATTTTATCAGAAGTGATTATGATCATTGTGTATACTTCAAAAGTTTCAATGGCACATTCATTATCTTGGTGTTTTATGTTGATGATATGCTTATTTCAAGCAAAATCATGGAATAAATCAATAGGTTAAAGGCTCAACTCTCCAGGACATTTGATATGAAGGATATTGGAGCAGCAAAACATGTCTTAGGCATGGAGATACATAGAGACAAGAAGAATGGTAAGCTTTGGTTATCACAATGGAAGTATGTGGAGAAATTATTTGAAAATTTTGGTATGAACAATGTTAAACCTGTTAATGTTCCATTAGCTTCCCATTTTAAGCTTTCTTTGGATTTAAGTCCTAGAAGTAATGAAGAAAAGAAGTATATCTCTTGTGTACCATATGCAACTGCGGTATGAAACTTACTATATGTGATGGTATCTACAAGACCTGACATTTCACATGCAGTTGGAGTTTTCAGTAGGTTCATGCCAAATCCATGAGAAGAACATTGGAGAGCAGTGAAATGAGTGCTTCAATATTTGAGAGTCACAAGTGACCATTGCATCAGCTTTTATGGTCATGAAGGTTCAATCTGCAGATATGTGGATGCTGATTATGCAGGTGATTTGGAAAAAAGGAGGTCTACAACAAGTTATGTTTTTACTCTTGCAAGTGGAGTAATCAACTAGATGTGAAAGCTTCAAGAGACAGTTGTTTTGTCCACTACTAAAGCAGATTATATAGTTTCTTTAGATGCCTGTAAAGAGGCAATCTGGTTAAAAGGTATGCTTGATAAGATTGGAAGGATGCAGGAGAAAGTGAATGTGTTTTGTGACAGTCAGAGTGCTATTCATTTGGCTACAAATCCAACCTATCACAGCAAGACCAAGCACATCGATGTAAATTATCACTTTGTGAGACATGTAACTGAAGGCGGAAAAGTAGTTCTCAAGAAGGTCCACACATAGGAAAATCATGCAAATATATTCATGAAGCCAGTTACAGTAGAGAAGCTAAGATGGTGTCTCACTTCTCTCGGCTCAATGCACAAAAGATGATGAATGGGCATGGGAAAGGGATTAGGAAAATTGTTGTCAAGGTGGAGTTTGTTAAAAATATGACGAAAAAATTGTAAATAATGTAGTTTTGTGAAAATTACTTATTTAATGTTAATTGGTTGATTAAAAAAATGAATTTAGAATAACGAAATAGGCTCAAGATAAATTGGATGGCCCGAGAGGCTTGTAAGTACGGAGAATCATTTTTATTAATAGAGTTTCCAATCCCTTGCCCGATGGAGGTTTCCTTGACACCCTGTCAAGGTTTTACCATGTAAAATATATGTGTTTTTATGTAAATTTATTCCTTCAGTTTTTCATTCAGTTATGAATCTGTTTCTTTCTTGTTTAGTATTTCTCACCCAATACTGCCAATGGTCTTCTTCCAATTGACCAGTTGTTGGTGGTATTTTTCTTCCTCGGTGCATAGTCCTCTTTGTTCAAGGAAATATTGTTAAACATTTCAACGTAGTTCTTTACCAAATTATTCTTGATTACCTTCAGAATCTTGTTCTGTTTCAGATCAAGATAATGATGGGCAGATCATCAAATTCCACCAAACCTTCCACAAAACCTAGGTATTCGAGAATAAATTATTCACAACTGTCCATTATCAAAACCCTTCTCACATACAACTTAATGTTGTTGAGATTCTTCTTGGTGTCAAAAATATCAAACAAAGAGAATAGCCTTGAATCCCATCTGACCCTCCATAGAAAAATTCTTCACGACCAACTAGTCCTACACTCATTAGTGAGACTCTTATAAGACACATATTCTATATTAGTAATCTCCTCTGGCTTTCTCATCCAAATGGGATTATCCTATTTAACCAAAATCAATTCCTTCTCCTTATTTTTCTTCTTCTCCTTGTCTTCATCCACTTCCTCAACATCCCCTTTCTCATATTATTTCTTCTTCTCCTCCTTTTCCTCCTCTTCGTCATTGCTCACCTCCTTCTCAGTACACAAATCCCTTCATCATATTCCTTCTTCTTCTTCTGTACCTCCTCTTCATCATCGATCACCTCCTTCTTGGTATGCAAATAGATGGGATAGCTGATAAAATTGGAATGCTTCACCAAATTATTCATTAGTATTCTCCTCTGGTTTCCTCATCCAAAAATGGGCTTCTTCTATTTAACTAGGCTCAATCTCTTCACCTTCTTTTTATTTTTCTTGTTCTCCTTCTCCTTCTCTTCCTTCACTTCCTCAACATCCCCTTCCTCATATTCCTTTTTCTTCTCCTCTGCCTCCTTTTCATCATCGCTCACCTCCTTCTTAGTACGGAAATAGATGGGATAGCTGATAAAATTGGAATTCTTAACCAAATTCTTCATTAGTAATCTCCTCTGGCTTCCTCATCCAAATGGGCTTTTGTTGTTTCAAAAGGCTCATTCCTTCACCTCATTTTTCTTCTTCTCCTTCTCCTTGTCTTCTTCCACTTCATGTGCCGGGTGTCTCATGTATATGGGATCTGTTAGATTTCTTCAGCCCTTAGGTCCCAGATCCTTGGTTTATTTTTCTTTATATTTTTCCTTTTTAATGTCTTCTAGTAATGGTGATGGCCTGGCATTTGTGATTCTACCATGTGGGAACCCCCTTGATGGGAAGTGATTTGGGTTGTCGTCAAAAAAGGGTTCAGTTTCCCAGATACCCAAATTATTTGCTGTAGAATTTGACTCGTCCCAGAAAAATGAGGTCATGGATATCAATGCAAACCAGGTGGATATTGACATAGAGAGCTTGATCTCTTGAAAAAATGAAGATGTTTCTGAAATGGAATTGATCCTCAATGATGGAACTCAATTGCATGGTTGGATAGACTATGGTGCAAGGTCCAAGGTTCTAGAGGTAAGGTTCAATAAATATGGTCTGATTAGGCCCTCTGCTCCTCTGATTTCGCACTCGGTCGATATTTCTGGTCTGTAGAAGGATGAGATGTATATGGGGATTAACTCCTCCAATGTGGATTCCTCCCTAAACAATGTATTTTACTCATGGATTTTAACTAGCATCCCTTTTCATTGTCCTCAACACTCTCATCCCATGAAAGCACACCCATGAACCCATGTCTGCCATGGCTTAGACAAAGTTATTTTATATAATTTTACCAGCCAAGGGCCACAGAAACATTGATTGATATTAAAGAATCATATAACTGATCCACTGTTATTTGATAACGAATTTATTATATTAATAATTTCTATTCCATTCATCTTTTAATTTTGCAATTTCTTTTTTTACTTGCAATTTATTTTTTTTACTTGCACTGGTAGTATTTAAAATTATCCCAAGCTCGTTCTCCTTCTTGGTTTTTTAGCACAAATTTGATCAATGAGTCTATTTAGAGCTACATTCAAGCCAATTATTTCAAATTCTTACCCTTCATTGGTTATATTCATTTCTATAAGCTACAGAAGCGACATTTGCCTAAGTATCTATTTTCCATGATTGCATGTGCATCCTCACTCACACTGCACCAATTCCTCTATGCCTCTATCTTACTGTCATTTCTTTTCACACTAACCTCATCAAGCTGGTGTATAATTCAATTTTGGAGCCAATCAATACCTTTCACTAATTCACCTTCCCAATTTCACTTCAAATTTTAAGTTGTAATGCATCAGGCCTTCCAATTATTGTAGCTCAAACTAAAAATCACACCCATGAATCCTTGTCTTCTCTAATCCACTGCTTCATGTCACTTGAGCCTTGCATTATTCTCCCCAGGTGAATTTAATCATGGAAGAGGGCATATATGTTTTCCTCCACATCACTCGACTTCATGTATGGCTAATACTAGTTGTCTGTTCCATAATTGAAAGAAGAGAGGGTTTATGTAATTGATATATTAATTTGTTTACTATGGGAAGTAAACAAATTTCCTCCAGATTGTAGCCACCATAATAGTTACAGATAATACACATTTATTTCTCTACCTATAAGACAATAGTAGTCTCCTAGCACCTTGGCCTTTGGAATATATATATATATATATATTAATCCTGAGTATTTTTGTACTTCAATGCAACTTTTTTAAATAATACTACAGTAACAAAACAAGGTGCTAAATTGACTACATGGACTGGGTTGGCCAGAGTCCATACATGAATTTCCAGTTACACTAAGGCCATATACTGCCTTATAGGAAAATAAATATTTTTGGTAGGTGGGTAAGGAAAGGTAGTATATTGGTGATTCCGTATAGATAAGGATTCCCAGCTTAAATAATCCAACCCAATACTGGATCTGGTTAGAAAATTTTATTTTATATAATTTTACTAGCCAAGGGCCATAGAAACATTGATTGATATTAAAGAATCCAGATAACTGATCCACTATTATTTGATAATGCAGTTATTATATTAATAATGTATATGCCTAAGTTGGTGAAGTAAACAAATTTCCTCCAAACTGTAGCCACCATAATAGTTACAAATAATACACATTGATTTCTCTACCTATAAGACAATAGTAGTCTCTAGCACCTTGGCCTTTGAAATATTTTTTGTTAATCCTCAGTACTATTGTACTTCAATGCAGCTTTTTGCAATAATACTATAGTCAAAGAACAAGGTGCTAAATCGACTACATGGACAGGGTTGGCTAGAGTTCATACATGAATTTCCAGTTGCACTAAGGTCGTATACTGCCTTATAGGAAAATCAGTATTTATGGTAGGTGGGTAAGGAAAGGTAGTAAATGGGTGATTCCGTACAGGAAAGGCTTCTCGTATTAAAGAATACAACTCAATGTTGGGTCTGGTCTCTAGTTGTCCCTCGAAAGACCTCCTAATGTTATAAGGTTGTAAATCTAAAGTTATTCTAGCAGATGTATGGTATTCAAATGTATTTTGATTAATCTATTGTTCCCTACTAGTCCAGGGTTGTTAAGAGACTAACTACCCCATGTTGCAAGGTGTCTGACAGTAAAACTAAAAGGGGTAAGGTTCCTATCTATAAATCCCATTTTCTTGGTGTGGATAGATCCCCCCGTGTGCTTATTATCAAACCACTCTCAAAACATAAAGTGTGTTTTTTTAGTTAGCACACTTCCCATATACATACATGCAGACTTAAAACTTGAAGAAAAAACACTAAAAAAATAAGACATAAAAATAGTGTTTTATTCCTGCAACAAATCAACATAAATCTATTAGTAATTCAATTTATGATGATATGTTCATCTTGTTGATTTTCATCATCACTGGGAGCTTCCAGAGAGTTCATCATCTTCAGAACCCTGGTCATATTCATATTCAAGGGAATAATTGTTAGATTCCCCCCAAGGAGCATGATCATGGCCAAATGCCCTGATATGGACCTTGAGAGAGTGTTTGTGCTTGAAGTATAATCCACATGTGCAAAATCAAAGCTTTCCATAGTTCTTCTTGTGCATTCAACAGTCCCCTCTCATTGCAAATGATTTTCTACACTTTCTGCACATGAAAGGTTTCATTCCATGCTTGCACTTGTAATGGGTCTGGAAGTTACGAAAATCCTTGAGTGGATTTGCACAAGGATAATCTATGTTGTTCTTGCACCCTTGTGCATAGCAATAGCATAGAAGCCACATCATTGTTGTGGGTTTTGTACCTATCAAAGACACCAGACCTTTTCTATACTGAGATCCATGTCCCCACATATGCATCTGCATAGAAAAAAGAAAAACAAAATCATAGAATTGCTTCTTATAATCAGATCAAAAATTTCCTAAAATTTCATGAGTATGATTATACATTAGACAAGCTTAGCATAATATTTTTTTTTTTGTTCCTTGACCTAAATTCTTCAACTTACAGAATCTGGATTTGTAAATGCACCCATATCTTGGATTATTGTCTAAAGAGATGCCATGTAGGTTGCAACAACTCAATAATCTAAACAAAATCATAAAGCGGTGCTCATATTAGATTGACCCTAACCTGTGAATCTGTGAACAACCTAACAAGATGTATGAACAATAATTAGAATCACCATATATCTTGTTCAATTATTGCACAAAGTCTAAGCAACAAATACTTCCTCAAACATTTTCTGTTATGAAATCACCTCCCTTTCATGCATGAGACTAAATCAAATAACTTGTTATTGTTATAAGATATTGCTTTCTTGATAGCATCTTAGGTAGACATACCTGCATGTTATTATATATATTGAAGGTATTTCCATATACTAGACATGAGAACTGAGTAGGTCATATGAGAATCTATGTTGAAGTTGGTATCCAGTACTAACCCTCGGGGACCCAACCTGCTTGTTATTTCTCTTTTTATGCTGCATGATCATAGCTATAATTGGTCCCAGATTGATGATTAGGCTTGAAAATCATAGCATCCCTAGAGTTATTATCATAATTGTAGCGCTATTAGTGCTAGCAGGACTGATATGCAAGGCCACCGTTACATTATCCTTAGTCTCCTCATCATGATCATGATGATCGTCCTCATATTTTCTATCATGCCTTTCAAGGTTACGGTCAGTTGGGTTCCTAGGAGGGCTAAGGCTGAGAAGTGGCAGAGCTTCCCTCAATCAAGGGTAATCACACCTCTCAGGCAACTATGGAGGGCACTAGCGCAAAGCCTGTGGAGTATAATAATGAGCAGAATACAAGGCACTGTGGGGAATATATGTGGTCAAATTGGATCTAGGGTAAAGGGGATGTATTTCTATTATGTTTACCATATGCATTTTATCAAAATTTATTTTTGAATAACATATTGTCATGGTTTGACTTGATATAATATTAAATTGATGCAAATATTGTTGGGTTATATTCATCATTTTCCTTACAAATTAAAGCTTAAAAACTTTCAAATTCCTGTCCTAACATAAATTGAAACTTAGACATGCATAGATTGTGATAGCTTAGTGAAATTTAATTGTGCCCAATTCAAGTATTGGACTTTCTACTGAAATTAGAAGTCAATGTAATGTCATTGAGTTTTGTAAATACAAGATATAAAAACATTGAAGATTGAGTTTCAATTATGTTCGACCATTTCCTGCTTCAGTGGCGTATAACTTTATTTGGACATTGTAATTTCTTATATTCTCATACTAGTGAGAATGTAGGCTAATTTGTTTAACTTTATTTGGACAATGTAACAATTAAACTACATATCTATGCATGATAATATCTGTATTGTTTTTGTGACATGGTGTTGTACACTAGTTTAGTCCTTGCAGACTTCTTATTTACATAATACCAATAAGAAAAATTCACTATTAAAATAATTATTTGATCATATCATCCATTAAAACCTAAAAACCCCATTGTGGATGGAACCCAAGTAATTTTCCTTAACACTCGTTGTCATAGGTGGAGTACCCCAAAAACGTTGAATAAACTAACTATTTAACATGAATAAATATGGAAATCTTCAAACAAATACTCATTACTATATTACAACACTTTACTCGCTGATAAAATCTTGGAAACATAGTAGAGATTGGAACAAATAGGAGGACCAACAATATATTTATGTTAAAGCAAGCATAAATTGTGTTGATCAGTGGTTGTCATTGATGTCAACCCAAGAAGCACCAGGGGTTAACCCAATATTGCATGGGAATTTTGACCTACCAAATTAATATATTCTGGGTCAATAATTATTTTGATGGTTTCTACTTGTAGAGATGTTTCCATTGATATATGGCATGCCATGTAATTCTTCACAATTTGAGAGATATTCATGTTTGAAGTTTGTACCCCCAGTTAGTGGGTTAAAACCCCATGGGGTTGGGGCATGGGTCATTGAAAAGTCATAATTAATATTTTTTAAGATCCTAAAATCCCTCCCACGTTCACTTGTTGAAGCCCCTCTCAACCTAAGCATTTATATAAATTGTGATCTTCATTTCCTCCTTAGTTAAGGGATTTCGCCATTTGAAACATGTCATCACGGAATCTGTGCTCTAGATTTTTTTCTACGAAGGTTCAGAAGCTGAAATTTGTATGAGGAAAGGCCGAAATCCTGAGGAAGCCACTGTAAAAATTTCAGATCAAGGTGCACAATAATTTTGGAGATATGATCTGTGGAAGTTAGGGTTTTTGCAGGCTCCTGAAATTCATCTCAAAGAAGTGACCTTGGTAAATTCGTCATAAATATCTCTTTGAGTATCATATTGGAATTATGTAAAAATTGGCGGATAGAGCACAGTCTGTACTTTTTTCTCTATCAATTTTAGAGCCAAATGAAGAAAAAATGACACTAGGCACGCCATACAAGTGCGCTATGCTCAAATAGTCCATAATTAGGGAATTGTGCGAGATTGGGTATAACTCTCTGTTGAAGAATCCAAATTGGGTCAGACCTATGGCATTGGAAATAAGACTTAGAGGACTACTACAGGACCGAAAATAAGATATTAAGGATTTGAAATAACAGAGATACACCAGATTCAATATGAAGCTCCTAGAAGGAAAGAAAAAGCTAGATCATGTGTTGTCAAGGGTTGCAAAGGACCAGACTTTCTATGGCAACAAAGCAAAGCAAGGTGCAACAGAGGGTAGTGTGATAAGAGCAGCAACGAAGGTGCATAACAACAACAAGAAGTTCATCATATGAAGTATTCAAGTGGGCAGCACTACATACAATCATTGTAAAGGTATCATTGTACTTAGTCATTGTAGATACATTATTGTACAAATTGTACTAGTGTCTATCTGCCAAGGGTTGAAGAGGAAATTTTGGGAGGTCTATGATCATCATCAGGTGGTTGTGTCAAATTTGGGTTGTGGTCTAGTATATCTTCTTCTTCTAAATCATTATATATCATTGTAAAGTGGACCATTTTCCTTGGTATGGGAGTCCATTCTTCTTTTATTCTTCTATAGGGTGGTAGGGTGGTGCTAGGTTGAGTTGTAGCTCATTGGGTGTTGGGGCATCCATTCAGTTAACTAGTGAAGAATCTCGGGCGTTAGAGAGTCCATCCAGTGGTAGCTGGAGAAGAATTCTTTTCTAGATTCTAGGAAGTTGGAGATTTATTTTCAATTGGAGTTGAATATTAAAGAATTATTAGAAAAGCATTAGGTGGTTTTTGTCCCGGAGTGGGTTTCCACCTTAAAAACTGTGTGCATTTGTGTTCCTATTGTTTTCTTCTATCATTGTAAAAACATTGATAATAATTGAAGATTAACTAATGCTCTAACTGAATGGAATACTGATACAGCCCCCCCCCCTCCCCCCCTTCTCAGTATTTCCAACAAATTGCACCTATGATAGATAGGGATGAAAGTTATGTTTTGTAGAGTGATAAAATGTAGAAATGTTGATTCCATATTTAAAAGTGATTGGCATATAAACTAGAATTAGACAAGAACACATGAAATATAACTTTATTTTTCATTATTAAATATTAATAAAATAAAGTGTATTTTTCTTATTAAAAAAAATGGTTTATTTAAAGACTACCTGATCAATAATTTTCAGATTGTTTATTGAATGAAATATTGTGCACTTAGAGATTCAATTTTAGATTTTTAACCCTTATCCTTTGTCTAGGGTCTTGTCATTATAGAGATGTGTTCTTTTAATGCATTTATTTTTTTGGAAAAAATCATCTTTATTGTTTCCCGATCTCATCAATCTTCTTTGGAAATCTATAGATAGGAGCAATAGAAGAATTTGCTAAGGTAATAGATTTTCTGCAAAGACAATTGCACAAGTAAACTCTGATAAGTACTTAGAAATGATGGAAGAAGTAATATATGTTGACAGTTACAAATTGAAGTTACAATGCATTGTATCTCATAACATTGATTGTGTATTAAAAAGAAATGGCCTGTTTAGATTAGATGCATTTTCATATATTGTAAGAGATTGTTTGTTTAATTCATTTGAAGTGCTTCTACATTTTCATTATACTTCAAATAAATTTTGAAATTGATTAATAGAACATTTTCTATTTTTCTTAAACAACAACGATGTTGAAGCAGTAGAGTCATGTCAATATGAACTAGCATCTGATTTTTTGTACGAGTTACATGGAATTACTGATATTGATAGATATCTTCGTAAAATGTGTTGTTTTGCATCTCAAATATAAAGGAATCTGAACGAGGGCTATGGGGGGTTTATTTTGCATACGTTGGTTAGCTAAATGGAAAAATATATAAATTGGAATTTGGTTATTAACAAGAAGGACAAGATATTTGATTTTTAATCAACATGAAAATACAATTCCATATTTCATTCTCTTCCATGATGCAAATGTTGTTAGTGGTCATTATGAACCATTACTTTACCAGAAGTTCCCAATATCCATTTCTAAACAATCTAGTATCTATTTGTCATCTATTTGCAAAGATATTCAAAACCATTGGATGCATACGACACGTAATATGATTTTATATGAATTGACGATGGCAAAACAAACAACATCAAATTACGGTGACAACCTTTTTAATGCAATTTTCTATTTTGTAGCAACAAAATTCGACGCACAATGTTTATGACTTAACATTGTCCAATATTTTTGCAATGCACTTATGCATAGCAATAAAAAAGCATTTCATTTGTTAGAACATTATATAATAGTTGATGTGATACAATATACAATGAATAGGAACTGGCAACAATGTCTGATAAATATGGAAATACCATATGAAAAAGGGAAAATAGAGGGTGGACCATTCATTTTGCAATGGATATCTATCATATTCAAAGTGAACATCCATTTCTGGTCCTCTGTAACTATTAACTTTGTCAATTACAGTTCTATTCATTTGAGATGCAATCGTGTTGTTAATATCATGTCATTAAAAACATATACATTACACATCCATTATGAGCCAATGATACAAAAACAATATGATCATGATAAAAATTTTCAATATGCTATAGTAACAAAATCTACAAATTCTAATGAAATTTTTTACATCCATTCTCAAGTACATTTCAACAATAATGTTGAATTTGAGATATTATCTCATTTACAACAACTGTGTCCAACTAAGTGTTGTAAGCTTAATTATCATAAAATGATGAAATTCATACGTACAAGAGGCAAATCTAGTGATATGAAGCAATTCATATATACAAGAGGAAAATGCAATGGAATATGAAATAATGATAACATATTCCCTCATAAGTGTCTACTAGAAACAAATAAATCTATTTCTGAGATAGCATCTGATTCACAAGATATCAGCCCAACTAAGTTTCCTAGACTTATTTATCACAAAACAAAACAATTCATACATACAAGAGGCAAATGCAATGACATGTGAAAAATTCAAAACATATTGCCTCGTAAGCGTCTACTAGAAACAAAGCAATCTATTTTTGAGATAGTATCTGATTCACAAGATAGTAGTCCAACTAAGTGTCGTAGGCTTAGTTATCACAAAATAAAACAATACATCCGTACAAGAAGTAGATGCAATGAAATATTCATTAATTTTTCTGAAGCCAACATACATCACAAAACTATGAAAATTTCATATAAAAGAACATATTTAAATGAGAATACATGAATGGCACTTCTTGGATTAAAACAAAGACTTTGCAATGTCGGAAACAATAAAACGGGTATAATAAGCAAACAATTTTTTCCAAGAAAAAAATATGCAAAATACATCTTTATGAAAGAAGTCCAAGACACACCTAGAAATACATGTGCAGTTTGAACCAAATTGCATTTTGCAAAAAAATGACATGCTTCACTACAAATCTGCAAGAAAAGAATATGAATTTGACATTGAACAATAGGACCTTTAGAAGTGAAAACAATTGTGTTGCCTGCAAAAGATCACTTCAAAATGGAAAGCTTCCACAATTTGCAACACCTTAACAAATAAGACCTAACACTACATTACAAACTATGAAAGTGCTTTCAGATTTAGAAGAAAGACTTTTCTCGATAAGAATTGCATTTGAAAAAATTAGACAATGGGGATAGAAGTGATCACAAATTGGCTTAACAGGATCAATTATCAATGTACCAGTTCATATGGACATTGTGCAAAAATCATTTCCACAATATCTAAGTGATATGATGACAATTGCAGTTGCATTGAAAAGACAACTGCAATACAGAAAGGCATATCAAACAGGTAAAGTGCCTCCAATTATTGTAATGAAAGCATTGAATGGATTTTGTTCCAGAAGTCTATATAAGGCTGAGAACATTTATGTAAATGAAAATTGGACCCATAATTTACAATAAAATGATGAAAACATCATACAAAATGCAAATACTGATAGTGGAAGTGATACAAATAGTGATGCAAACAATGAACCACCAATTGAAACATTGATACATGGATTAATAGAGTCACAATGCATATATGATTTGCAAGACAAGATTATTGAACTTGCACCTTCTGAAGGACAATGACCACTTAGGATTTTCAAGGACAAACATGCAGAAGAAATGTACAATTCTGACATTATTCTATGGTGATGGAGGTGATGATGACGTCACAAATATATTTAGCTACCAAAAAATAGTATGATGGTAATTGTTACAAGAATGTGGTGACTTCTGATATCACACAACAAATTTGTTTTTCAAGACAATGCAAATAATTATTGGTAAAGTACTCCCTTGAATATGGGTACGAATAAGAAAAGGGCAACTAAGAGGAAGAAAAACATTAGCAAAAGATGTCAAGTATCGAGCAAATTTGGAAAATTTATTGAAATATGATATTGGATACATAGATTTCAAAAACATTTGCATTTCTTCTAATCATTTGGAACAAATTAAAAAAAAAAAAAAAAAAAAAAAAAAAATAAAATAAAATAAAATAAAAACATATTTGCAATGATACGACAACTGGGACCTCTGACTTTCTTTGTGGAATTTACAAGTGTAGAACATTAATGGAAACCATTAGTAGATACATTGGTCACATTGTTTGAAAATAATGAATTAAAAATGATATTGGTACATTAGAATATGATGACATTGATTATCTTATAAGAAAATATCCAGTCACATGTAGTCAGTACTATAGACACAAAATTAATGTTGTAAAATGGATGATATGTCACGATAGTACATTCTTCGGGAAAATATCTCACTACTATTTCATAACAGAGTTTGAAAATAGAGGTACTAAACATTAAAATGGACTGTTATGGTTAGAAAATGCTCCAATATATGGAAAGTAAAGAAATCCAAATATTGAAAACTTTCTTGATAATTACATAACTTGTGATACAAACCATTTGGAGCCAGATTTTTCTAAATTCCATAAACATCACCATACAAGAATTTGTAAAAAGTGAGAAAATTCAAATTGTAGATACAGCTTCCCCATGCCACCAATGAAATGAAAAATGATCTTTGAAACAATAAGTATAGACAATAAAAAACTCACAGACAAATCATTATCAGTTATGGCATTCTTGGAACGAACAAATTACAATGATTTAATAACCCATGACAACTTCTTCATAGAAATAGGAGTAACAGAATATGAGCACGTACAACAATTACAATGTACAGTGAAACAACCAACAATTTTTCTGAAACGAAAACATTCTCACATTTGGAACAACAGTTTTACAAAGGATATGCCTACTATATGGAATGCAAATACAGATGCACAATTTCTACTAAATTCATATGTTGGAGCATCATATTGTAGTTCATATATGACCAAAATTGACAAGTCCATCACAAATGCATTTAGAAGGATACACAAAGAGCATGAAAGAAATTAAATTTATGCTATGAAAATGATACGTAAACTTAAAATACATTACTTAATATGCAACAAATGTCAGTTCAGCAAGCAGTGCATATAGCACTTTCATTTCCATTGAGTTGTAGTTCAAGAGAAGGTATATTCATAAATACATCTCTAGTTGATGAACGTACATTTATGCTTAAACCACCTATTATCTTCAAACAAGAACCTGCTGATTCAGAAAATGTAATCCGGAATTCCATTATTGACTACTACATCAGATGTCCATGCTCCATTAGCAAATTTTTCCTTGTAGTATTTGTATCAAATTATGAGAAAGATGGAACACACATATCAAAAAGGAAAAAACCAAATGTTATACGATTTTTCAAATATAAAAAATACAAATATGTTGAAATATTTTGTAGAGAGAAATTATTGTTATATGTTCCATTTGAAAAATGTGAAAAAACATTGAAATGAGACTTCCCTACATGGCAAGCTGCATATACATTACATGAAAAAAAAATTCGCACCAATGAAGCTAAATTTACATATAGCATGAATCCAACATGGGGTGATTTAGAGACTGCAACAAATGAACTAAATAGTTCTATGAATACCAATCAGATAAGTATGTGAAACAAAGAAAATACTTCCCATTGTGAGGAATATGATTTGCAATCAGACTTGCAATTTCCAAAACAATTTGAGATGAAAAAAAGAATCAATCTTGTATTTAAAATAACTTCTCATCCATTTTTAATGGAAAACAATGAGTATTACAAACTCAGAAGAATGTCGAATAGAGAGCAACAAGCAATTGTAAAATATTTTGGAATAAAAAAAATCAGAAACGTCAATTAACCAACTTACCTATTTATTACAAGTGAAGAAGGGGTAGGAAAAACACTGACAGCGAAAGCAATTTTCCAAATTCTTATACGAATATATGACTCTCTAAACAAAACTGATCCTATGAAACCAAAGGGTCTAATATTAGCATATATAGGAAAAGTTGCATATAATGCACGTGGAACAACAATACATTTTTCATTGCTAATGCCTTTTAACAAGTATCAATTCTTTTCACTTAGCAGAGAATTATTAGACAACTTATCAAAGGTATATCAAGAATTCCAACTAGCTTTCATAGATGAAGCCTCTATGATTGGTAGCTGGTTCTTATATTCTATTGAAAATAGACTCAGAAACATAAAACATGTCCAAACCAAATACTTTGGAAACAATGACATGATATTTTGTGGTGATTTATATCAAGCGCAACCTCTTCAAGGCTCGCTAATTTTTGAACAACCGAGAATCAACAATCAAACAATAAAACATGATTTTTGGAAGGATAGTTTCAAGTGCTTCCAATTGCATATGAATATGCGACAAACATATGAGAGAAAAAATAGTGAAACATGTGACAATATAACAGATATTAACACAACTTGCATGTGCCCTGTACCAAATGATCTAACATTTCCCCATTTGTTTTAGAAAAACAAAGATGTTGCAATGCATAACAAGAAAATGTTAACGCTCATGCATGGTAATGAAATTTTAATCAATGTAATTGATGAAGATGAAGAGAACAATGGAAATGTTCCAAGCATGGAAAATTTTAGGGCGTAATATTTGCAAGTGGGCTAATTTTCCATGGTTTTTCCAAAAAAAAAGATTCGCCAATTTCCATTTTTTATAAAAAGGATTCGCCCAAATTTTAAATTTTAAAATTATTTTACGTTAAAAATCGCCAACATTATACGGAAAAAATATATAATATCATTATAAATTTGAATAATTTTACAAATACATCAATAAATATTTTATAGTTTTCATATTAGGCACTAGTCAGATTCGCCAATTTTTTAAACTTCAATATAATTTTCCATCCTTAAAATTATCCCTAGTTCCAAGGCATCAACATACAACTAATTTTCCTTCACAACTTGTGATAAAATTGAACATGCTAATTGAAATTTATGCTTGCAGCTATGATGCACAAGATGGACTAGTAAATGGTGCAGATGGAATAGTCAAATCATATACTCATACAGAAAAAATTGATTTTTTATGGATTAAGTTTTATGAACCTAATATTGGTCATTGAAAATCTAGAAAATTAGCTTAGTTGTATACTTTATACATAGCACGTGATTGGACACCAATATTACTAATATAAAAAGCAATGCCTATGTCACCAAACATGGCTCATCTGAAGATATGGAAACAATTCCCAATTCAACTTGCATATGAACGCACAATACATAGGTTGCAGGGTTTAACCTTTGATAGACTTGAACTTGACCCTAATAGAAGACAAGTGCATGGCCTATTGTACACAACTCTATCAAGAGTAAGAAACATAGAGTCATTGTGTTTACTAAATCCTCAGATAAACAACAATTTCCAAGTTAAGAAAAAATCAAATTGTGAAGTCCAACATTTGCAAATAACTGCAAATGGCAATTATAATATGACTATTCATCAATAAAATCATTTCAATCCATCTCCATTCTTTCACTAAATACTCGTAATATTCATGCACACATTAGTGACATATGCAGTGATTATGATACAATGCAATTTGACATCTTATGCTTACAAGAAACATATATGCCCCTGTCTATGAAAAATGAGTACTTCGCAAATTTCAATTGCATTTCAAGTTGCATTAAGCATGGACTAATGATACTCATAAAAAAACATATAACTATGTTTTAACACATCCATTTTGAAGAGCATCTTATAAAATCATTGTTGGAAAAAATAATAATTCATGGATCATAAATTGCAATACTCAATATATCTGCATTGCCACATGCAAATTTGAACAATATTTTGAATGTAATTTCAAAAGCTTTATGTCATATATATCTAAAGAATATCATAATTATATCGGGGGACTTCAATATTGATATCTTACAATGCAATCATAAAACAAAAGCATTGGAAAGCTACATGAACAATTACAATCTCCATTTTCTTATCAACAAAACTAATAGCATGCATAAATCTTTCATTGACCATGTGTGGTCAAATGTAACTAATATAAATATAGAATTTTCATATTAGATACATATTGGTATGATCATGATACAATATCTCTTGTCCTTCAGATATGATATACATATGAAACATGTTACAAAATTGCGAATTTTGATATCTTTTGAAATATCTACAAATTGTTTTTTGCAATTTTTATTTTACTAGAGAATAATAGCATATTCCTATGTATAATAAATCAAATAATAAGACCATATATGCTATGCATCTTATTATACATTTACATATATGACTTCATATATTCTTGGATGCAGATTCTACCAATAAAACCCTTTTCATTTGAACAAAACGTATGAGAAAAAAGATCGACAACATGTAACATGAAAGAAGAAAGTATATACTTCTTGCTTTTTCTTTTATATGGTTTTTATATTCTTGTTCACTTTTTCCTTTTATATGGTTTTTGAAATTGAACTAAATATATGCTACTATTCTATAAAAATAGGGTAGTTGATGAAAAATCAAAAGAACAAACAAGTCAAAGTCAAGAACAAGGAAAAAGTCAAAAAAGTAAAGGACAAGGAAAACTGATTGACCACACCAAAGAGAAAATTGAACAAGAAGCTACCAAATAGTATGTCCATAATCATCTCCATCATTTTTTTATTTCAATTTTTCTTGTCACAAATTACTTACATTCATGCAATTGGAAGATTTTGTGTATCTATTTAGAATAGTAATTGCGTAATTGAAACAGGATAACTACTCAAGATATAGAAAACATGAGTCAAGTAGACGATGGAAGCCAATCACTGAGTTTAAATAGGTATGTTTATGAAAACTATAAAATATGCTCAGATTATGAATTTACAATGTTAATGCTAACTATATATTCACTGTCTTTTTAAAATTGACTAATATACATATGTACAACTAAATGTATATAAATTAGAAACTGTTGGACAAGTAAAAAAAGCATTAGTATCCAATCCCTTCAAGCAACCGAACAACAATATATGTATAGGTTAGTTATCATAAACTCTTCATTTATTTCTTATGCAAAATACATATGATAATATTCATATCGTATTGAAATATGAAATTACTATTTTTAGTACAAGTCAAATAGAATCAACAAGAGGAGAATCAAGAATTTTACAAAATGATGCAGTAAAATGTTATCAATATGCAGTGAAAAGGTATGCATATGCAATCTTATACTCTAATTTATTTA
Source organism: Pinus albicaulis (assembly GCA_034641835.2). Lineage (NCBI taxonomy): Eukaryota > Viridiplantae > Streptophyta > Pinopsida > Pinales > Pinaceae > Pinus > Pinus albicaulis. Next base: position 1,151,351,690 of record CM076580.1, read on the forward strand.
TAGTTCTACAATTTATAAAAAAAATATAGCATTATGGAAATGTTTCTAGAAGTATCTAAATAAGTAATTTATAGAGGCAAAAACAACTACCCCTAGTTCAAGTATCAATTGAAGACTTGAACAGTTGTATTATTGGACAATTATTTTTTGGGGACATAATGGTCATATATAGCACATTTATTGACAAAGAAAACAAAGCACATCACATATTACGAGCTAATTTGATAGATGACAAAGGAATGATGACTATAACATTAAGTATACCCGCATTCCTAATTGAACAACATGAACAGAAAATTATACGAGGCAGGAGTATATCAGTTACAAATTTAAAAATACTATCTAAAATCGTTTATGATTGTGGTGACTGTGATAAAATAGTTTTGCTGAATGAATCGAGCACCATAGACACTTTTCCACAAAGTTTGCAAAGAATATTGTTTCATTCCAGATACAACCATTAATTAGTTTGCAAACAAAACTGAAATGTACCCAATTGGTACAATCAGTGCAGCTGTTACACTTGCAAAGAGAGTTGGATTGCAGTACATATTTCATATCAGAGATGGAGGTTCTGAAAATGAATGTGCAACAGTATGTATTTTCATACCACTTATTCTTATTTTTTAATAAATAATATGCATTAATTTACTATATAACTATTGTAATTGGTCTCTTGCAGTTGGAATTGTTTGATACATATGAACAATAATTTATTTCAATGGAACAACAATTGCAAAAGGACAATTTCCCCTCATCGTTTTCAAAAATATAACAGAAAGGACAGATGTAAAATAAAAAATATTTCGAACAACACAATCAACTTTCATAATTGAACTTAACACGGATGCGGTTAAGTATCTTGGGAAACTAATAACATCTAATCATTTTGTAAGTATAACAGTAATGATCTTTTTTCTCATTTTGAATTTTATATGTAATGTTGTACATTAAAATTTGAATATTTTATAAACAAGTTGAAGGTATGCTAAAGGCATCAAATTCTTCCTCAACTCCATTCGAGCCTTTTTGTGCTATACGCAATTCTCTTATCAGTTCATCCATACTGATCAGCAATGGAACAATTTATTGTTCAAAATGAAATAATAATTTCCCTTTCGTATACAAAAATTATATAAATGCTAAAATAGAATCTATCACAAAAAACATTGTCCACTGCACTATTAGGTAACCTATAGTACATGATTTACATCCTCATTTAAAACCCATGTCATATGAACAATATTTGCAAGAAAAGGAAACCCTTGTCTACATGCTACGTGATCTCAAAATTCACTACAAGTTCATACTGAATGGAGATAATGAACTATTACATTTCAGCTGAAAAATGAACGCTACATTAACATATTGACTGAAAATATTTTCGTTTGAAAATTTCCTCCGCTCAATTGATAATGTTATGATTTTCTTGTTAACTAATTATTTGTTACACACATAACAAAGACCAACGAAATTGCAACTATTCGAATCCAATGTTATTCCATTTCAATTTCAATTTCTGTACATTTATTAGGAAAATGTACTTAGTACACAATACTACAAAATACTCTTGTACGATATTTTTTTATTACTGTATTGTTCCATAATTTTTGCTCACTATCGTTATGTTCAATGAATTGGATTAAGGACAATTTTCCAATTTTCTTATCTAAACTCAATTCTTGCTTCCTCCTTCTCTTTAACATTTGAAAGTTGCATTTATTATGAACTAGGCACTTTATCAATGGTATTGTTAAATTAATTATATATGAATTTGATCTCTAACAATGCTTTGAAAACTTCACAGTTTTTGTCATCTGTAAATGGAATTGTTTTATCTTTGTCCTATTTTTACTCATAATTTTTACAAATGTTACTATGAAATTCTGAAATTCATTACTCTCACCCCTTTCCTTCATTATTGACCTAGAGAGTTGTGATATAAAGCTAACATTAGGGCACATGTTCTGGTTGGATGACTCTACAGCTATTGTTGTAATTGCTTCCTATTTCATGTGATGTGAAGTTAATCTTGGTTCTCCCATCATAGTTGACAATGTTGGTGTGTTCCCAATATGTATGTGAATTTGTTACTTCTACAACCATTAGCAATAAATATCTCACAAATACCATTTTGGTAACAAACTCCATGTCCAAGTGCATAAGAAATTATACATTTTTCAAGACTTCTAATTGTTCCCCATCTATCTAGTAATTTGTTCATTATACAAACCTATAGCAATAAATATCTATCAAATATTGTTTTGGCATCCGTTTACACGTCCAAGTGTATAAGAAAATATTTATTTTCATAGAATCTTAATTGTTCTCATTCCCCGTTTAAAAGGATTTGAGTGGTATGATTCAAATATGTTTCATTTCCCCTAGTTACTTTATGTCATTCATTATCAAGAAAATTATAAGTTTACAAGCTATCCTTGAATTTACAATATGTGCTTGTAGTTTTTTGGGTTTGATTCTACTGGTTTTCTGTCTTGCAATCTGTGGGAAAAAAAAGCAGCTTTAGGTCAAGTTTCATGAGATTTCCAGGGTTGATCAACAATTCCAAGTTTCTGGTTTGGATCGAAAAAGGGTTTACCACCATAGAGTGGGGACCCAGAAACAGAGATAATAGATTATAAATTTCTTGTGTCCCAAGCTGAAGCTACGTGCATACAAAGTTTACAAGATATCCTTGAATTTACAATCTGTGCTTGCAGTTTCTGTGGTTTGATTCTACTATTTTTTTTTCTTGCAATCTGTGGGAAAACAAAGTAGCTTTAGGGCAAGTTTCATGAGATTTCCAGGACTGATCAACAATTCCAAGTTTCTAGTTTGGATCAAAAAATGGTTTACAACAATAGAGTGGGGACCTAGAAACACAAATAATACATTAGAAAATTCTTGTATCCCAAGCTCAACTTACGCGCATAAAGATTTATAAATTCTTACAAAAAATATACAATCAATGATAGTGTACCAAGACTTTTATCTAAAGAACTTCCAAAGTTTACTTTAATCCATCACATTTCGGAAGATATACCATAAGGACAGAGCATCTAGCAAACATAATAACCCTCTTGCTCTCCAGTACCTTATAAATACACTAAATCAACACTTAATTTAATACATATGTTTGATTAATAACTAAGTACCTTTGTAGTTTGTACTGAGTGATATCATCAGTTCCAAATTTTGACCTTAAGACAAAAATAGCTTTTAACTTAGCACACGAATTCTGCTAAACTATAGAAATCAATGCCAAAATTCTTGTGGAAATGTAATAAATCTCATAAAATCTTAATAAAGGTAATGATATTCTCTCCAAGTGGTGAGAGATATCACAAATATGTTATGACATTAATTTTTTAAATTCGACCTTGTCTAGTCAAGCCAATCTAGAGCAAAGGTCATGTCTTGTTGAAGAATTGAAGCGTTTATCTGTTCTTTAGTATGGATTTTTTGCTAGGGACTTTATACTTGATTTGTAGGATGTTCTTATTAAAATATTATTGTACATAATTGTTGAAGGGTTAATTCTATCCTTGAGAAATATGCAAATTTGTAGTAGTGTTACTCTATGCGCGAAGTTTTCGCTCTGCCTTTTTTGGCCCTTTGTTTGGGAAATATTTTGAATTTGATATAAACATTTCAGTCTCCATACAAAAGTGGCATAAAAACTCATGATTGTGGCCATAGCATTGTGTATTTTTGCAAAAGTATCAAATCTCGAAGGAGTTCTGATTGTTAAGGGTTTCTTTAGTTCTAAAGCTTTCAACTAATAAATTTGAGTCGTTCATCTAATGAACCTATATGAGGTAGCCATCTTGGTTTCTAATCAAATTAGAGGTATCATTGAAGTATTGTATCTAATTCATTAAATTATTTTCGTCTTGGTTAGGAGATGTAACACCATTACAGACCTGCGTCATTTTGGCCCTCTTAGGGCACAAATTTGTGCACCCTTGACACTTATTTTGTTTCAATATTACACATTCCTAAGTGAGGATTTTTGAGATAAATTTTTAGGTGGGTTGAGTATCATCTTGCGAAAGAAAACCTTCTTATGTTTTGAAGCCTATACAAGTATCATTTACCTTATTCTTCGGTAGTCTTAATAATTGTTAAGCTATTAATTGTTGAAGGCATCATTCCTTTGATGATATTAATTGTTAAAGTCAATTTATAGTGTGTGGGAATTAGTTGAAGGCATGTGGTGTTTCTATGGTTTTGACTAATTTTACCCTACGAAATAAGTTGCATTATTACGATGTTTGTTCAGAAGACTTGAAAAAGTATTAAAGTCACAAGGTCAAAGCTTTTGTAAAGAGACCCTATAAAAAAAAATCGATTAGTAAATAGTTATGATAGAAAGATAACATTAGGGCACAGGTGCTGGTTGAATGACTTTGTAGCTATTGTTGTGATTTCTTCCTATTTCATGTGATGTGAATTTGAAGACTCTCAATCAATATTTCATCAATTTCCTTGCATTTCAGAAGAATGGAGATAGTCTATCATAGCTAGTTTTGCCTCAATTTTGGGGTCTTTCTAGCAGTTTTTGAGTGATTTCAACTTGCTATCTCACTAATTTACTATGCAATAGCAAGAAACTATCATCCATTTTACGCACACTTACTATTTCCAAATTATCATCCATTTTGACTTTTTATGCCAATGTTTTCTGGATTTTTGTGCATAAAATATCATTTAGGGTTTCAAATCTGACTACATCTAGGGTTTCAACTCAGACTTTATTAGTGTCTCGAAGGATAAAATCAGAAAAATAAACCTACTATCCACGACTGTGTTTTACACAGAAACAGGTTGTCATAATTATCCTTTTGCAGTGGTTTGCGTGCCAATTTATAGCAAGTATTTACTGCATCAATTTTTTGGTCTCTCCAACAGTTTTTGAGTGATTTCAGCTTGCCGTCTCACAATAGTTTAGTGTAGAACAACACAAAATTATCATCCATTTTAGGATATACGAAAATCTTATGGATCTATATTTCACACGTGGCCAATGAAAGCCAAATTTTGACATCTAATTCAACTTGGCACTCATGCAAACCCTGACATTTGCATTTTGTAAAGAAACTCTAGTTTTGGGTGATCTTGCTGAAGTGACATGATGACTGCATTTTACACCATTTAGCACCAAACCATTTTTTTGGCACAATGCACCACTCATGTGACGAATGCTTGAAATGAAGAATGTAGTTACATAGTGTCTTGCTAATGGAAGGAATCTGATCTCTCTTCAAACAAGTTTTTATCTTTGAACCTATTGTTGCAACTCCAGGTATGTCTAGCATATTGACCACTGCTCATAGTTTAGATTGTACAAGCTTCTCTTGCAAGAAACACACACTAGTAAATAGTTATAACCATTGACGTCACAAGTACTGCTTTTATTGATCTTTCAGATGAAACTGGTAAGGGTATAATGGTCTTGGGGGTGCGAGTATTGGTTTTTTAATATCTTCCCAAATATGTGTTGTTTTCATTCACAATCTATGTTAATGGGATACCCATCAAGGTGAGGTGGTGGTCTCTGCATTTTTTGGTGCACTATGGTTCCAGACTAGTGTGTGGAGGTTATTCTGATAAGGATATTGGCTATAACATTAGTAATCATTCTTGCTCCCATTTTTAAGACACACAATGAGGATAATTATAGGCTCGCAAATGCAAAATCATGGAAATAACCTCCCAATGCATGAGACAACCAAGCTTCCTGATACACAATATTCATCGATTCAGTTCAGATGGAAAATATTGAGGCATAAGTTGATCGATTCCTTCATTATTTCACGTCCCTGTAAAGACTTTGGTTTCCAGTTCTTTTTCTGGTGGTGGTATTGCACAATATGTTGTTATTGTTGTTGTTGTATTTTGTAGTATGGATTGGTGATAGTCATTAGTTTCACTGGTCACTAGAGTTGAAGGTTGGCTGTAGAAGGGTATCTGTCTACTGGTTTTTCCGTCAGATTTCTTCACCACCCTAGCTTTTCCGATGTGTGAATTTTTTTCCAATAGTAGGGAACTGCTTCCAATACAATCATCTCTGACATGATATGCTATTGATGTCTTGATCAATCTGAATGGTTATTACATTTGGATGAGATGTGAATGCTAGGTCTCATATTCTCAAGAAATTTATATGTCACCACATAGTATCCAAGCTATTTATATCATGGGGTGGCGACAACTCTTTATGACATAACAATAATTATCTAACAATCATCTGCAAAATCCATTTTCGGACATTGGAGGGAGTAACTAACATTAAAGAAGAAAGGATGTTTTATGTATGGAGTTTCTTATTGATGGAGACAACTTCCTTGGTAACAGACATTCCTTATTGGGAACACCCTTATCACTACGGAAATCTCTTGATTTTAACTACCTACTTCTACAACTAGAAATAGCCACAAGTGTGGTGGTTGTGGCATTTACTGTTCGAAGTTTTCTTATTAAAGTTGCTCGATTTAGGGATATTTGTAGCATGGAAAAGGTATGTGACATCGTGTCATATGACACTTCGAGCCATGAAGTACTTATTACTGCTACGTTAGCAGCGAATTCTTCTTGACAACCCATTCTCACTTGTTCAAGCTAACATTTCCAGCAAGCGACTAAAGGTTTTTAGGCCAAAACGCCCTTTTCCTTCACCAAGGTGATTACCACACACGTCTCAGGAAGCTGGTCCTCCCTTTTCCTTCAGCAAGGTGAATACCCTTCAAGATTCAGTCAATTGTTGCAAATGTTGAATCTATTGCTCTCCATTCCTTGGGTTCCTAGGAAGAATCCACAGTCAATACTTTTCAACAAATGAAAAAAGTTATATCTAAACACTCACTGCAAGAAAAGAGTTATATCAAAATACCCACTTCAACTTCTTTTATCTTTAAATGACATCTGTTTTGATATAGAAAAATTGTTTGTAGTTTTGCAATATGCTTATGAACCGAGGTTTCTTCCGATCTTCAGTAACTAGTGACTTGAAGGAACAACAACTACAACAACAACAACATGAGCAGAGAATCAAAGCATCTACTGCCATCTAATAGAATATACATCGAGCAATATAGAAACATAGTTAGTAAGAGCCCCTATGTACCTATGAATTAAATTAGTTTACCTAACCAATGGCATAATCAAATAATTTTGCAGACTCATGGTTAAAAAATGTTCTAGGAATTGTTAAACAGAATGCACATTGCTAAATTCCATAAACATCACCATACAACAAGTTGTAAAAAGTGAAATAATTTAAATTGTAGATACAACTTCCACATGCCACCAATGAAATCAACAATGATCATTGAACCAATTAGTATAGACAATAAAAAAAATCACATACAAATCATTATCACTTATGGCATTCTTCGAACAAACAAATTACAATGATTCAATAACCCATGACAACTTCTTGATAGAAATAGGAGTAATAGAAGATGAGTACATACAACTATTACGATGTATAGTAAAACAATCAACAATTTTTCTGAAATGAAAACCTTCTCACATTTGGAACAATGGAGGCCTGTAAGGATCCTTAACCTTCCAATACATGCAATTTATTCACAAAACATTTAATTTAAATTTTTGTTTTTGACATTTAATTGGTATGTTGACAGGTCTCTTGGAAGTGCTCTTCCTAACATTAAATACATTAGTGAAGCTTGCATTACTGTACATAGCATAATACAGATGACTCAGAGAGTACCAACAATAGATTGTGATGAAAAAAATGGGCAACTGCTCCACTAAGTCTACGAAGAGATCGTTTTCAAAAATGTTGAATTTGTATACCTGTCCAGGCTCCACACAACGATTTTTCATAACTTGTGTCTCACAGTCCCTCACAGCCAAATTGTGGCTCTAGTTGGGAGTAGCCTGTTTGCAACCAACCTTAAAGAGAATATATGTGGTTGCTGTAGCAATGGCTTCCAACGTGCACAATTTTATCAGTTAATTGCCAGAATGATATGACACTCAAGTATCTACAAATACTTTTTTCTCCTTTGATAGTACTAGCACATATCTATCCTAACTTCAGATCTGTTATGAGTCGAGGGTTACCCAAATTTTCTGGGTCTCGTTGTTTCTTGTGAAGCTTGCCATTCATGTCATCTATATTCTTCTTAAGTCGTTTCTTCATATCTAACTCTTATTTTTCATCTAGACCATCCTTTCTCCGACCCCTGCTACCGCTTGAATATTTCTTCCTTGCATTGGGATACTACCTTATAGATGTTGCACCTAGCTCCGAGTCGTTGGGGTCACCTAAATTGTAGGCTCTCCAATTTCTGTACGAGGTTTCTTCCCAGAGTCACTATATTATCCCGCTATTGATGGCTTTCCTCCGATGCCTATCAGGACCTGACTTGCGTAATCGCTCCAACATGGGACAAGATAACTTTTTCCTTCCCTTTTTCATAGGATATGGCTTCCCGGAATCAGCCATTTTGGATATAGGCATCTCCTTCCGTTCTCCCATTTTTTTTAGCCTTCTCCCTGCTCCATTCTAATAGAGTTCCAATAAATATATGAGAAACAGAGGTAACTTTGCTTCACCAAGCACATCAAGGAAGACAAAAAAATTGGGATGAAAAACTGCGAAGTTATAATTTCATCCTCCTATTACGTCTTCTGGGTGACAGGAAGGTCGAATTAAGGAGGAGTATCATTCTAAGATTTTGATATAGCAGAAATCACGACACCTTAATCTTTGGACTTGATGAATATCTTTTAGAGTCTCGATATTGGGATCCCATCTTTTGATAATATTTTTCTGAAATTTGAGAAGCCAAGTAACCATTTTATCCCCATGGTGGGTTTTATAGATTTCCTAATGAATTTCGGGTGACATTTATCACCCAAACTCTTTCTTCTTCAGTATATATTTGTAGTTGTCATTCTTGATTCAGGTTCTCTTCCAAGTTCTGCTCTTGGATCCCCTCCCAATCTTGATCCGCTTTCAACTTGGGAGTTTAAATACTCTTAGATCTCTGTCCTTCAACATGGTTGCTTGGTTTGCCACCCAATCTACCACTCCAGTGGCCTTTTTTATGACAGGTGATATAGATCAATAAACTTACTTGTTTTCTCCACGTCCACTGATCTTAGAGATTCCAATTCTGAAGATTGAGCCTCTCTTGCATCATGTTGACGGAAATTTGGGAGTCTCCTTCCACATTAATGTCCCGAATCCAACCATTTGGCAGGAATCAGGATATCACCCATGCAATTAAAGGACTGACTTTAGATTGGTTGTTTGAATTTCTCCCAAAGCCTTTCATGTAGATTTGTTTGATTTGAACTCTAAAATCTTAAGGACTTCACACCATGCTTTCCAGGGATTCCCTTTTGCTGCCCCATCAAAGTTGATCTTTTATTTTCCCTTCCACCAGGGGTTGCTAGGACTACTCCTGGAGAGTAGTCAGCTATCCTTTATTGGGAGAATCACTTGTATTGACGAGATATGTGCAGAGTCAAGGGATTAACTAGCAGTCACAAGTTTTCTTCTACATTTAGGTGGTAATGTTCAATAGTAGCAGTTCCTACCTCTGATTGCTTCTAACAAACATGAGCTGCTGGTCTTTGTGAATAGGGACATTTTGATTTAAAATTTTCTTCAACCCATAATCACTTCCAAGTTATCAACCAATGCATGAGGTTGTGCAATGCATAGTACGAGTCTGCAAGCAATGTAACCATTAAAAAACGGCTAAACTAACATTCAAATGAACTGGTATGCTTTTTGGATGAATTTCTCAGGCATATTTAGAAAGATCAAACTTCAGAGAAAAAACATGTCTATTTTTAATGGTAAAAAAGTCTTAGACATTAAAGTTACAGCTTTGTTATAGTAGATGTGTAAAATGCTTCCTACATGTTTATTGGCATGGGGTTGATCGAATACAGTCTAGACATACACGGTCTAGTTTCGAAGAGGGATTATTTGTTCACACCAAAGGTGCTGTAGGTACTATGACTATGATCCAAAACTGGACAAATAGCATATCTATCATACATTTCTATAATAAATTTTTCAACATTTTCATAATGATTTTTTAATATATTGCATAACTTTTCCATACAATACAACATATATGCTTTACGACCTTTTCCTATTATTTTTTAATTTTTTTAAAAATTAAATCTATGGTTTATTTTTACGATACCAACTACATGCTTTGGAATACTGCAGAACAAGTGGTGAATTCATGAAATGGTAAAAATGGTGAGAATAGAAGCTTTATATTGATAATAGATGCCATATATTGAAGTTCAACATTTCTTGATTATTAAAATTTAAACACTCTCCCCTCATAAGATTATGCATTGTATCTCCTCATTAACAAATTGTATTTGTTTATTTTTTTTATTTTTCGTCATTGGGCATTGCAAAATATCAAATTCAAATCTGTGTTGTAATGAAGTTGGCCATTTCCATTGCTTTTTATCACTTATTACAAAGAAATGAATTCAAAGATAAATTCAAAGATAAGGTCATATGCCTTCGTGTTCTCGTCTTTATGAAACAACTACATTCATGAATCTTATTCCATATATTTGTTATGTTTCTTGTCAAATGAAATGAAATTTGTTTGTTGTTAAATGAAATGAAATTTTAGGACCCAAAAATCTGTACGTTTACTTTCTTTCACCAGCTTAGCAAGCTTTAAAGTTTATGCATTGTTTCCCCTCTCATAGTCTATATATTACAATCCAACTAAATAACTATAACTATAGAATATGTTATCTAAATCCATTCTTATCTATATTATCTAGGATATTTTTCTTGCATTTTAATATTTACACACATGTTCAAACCTTCATATTCTCTAATTACCAAGCATCTAAGATGCCAAACAATGCTTAGACTAGTAACTGCAACTAGTTTACCAAACTTTTTTTCTGAAATACACACTCAATTTATCATTTATCAGTGTTTATTAGTGTTTATCATTTATCAGTTCATCTTTCAAGGAGTCTTTCTGAAATGTCACAACACCATGGTGACAACCAGCCACCATTGGCAAAATTCATCTGACAGAATTCTTAAAATCTTGTTGGCACATTTTATGTTTGGTACATCACAAAAAATAATTCTGTATATCAATGTTGATTTCTTATCCTTTTATTTTTGTTTCTTATTTACAGACAAGTCCATCAAGTAGCATTAAGAGTATGTTTCTACATATGCAATATTCTTCTACTTCAATTGAAAGAGATATAAGGATACATGGTATGAGTACATTCCCAAACTGGTTGATTCAAAATGGTTTACAAATGGAGTGCACTACAATATGCATTTACTAATGCCTATTACTTTGGATGCAGATATTTCCGAGAGAATTCGATGACAATCCTCAGAAATACATGCTGAAATAAGCTAGTCAGTCTAATTAATGACATATCCATATGAACAATTTGAAAAATAAAAATGGTTAGGTGAAATATGTCATTTAGGGGAATGTAATCAATGAATGATTTTTTGGCAAGATTGTTTCAAGAATGTAAGTTATGAACTTATATATGTTTTCGTTATGACTAAGTTTTTGGCAAGGTTGTTTCAAAATTGATAAAATTCGATTAGCATTTTTCCAAAGTAATTTAAAAATTTCATAGCTCTGCCGAATTGTACTCTACCTTGTCCACAACCACACTTGTTTGTGTTTCCATATTATAACTTTCCTCCCTCTACCGGCAGGGACTACAACTACGACAGTTTATCCCTTGTTTTTTATCTAATTATTTCTAAAATGGGTTCGGCGACCATATCTACAAAGAGTTTTTCTTAAAAAAAAATAAAAAAGGGTTTTGTGTTTATCGTTCTTCAGAGTTGTAGCGCACTGGTTCCTTGGTTTATCTGTAGGATTTACCTACAAAATATATCAGTTATTTCACCTAGTTGTCACACCTTTTTTTGGAAGTTGAATGCCTAGTATTTACAAGTTTCTATTGAGAATAATGCTTAAATCTTGCCATGTAATTGCTGACATTAGTTGGTAGATTTTGTGATTCTCTGCTATTAAAAATTAGTACAGACAATTATTAGGATGGCGAGTGCTAAGAATCATTGGGAGTGGTCAGGATGAATAATTAGTATTTTATAAATAATAGAATTAGTAATAGGCTTATTATATAAGAATTTATTTACATACATGATATGAAATTTACAAGTTGAGCAGTGCTCTGTGTTTTTCATTTTCTTTTATTTACAAGTTGAGCAGTGCTCTGCGCTTTTCATTTTCTTTTATTTTTTTTATATGTCATAATTATTTTGGTTTATTAGCTAGCTTAAAGAGCAGTGGTCATTTCAGATTCTACAATTGGCATCGAAGCAGGTAAAATTGTTTTGGGTTAAAATTTTTATTGTTGGAATTTTTCCAAAGTTAAAAATATCCAATTCTAACATGTCTGTTCTAGAATTTGATGGGAATGATTATTATTATTGGTGCATTAAGATGCTGATGTTTTTTATTGGAAAATATTTTTGGGAGATTGTTGAGTCAGGTTATGATGAGCTAGATGATTGGAATACCCTTACAGCCAATGAAAGAACAACAGGAAAGGAAGCAAGGAAGAAGAATGCTCAAGCTTTGTTTCACATTCAGATAGCTTTTGATAAGAGCTTATTTCCACAAATATCAGGAGAAACAACTGCCAAAGCTGCCTGGAAGACTCTACAAGAAGCTTACCAAGATAGTGATCAACTTAAGGTGGTCAAGCTTCAGACATTGAAGAGAGAGTTTGAGAATCTAAAGATCCAAGAAGTTGAAATTATAAGTGATTATTGTGTGAGATTAAAGATGTGGTCAATAAAATGGCTCCACTTGGGAAACAGTAAGTAATGAAGTTTTAATAAAAAAAGGTATTGATATCTTTAATACCTAGATGGAATAATGTTTCCATAATATTAGAAGAAAGTAAGGATTTGACAAAATTAAAGTTTGATCAATTGGTTGGATCTCTCTTGTCTCATGAAGAAAGATTGAAAGAAACTTTTGAAGTCGTTGAGAAATATTTTTCCTCTAAATTACCAATTACATAGAATGAAGATGCACGCAGCAGTAGTGCCAAAACCAGTCAAGATCAAGGTAAATGGAAGAGCCAAAAAAATTCTAGAGGTAGAGCCAGACGCGGCTCACGAGGAAGAGGTAGTTCTATAGGAAGAGGTAGAGGTAGATTTGATAAGAGAAATTTTCAATGTTACTATTGTAACAGGTATGGCCACTTTGAAAGAGGATGCAGAATGAAAGAAGGTAAAATTGTTAACTATGCTCATTAAAGTAATGAGTATCCTCTAGATCACTTATCTTTATCTTATTCCAAAGATGAAAATACTAGTAAAGATGTTTGGTACACAAATTCTTGATACTCTAACCATATGACAGGGAATGAAAATTTGTTTTCAACCAAGGATTGAAGTTTTAAATCCAAGGTCCAGCTTGGTGATGATAAACCATTGGAGGTTTCTTCCAAACGAGCTATGGAGGTCCAAACAAAAGAAGGTATAATGAGTATTCATGATATTTATTATCCTCCACAATTCAAGCACAATTTGTTAAGTGTTGGGCAGCTATGTGAGAAAAATTATAAAGTAATTTTGAAAATAAGACATGTACTATCTATGATAAGAATAAGGGAAATAGGTTTATCACTTTTGTGCGTATGACAAGAAATAGGATGTTTCCCTTGAGGTTTGATGAACATAACAACAACCTTGCAAATATGGCTTATGAGGATTCAAGTTGGCTATGGCATCTCATGTATGGGCATTTAAATTTTCATTGTTTGAAGCTTATAACCTCAAATGCATTAGTTTCTGGTTTGCCCAAGGTAGAGGAGCATAAGGAGGTTTGTGAAGGATGTGCTAAAGGCAAGCATGCAAGGGAAAGTTTCCCAAAGCGGAAGTTTCCCAAAGGGAAATGCATGGAGGGCTATTCACCCACTTCAGCTTGTTTATTCAGACATATGTGGTCCTATGCAGACTAATAGTTTGGGTAAGTCATCATATTTCATCACTTTTATTGATAATTACTCAAGAAATTGTTGGGTATATTTTTTTAAGGTTAAAATTGAATCCCTGGATACATTCAAGAAGTTCAAAGCACTTGTAGAAAATGAGAAAGGCTACAAGATCAAATTTTTGTGGACTAACCATGGAGGATAATTTTGCTCAAAAGCTTTCCAGAGTTATTTTGATATGAATGGCATCAAGAGGCAACATAATATAGCATACATACCCTAACAAAATAGCGTAGCTAAAAGGAAGAATCACATTGTGGTTGAAATGGCAAGTTTCATGTTACAAACTAAGGGATTGAGCAATTCTTATTGGGGAGATGCAGTTTCTACACCTCAATCGTAGCCCCACCGATGCACTAGAGAAGATGACTCCTTATGAGGCTTGGTATGGAAAAAAGCCTAATGTTAATCATTTCAAAGTTTTCGGTTGTTTGGCTTATGTGCATGTACCTGATCAAAATATAAAAAAGTTAGATGCAAAGAGTGAGTTATGCATTTTCATTCGGTATAGTGAGACAAGAAAGGCTTATAAACTGTATAACCCCTTCACTAACAAGATTATTGTCTCAAGAGTTGTAATTTTTTATTAAGGGGGAGTTTATGGTCATTAAAAAGGCCATGTTGAGAAGACAAAATCTGTTTTAAATGATGATATAATTGTTGATATTGAGCAACCAACTAATGCTTCTGTATCTAGTGGTTTAACTCCACCAAGCAGCCCTTCATCAATTTCTTCAACATCAAGTTCAAGTCCAACTTCTTCTCCAAGTTCTACAAGGAAGGTAAGGTGATTGAGTGATATATATCAGAGGAGTGCAAATCAAGCACATGAAGAAAACCCAATAGGTGAGACAGTGAATTTTATTTTATTAGCCAAGGCTTATTTTGAACCATCATGTTTTGAACATGCATGTACTAATGAGGTTTGGATGCAATATATGCAGGAAGAGATGGATTCCATTCACAGGAATGACACTTGGGAATTTACATAGCTTCCGCATGACCAGAAAAATAATGGCTCCAAATGGGTCTACAAGACCAAATTTAACAGTGATGGGAGTGTTGAAAGACACAAGGAAAGATTGGTTGCCAAAGGATTCACACAAAAGTATGGAATTGATTATGAAGAGACATTTGCACCAATAGCAAGACATGAGACCATTAGAATGTTGATTTCATTAGCAACTCAGAAAAGGTGGATCATACATCATATGGACGTGAAAAGTGCCTTCTTGAATGGGTACTTAGAAGAGGAAGTATATGTGGAGCGGCCACAAGGTTTTGAAGTGGAAGGAAAATAGAATAATATCTACAAGTTGAAGAAGGATTTGTATGGTCTCAAGCAAGCACCAAGAGTGTGGTATGCTAGGATTGATGGATACTTTCAGGAAAGATGCTTCCAAATATGTAAGAATGATCCTACCCTTTATTACAAACACGAAGGTATTGATATTTTGATCATAAGTTTGTATGTTGATGATATATTGTACATGGGTAGTAGTTCCAAAATGAATCATGAGTTCAAAGTTGCTATGATGAATGAATTTGAGATGAAATAACTAGATCTCATGAAATATTTTCCAGGAATGGAGGTTTATCAAACTAAGGATGAAATTTTCATTTGCGAGACAAATTATGCACATGATATGTTGAAGAAATTTGATATTCTTGATTGTAATGGATCCCCTACTCCAAGTGCTCATGGATTTGTATTATGTAGAGATGATGGTGTTGATTTAGTTGATGAGAGAACTTAGAGAAGTATTGTGGGGAGCTTGATGTTTCTAACCCACACAAGACCGGATATTTCATTTTCAGTTTCACTTGTTTGAAGTTATATGAAAAATCCATATGAAATACATATGAAGGCAGCCAAGTGAATTTTAAGGTATGTGAAAGGCACTCTAAATTTTGGTATTCATTACTACTCTGCTGAAAAGTTCAATCTTGTCGGATTTAGTGATTCAGATTGGGGAGGTAGTGTGGATGATCGTAAGTCCACATCTATAAATTGTTTCTCTTCTGGTTCTAGTTTGATTACTTGGAGCTCAAGAAAACAAAGCATTGTTGCCCCTTCATCCACAGAAGTGGAGTATGTTGCAATTATTTCAGTAGGTACACAAGCTCTTTGGCTTAGAAAAAATTTGGAAGAAATTGGAGAGAACCAAATTCAGCCTACAGTGATTTATTGTGATAATGTAAGTGCCATCAAGATAGCAAAGAATCTAGTTCCTCACAGTAGGACAAGGCATTTTGACATGAAATATCACTTCATTCGGGATTTGGTGCAGAAAAATTATGTTGACTTGAAGCACATAAATACTAAGGATGAGCTAGCATATGTCTTCACCAAAGCAGTTGCAAAAGATCATTTTTTGACACTACGAGATAATTTAGTAAGCCGTCATTAATCATTAAGGGTGAGTGTTAAGAATAATTCTTAAATATTGCCATGTAATTGCTAACATTAGTCAAAATATTTTGTGATTCTCTGTTATTAGAAATAAGTGTAACAAATAATTAGGATGGCCAGTGCTCAGAATCATTGGCAGTGGTCAAAATGAATAATTAGTAGTTGATAAATAATAGAATTAGTAATATTTTTATTATATAAGGATGTATTTACATACATGATTCAGTATGAAATTTACAATTTGAGAAGTGATTTGTGTTTTTCATTTTCTTTCATTGTTTTTGTATGTCATAATTATTTTGGTTTATTAGCTAACTTAAAGAGTAGTGGCCATTTCAGATTCTAAAATTCCATCCTTGTTGTTGTTGGGTATTCACCACGGTGTAGCGATGGAAGGCAATAATCTCCCATACATCAAAAAGTAGAGGGACCATCGAAGAGCCATAACCCACCATAGCAAGAGACTAAAGGCTGAAGCCACTCATGTGCTAAAATCCATAGGCTGATAGGACTTTTTCCGATGCCCTGGAGTTGGAAAGCCATGACTACATATGACCAAATTTCAAGTGTTGAACGAATCCATTTGCATTTCATGTGACATACTTTCAGGGCCGATAGGCCATATTACTGTGTAGAAGAAGGCCTCCATATTTTGCATCGCTTCAGCTAAATTCTATGTTTGTGGGTCAATGAACTTCGTTGTATGGTAAGCCATTGATATTAATTAATTTGGTGAGACTAAACTTTAGAAGGAAGCCAAAATTTCCATCAATCCAATAGGTTACGAGTCTATTTTCTCCTTAGTCGCCATGTTCAAGTTCAGGATTTTGAGGAAGATTTACTGAGTCTGTCATCATTACTAAGAGGTCCAATAAATCTCAGTCCCAAAATTTTGGATCAGTATTGAGGGCCAAAAGAGTTAATTGTTGAAGACTGTTATAGCCTCATCCAATATTGCTAAGCATTATTTGAAAGGCCAAATTTTTGAAGAGCTAAACATGCATCAATAAAACAAAGTCCATACATGTGTTCCCCATATGTATGTGAATTTGTTAATTCTACAACCATTAGCAATAAATATCTCACAAATACCCTTTTGGTAACAAACTCCATGTCCAAGTGCATAAGAAATTATACATTTTTGTAGACTTTTAATTGTTCCCCATCTATCTAGTAATTTGTTCATTATACAAACCTATAGCAATAAAGATATATCAAATATTGTTTTGCCATCCATTTACATGTCCAAGTGTATAAGAAAGTATTTATTTTCATAGAATCTTAATTGTTCTCATTCCCCATTTAAAAGGATTTGAGTGGTACGATTCAAATAGGTTTCATTTCCCCTAGTTACTTTCTGTCATTCATTATCAAGAAAAGTATAAGTTTACAAGCTATCCTTGAATTTACAATCTCTGCTTGTAGTTTTTCGGGTTTGATTCTATTGGTTTTCTATCTTGCAATCTGTGGGAAAACAAAGCAGCTTTAGGTCAAGTTTCATGAGATTTCTAGGGTTGATCAGCAATTCTAAGTTTCTGGTTTGGATCGAAAAATGGTTTACCACCATAGAGTGGGGACCTAGAAACATAGATAATAGATTAGAAAATTCTTGTGTCCCAAGCTGAAGTTACGTGCATACAAAGTTTACAAGCTATCCTTGAATTTACAATCTGTGCTTGCAGTTTGTGTGGTTTGATTCTACTATTTTTTTGTCTTGCAATCTGTGGGCAAACAAAGCAGCTTTAGGGCAAGTTTCATGAGATTTCCAGGGCTGATCAACAATTCCAAGTTTCTAGTTTGGATCAGAAAATGGTTTACAGCCATAGAGTGGGGACCCAGAAACACAGATAATAGATTAGAAAATTCTTGTATCCCAAGCTCAACTTACGTGCATAAATATTTATAAATTATTACAAAAAATACACAATCAATGACAGTGTACCAAGACTTTTATCTAAAGAACTTCCAAAGTTTACTTTAATCCATCACATTTTGGAAGATATACCATAAGGACAGAGCATATAGCAAACATAATAACCCTCTTGCTCTCTAGTACCTAATAAATACACTAAATCAACACTTAATTTAATACATCTATTTGATTAATAACTAAGTACCTTTGTAGTTTGTACTGAGTGATATCATCAGTTCCAAATTTTGACCTTAAGACAAAATTAGCTTTTAACTTAGCACACGAATTCTGCTAAACTATAGAAATCAATACCAAAATTCTTGTGGAAATGTAATAAATCTAATAAAATCTTAATAAAGGTAATGATATTCTCTCCAAGTGGTGAGAGATATCACAAATATGTTATGACATTAATTTTTGAAATGCGACCTTGTCTAGTCAAGCCAATCTAGAGCAAAGGTCATGTCTTGTTGAAGAATTGAAGTGTTTATCTGTTCTTTAGTATGGATTTTTTGCTAGGGACTTTATACTTGATTTGTAGGATTTTATTTTTAAAATATTATTCTACATAATTTTTGAAGGGTTAATTCTATCCTTGAGAAATCTGCAAATTTGTAGCAGTGTTACTCTATGCGTGAATTTTTCGCTCTGCCTTTTTTGGCCCTTTGTTAGGGAAATATTTTGAATTTGATATAAACATTTCAGACTCCATACAAAAGTGGCATAAAAACTCATGATTGTGGCCTTAGCATTGCGTATTTTTGCAAAAGTATCAAATCTCGAAGGAGTTCTAATTGTTAAGGGTTTCTTTAGTTCTAAAGCTTTCAACTCATAAATTTGAGTCATTCATCTAATGAACCTATATGAGGTAGCCATCTTGGTTTCTAATCAAATTAGAGGTATCATTGAAGTATTTCATCTAATTCATTAAATTATTTTCATCTTCATTAGGAGATGTAACACCATTACAGACCTGCGTCATTTTGGCCCTCTTAGGGCACAAATTTGTGCACCCTTGACACTTATTTTGTTTCAATCTTACACATTCCTAAGTGAGGATTTTTGAGATAAATTTGTAGGTGGGTTGAGTATCATCTTGCGGAAAAAAGCCTTCTTATGTTTTGAAGCCTATACAAGTATCATTTACCTTATTCGTCGGTAGTCTTAATAATTGTTAAGGCTATTAATTGTTGAAGGCATCATTCCTTTGATGATCTTAATTGTTAAAGTCAATTTATAGTGTGTGGGAATTAGTTGAAGGCATGTGGTGTTTCTAGGGTTCTGACTAATTTTACCCTATGAAATAAGTTGCGTTATTATGATGCTTGTTCAGAAGACTTGAAAAAGTATTGAAGTCACAAGGTCAAAGCTTTTGTAAAGAGACCTTATAAAAAAAACTCGATTAGTAAATAGTTATGATAGAAAGATAACATTAGGGCACAGGTACTGGTTGAATGACTCTGCAGCTATTGTTGTGATTTCTTCCTATTTCATGTGATGTGAATTTGAAGACTCTTAATCAATATTTCATCAATTTCCTTGCATTTCAGAAGAATGTAGTCTATCATAGCTAGTTTTGCCTCAATTTTGGGGTCTTTCCAGCAGTTTTTGAGTGATTTTAGCTTGCTGTCTCACTAATTTAGTGTGCAACATCAGGAAACTATAATCCATTTTAGGCACACTTACTATTGCAAAATTATCATCCATTTTGACTTTTTATGCCAATGTTTTCTGGATTTTTGTGCATACAAATATCATTTAGGGTTTCAAATCTGACTACATCTAGGGTTTGAACTCAGACTTTATTAGTGTCTCGAAGGATAAAATCAACAAAATAAACCTACTATCCGGAACTATTTTTTACACAGAAACAGGTTGTCATAATTATCCTTTTGTAGTGGTTTGCATGCCAATTTTTAGCGAGTATTTGCTGCATCAATTTTGTGGTCTCTCCAGCAGTTTCTCAGTGATTCCAGCTTGTTGTCTCACAATAATTTAGTGTATAACAACAAAAAATTATCATCCATTTTAGGATATAAGAAAATCTTATGGATCTATATTTCACACGTGGCCAATGAAAGCCAACTTTTGACATCTAATTAAACTTGGCACTCATGCAAACCCTGACATTTTCATTTTGTAAAGAAATTCCAGTTTTGGGTGATCTTGCTGAAGTGACATGCTGACTGCATTTTACACCATTTAGAACCAAACCATTTTTTCGGCACAATGCACCACTCATGTGACAAATGCTCAAAATCTGATCTCTCTTAAAATAGAAGATGATAGTTACGTAGTGGCTTGCTAATGGAAGGAATCTGATCTCTCTTCGAACGAGTTTTTATCTTTGAACCTACTGTTGCAACTCCAGGTATGTCTAGCATATTGACCACTGCTCATAGTTTAGATTGTATGAGCTTCGCCTGCAACAAACGCACACTAGTAAATAGTTATAACCATTGACGTCACAAGTACTGCTTTTATTGATCTTTCGGATGAAACTGGTAAGGGTATAATGGTCTTGGGGGTGCGAGTATTGGTTTTTTAATATCTTTTCAAATATGTGTTGCTTTCATTCACAATCTATGTCAATGGGATACCCATCGAGGTGAGGTGGCGGTCTCTGCGTTTTTTGGTGCACTATGGTTCCAGACTGGTGTGCGGAGATTATTCTAATAAGGATATTGGCTATAACAGTAGGAATCATTCTTGCTGCCATTTTTAGGACACACGATGAGGATAATTGTAGGCTCTCAAATGAAAAATTATGGAAATAACCTCCCAATACATGAGACAACCAAGCTTCCTGATACACAGTATTCATCGGTTCAGTCCAGAAGGAAAATATTGAGGCATAAGTTGATCGATTCCTTCATTATTTCACATCCCTGTAAAGACTTTGGTTTCTAGTTCTTTTTTTGGTGGTGGTATTGCACAAGATGTTGTTATTGTTGTTGTTGTATTTTGTAGTATGGATTGGTGACAGTCATTATTTCACTGGTCAGTAGAGTTGAAGGTTGGCTGTAGAATGGTATCTGTCTACTGGTTTTTCCGTCAAATTTCTTCGTCACCCTAGTTTTTCTGATGTGTGAATTTTTTTTAGTAGGGAACTGCTTCCAATACAATCATCTCTGACATGATATGCTACTCATGTCTTGATCAATCTGAATGGTTATTACATTTGGATGAGATGTGAATGCTAGGTCTCATATTCTCGAGACATTTATACGTCACCACATAGTATCCAGGCTATTTATATCATGGGGTGGCGACAACTCTTTATGGAATAAGAATAATTATCTGACAATCATCTACACAATCCATTTTCGGACATTGGAGGGAGCAACTAACATTAAAGAAGAAAGCATGTTTTATGCATGGAGTTTCTTATCGATGGAGACAACTTCCTTGGTAACTGACAATCCTTATTGGGAAGACCCTTATCGCTACGGAACAATCTCTTGATTTTAACTACCTACTTCTACAACTAGAAATAGCCACAAGTGTGGTGGTTGTGGCATTTACTGTTCAATTTTTTTTTATTAAAGTTGTTCGATTTAGGGATATTTGTATCATGGAAAAGGTATGTGACATCCTGTCATATGACACCTCGAGCCATGAAGTACTTATTACTGCTACATTGGCAGCGAATTCTTCTTGACAACCCATTCTCACTTGTTCAAGCTAACATTTACAGCAAGCGACTAAAGGTTTTTAGGCCCAAACGCCCTTTTCCTTCACCAAGGTGATTACCACACACGTCTCAGGAAGCTGGTCCTCCCTTTTCCTTCGGCAAGGTGATTACCCTCCAAGATTCAGTCAATTGTTGCAAATGTTGAATCTATTGCTCTCCATGCCTTGGGTTCCTAGGAAGAATCCACGGTCAATACTTTTCAACAAATGAAAAAAGTTATATCTAAACACTCACTGCAAGAAAAGAGTTATATCAAAATATCCACTTCAACTTCTTTTATCTTTAAATGGCATCTGTTTTGATATAGAAAAATTGTTTGTAGTTTTGCAATATGCTTATGAACCGAGGCTACTTCTGATCTTCAGTAACCAATGACTTGAAGGAACAACAACTACAACAACAACAACATGAGTAGAGAATCAAAGCATCTACTGCCATCTAATAGAATATACATCCAGCCATATAGAAACATAGTTGGTAAGAGCCCCTATGTTTACCTATGAATTAAATTAGTTTACCTAACCAATGGCATAATGAGATAATTTTGTAGACTCATGGTTAAAAAATGTTCTTGGAATTGTTAAATAGAATGCACATTGCTAAATTCCATAAACATCACCATACAACAAGTTGTAAAAAGCGAAATAATTTAAATTGTAGATACAACTTCCACATGCCACCAATGAAATCAACAATGATCATTGAACCGATTAGTATAGACAATAAAAAAATCACATACAAATCACTATTACTTATGGCATTCTTCGAACAAAAAAATTACAGTGATTCAATAACCCATGACAACTTCTTGATAGAAATAGGAGTAACAGAAGATGAGTACATACAACTATTACGATGTACAATAAAACAATCAACAATTTTTCTGAAATGAAAACCTTCTCACATTTGGAACAATGGAGGCCTGTAAGGATCCTTAACCTTCCAATAAATGCAATTTATTCACAAAACATTTAATTTAAATTTTTGTTTTTGACATGTAATTGGTATGTTGACAGGTCTCTTGGAAGTGCTCTTCCTAACATTAAATACATTAGTGAAGCTTGCATTACTGCACATAGCATAATACAGATGACTCAGAGAGTACCAACAATAGATTGTGATGAAAAAAATGGGCAACTGCTCGACTAAGTCTGCGAAGAGATCGTTTTCAAAAATGTTGAATTTGTATACCTGTCCAGGCTCCACACAAAGATTTTTCATAACTTGTGTCTCACAGTCCCTCGCAGCCAAATTGTGGCTCTAGTTGGGAGTAGCCTGTTTGCAACCAACGTTAAAGAGAATATCATGTTTCGAAAACAAGGATCAACTATGGAATATGCCGTTGCTGTAGCAATGGCTTCCAACGTGCACAATTTTATCAGTTAATTGCCAGAAGGATATGACACTCAAGTATCTACAAATACTTTTTTCTCCCTTGATAGTACTAGCACATATCTATGCTAACTTCAGATCTGTTATGAGTCGAGGGTTACCCAAATTTGCTGGGTCTCGTTGTTTCTTGTGAAGCTTGCCATTCATGTCATCTATATTCTTCTTAAGTCGTTTCTTCATATCTAACTCTTATTTTTCATCTAGACCATCCTTTCTCCGACCCCTGCTACCGCTTGAATATTTCTTCCTTGCATTGGGATACTACCTTATAGATGTTGCACCTAGCTCCGAGTCGTTGGGGTCACCTAAATTGTAGGCTCTTCAATTTCTGTACTAGGTTTCTTCCCAGAGTCACTATATTATCCCGCTATTGATGGCTTTCCTCCGATGCCTATCAGGACCTGACTTGCGTAATCACTCCAACATGGGACAAGATAACTTTTTCCTTCAAGGATATGGCTTCCGGGAATCAGCCATTTTGGATATAGGCATCTTCTTCCGTTCCCCCATTTTTTTTTAGCCTTCTCCCTGCTCCATTCTAATAGAGTTCCAATAAATATATGAGAAACAGAGTTAACTTTGCTTCACCAAGCACATCAAGGAAGACAAAAAAATTGGGATGAAAAACTACAAAGTTATAATTTCATCCTCCTATTATGTCTTCTGGGTGACAGGGAGGTCGAATTAAGGAGCTATATCATTCTAAGATTTTGATATAGAAGAAATCACGACAACTTAATCTTTGGGCTTGATGAATATCTTTTAGAGTCTAGATATTGGGATACCATCTTTTGATAATATTTTTTTGAAATTTGAGAAGCCAAGTAACCATTTTATCCCCATGGTGGGTTTTATAGATTTCCTAATTAATTTCGGGTGACATTTATCACCCAAACTCTTTCTTCTTCAGTATATATTTGTAGTTGTCATTCTTGATTCAGGTTCTCTTCCAGGTTCTGCTCTTGGATCCCCTCCCAATCTTGATCCACTTTCAACTTGGGAGTTTAAATACTCTTAGATCTCTGTCCTTCAACATGGTTGCTTGGTTTGCCACCCAATCTACCACTCCAATGGCCTTTTTTATGACAGGTGATATAGATCAATAAACTTACTTGTTTTCTCCACGTCCACTGATCTTAGAGATTCCAATTCTGAATATTGAGCCTCTCTTGCATCATGTTGACGGTAATTTGGGAGTCTCCTTCCACATTAATGTCCTGAATCCAACCATTTGGCAGGAATCAGGATATCACCCATGCAATTAAAGGACTGACTTTAGATTGGTTGTTTGAGTTTCTCCCAAATACTTTCATGTAGATTTGTTTGATTTGAACTCTAAAATCTTAAGGACTTCACACCATGCTTTCTAGGGATTCCCTTTTGCTGCCCCATCAAAGTTGATCTTTTATTTTCCCTTCCACCAGGGGTTGCTAGGACTACTCCTTGAGAGTAGTCAGTTGTCCTTTATTGGGAGAATCACTTGTATTGATGAGATATGTGCAGAGTCAAGGGATTAACCATCAGTCACAAGTTTTCTTCTACATTTAGGTAGTAATGTTAAATAGTAGTAGTTCCTACCTCTGATTGCCTCTAACAAACATGAGCTGCTGGTCTTTGTGAATTGGGACATTTTGATTTAAAATTTTCTTCAACCCATAATCACTTCCAAGTTATCAACCAATTCATGAGGTTGTGTAATGCATAGTACGAGTCTGCAAGGAATGTAACCATAAAAAAACGGCTAAACTAACATTCAAATGAACTGGTATGATTTTTGGATGAATTTCTTTGGCATATTTAGAAAGATCAAACTTCAGAAAAAAAAAAACATGTCTATTTTTTAATGGTAAAGAAGTCTTAGACATTAAAGTTACAGCTTTTTTATAGTAGATGTATAAAATGATTCCTACAGGTTTATTGGCATGGGGTTGACCGAATACAGTCTAGACATACAGGGTCTAGTTTCGAAGAGGGATTATTTGTTCACACCAAAGGTGCTGTAGGTACTATGACTACGATCCAAAACTGGACAAATAGCATATCTATCATACATCTATTGCAGTGTTTCTATAATAATTTTTTCAACATTTTCATAATGATTTTTTAATATATTGCATAAATTTTCCATACAATACAACATATATGCTTTACGACCTTTTCCTATTATTTTTTAATTTTTTAAAAAATTAAATCTATGGTTTATTATTACGATACCAACTACATGCTTTGGAATACTGCAGAAAAAGTTCGATATTGGATGGTGGTGAATTCATTAAATGGTAAAAATGGTGATAATAGAAGCTTTATATTGATAATAGATGCCATATATTGAAGTTCAACATTTCTTGATTATTCAAAATTTAAACACTCTCCCCTCATAAGATTATACATTTTATCTCCTCATTAACAAATTGTATTTGTTTATTTTTTTTATTTTCCGTCATTGGGAATTGCAAAATATCAAATTCAAATCTGTGTTGTAATGAAGTTTGCCATTTCCATTGCTTTTTATCACTTATTGCAAACAAATGAATTCAAAGATAAATTCAAAGATAAGGTCATATGCCTTCGTGTTCTCGTCTTTATGAAACAACTACATTCATGAATCTTATTCCATCTATTTGTTAGGTTTCTTGTCAAATGAAATGAAATTTGTTTGTTGTTAAATGAAATGAAATTTTAGGACCCAAAAATCTGTACGTTTACTTTCTTTCACTAGCTTAGCAAGCTTTAAAGTTTATGAATTGTTTCTCTTCTCATAGTCTATAAATTACAATCCAACTAAATATCTATAACTATAGAATATGTTATCAAAATCCATTCTTATCTATATTATCTAGGATATTTTTCATGCATTCTAATATTTACACGCATGTTCAAGCCTTCATATTCTCTAATTACCAAGCATCTAAGATGCCAAACAATGCTTAGACTAGTAACTGCAACTAGTTTACCAAACTTTATTTCTGAAATACACACTCAATTTATCATTTATCAGTGTTTATTAGTGTTTATCATTTATCAGTTCATCTTTCAAGGAGTCTTTCTGAAATGTCACAACACCATGGTGACAACCAGCCACCATTGGCAAAATTCATCTGACAAAATTCTTAAAATATTGTTGGCACATTTTATGTTTGGTACATCACAAAAAATAATTATGTATATCAATGTTGATTTCTTATCCTTTTATTTTTGTTTCTTATTTACAAACAAGTCCATCAAGTAGCATTAAGAGTATGTTTCTACATATGCAATATTCTTCTGCTTCAATTGAAAGAGATATAAGGATACATGGTATGAGTACATTCCCAAACTGGTTGATTCAAAATGGTTTACAAATGGAGTGCACTACAATATGAATTTACTGATGCCTATTACTTTGGATGCAGATATTTCCGAGAGAATTCGATGACAATCCTCAAAAATACATGCTGAAATAAGCTAGTCAGTCTAATTAATGAGATATCCATATGAACAATTTGAAAAATAAAAATGGTTAGGTGAAATATGTCATTTAGCGGAATGTAATCAATGAATGATTTTTTGGCAAGATTGTTTCAAGAATTTAAGTAATGAACTTATATATGTTTTCATTATGACTAAGTTTTTGGCAAGGTTGTTTCAAAATTGATAAAATTCGATTAGCATTTTTCCAAAGTAATTTAAAAATTTCATAGCTCTGCCGAATTGTACTCTACCTTGTCCACAACCACACTTGTTTGTGTTTCCATATTATAACTTTCCTCCCTCTACCGGTAGGGACTACAACTACGATAGTTTCTCCATTGTTTTTGATCTAATTATTTCTAAAACGGGTTCGGTGACCATATCTACAAAAAGTTTTTCTTAAAAAAAAATAAAAAAGGGTTTTGTGTTTATCGTTCTTCGCACTGGTTCCTTGGTTTATCTGTAGGATTTACCTACAAAATATATCATTTATTTCACCTAGTTGTCACACCTTTTTTTGGAAGTTGAATGCCTAGTATTTACAAGTTTCTATTGAGAATAATGCTTAAATCTTGCCATGTAATTGTTGACATTAGTTAGTAGATTTTGTGATTCTCTGCTATTAAAAATTAGTGCAGAAAATTATTAGGATGGCCAGTGCTAAGAATCATTGGGAGTGGTCAGAATGAATAATTAGTATTTTATAAATAATAGAATTAGTAATAGGCTTATTATATAAGAATTTATTTACATACATGATTCAATATGAAATTTACAAGTTGAGCAGTGCTCTATGTTTTTTATTTTCTTTTATTTACAAGTTGAGCAGTGCTATGTGCTTTTCATTTTCTTTTATTGTTTTATATGTCATAATTATTTTGGTTTATTAGCTAGCTTAAAGAGCAGTGGTCATTTCAGATTCCATAATTGGTATCGAAGCACGTAAAATTGTTTTGGGTTAAAAATTTTATTGTTGGAATTTTGCCAAAGTTAAAAATATCGAATTCTAACATGTCTCTTCCAGAATTTGATGGGAATGATTATTATTATTGGTGCATTAAGATGCTGATGTTTTTTATTTGAAAATATTTTTGGGAGATTTTTGAGTCAGGTTATGATGAGCTAGATGATTGGAATACCCTTACGGCCAATGAAAGAACAACATGAAAGGAAGCAAGGAAGAAGAATGCTCAAGCTTTGTTTCACATTCAGATAGCTTTTGATAAGAGCTTATTTCCACAAATATCAGGAGCAACAATTTCCAAAGATGCCTGGAAGACTCTACAAGAAGCTTACCAAGATAGTGATCAAGTTAAGGTGGTCAAGCTTCAGACATTGAAGAGAGAGTTTGAGAATCTAAAGATCCAAGAAGCTGAAATTATAAGTGATTATTGTGTGAGATTTAAAGATGTGGTCAATAAAATGGCTCCACTTGGGAAACGGTAAGTAATGAAGTTTTAATAAAAAAAAGGTATTGATATCTTTAATACCTAGATGGAATAATGTTTCCAAAATATTGGAAGAAAGTAAGGATTTGACAAATTTAAAGTTTGATCAATTGGTTGGATCTCTCTTGTCTCATGCAGAAAGATTGAAAGAAACTTTTGAAGTAAAAATTACACAGAATGAAGATGCACGCAGCAGTAGTGCCAAAATTAGTCAAGATCAAGGTAAATGGCAGAGCCAAAAAAATTCTAGTGGTAGAGACAGAGGTGGCTCACGAGGAAGAGGTAGTTCTATAGGAAGAGGTAGAGGTAGATTTGATAAGAGAAATGTTCAATGTTACTATTGTAACAGGTATGGCCACTTTGAAAGAGAATGGAGAATGAAAGAAGGTGAAATTGCTAACTATGCTCATTAAAGTAATGAGTATCCTCTAGATCACTTATCTTTATCTTATGCCAAAGCTGAAAATACTAGTAAAGATGTTTGGTACATAGATTCTTGATACTCTAACCATATCACAGGGAATGAAAATTTGTTTTCAACCAAGGATGGAAGTTTTAAATCCAAGGTCCAGCTTGGTGATGATAAACCATTGGAGGTTTCTTCCAAAAGAGCTATGGAGGTCCAAAGAAAAGAAGGTATAAAGAGTATTCATGATATTTATTATCCTCCACAATTCAAGCACAATTTGTTAAGTGTTGGGCAACTATGTGAGAAAAATTATAAAGTAGTCTTTGAAAATAAGACATGTACTATCTATGATAAGAATAAGGGAAATAGGTTGATCACTGTTGTGTGTATGACAAGAAATAGGATGTTTCCCTTGAGGTTTGATGAACATAACAACAACCTTGCAAATATGGCTTATGAGGATTCAAGTTGGCTATGGCATCTCATGTATGGGCATTTAAATTTTCATTGTTTGAGGCTTCTAACCTCAAATGCATTAGTTTCTGGTTTTCCCAAGGTAGAGGAGCATAAGGAGGCTTGTGAAGGACGTGCTAAAGGCAAGCATGCAAGTGAAAGTTTCCCAAAGCGAAATTTTCCCAAATGGAAATGCATGGAGCGCTATTCACCCACTTCAGCTTGTTTATTTAGACATATGTGGCCCTATGCGGACTAATAGTTTGGGTAAGTCATCATATTTCATCACTTTTATTGATGATTAATCAAGAAATTGTTGGGTATATTTTTTTAAGGTTAAAAGTGAAGCCCTGGATACATTCAAGAAGTTCAAAGCACTAGTAGAAAATGAGAAAGGCTACAAGATCAAATTATTGTGGAATAACCATGGAGGAGATTTTTTCTCAAAATCTTTCCAGAGTTATTTTGATATGAATGGCATCAAGAGGCAACATAATATAGAATACATACCCTAACAGAACAACATAGCTAAAAGGAAGAATCACATTGTGGTTGAAATGGAAAGTTTCATGTTACAAACTAAGTGATTGAGCAATTCTTATTGGGGAGATGCAGTTTCTACACCTCAATCGTAGCCCCACCGATGCACTAGAGAAGATGAATCCTTATAAGGTTTGGTATGGAAAAAAACCTAATGTTAATCGTTTCAAAGTTTTTGGTTGTTTGGCTTATGTGCATGTACCTGATCAAAATATAAAAAAGTTAGATGCAAAGAGTGAGTTATGCATTTTCATTCGGTATAGTGAGAAAAGAAAGGTTTATAAACTGTATAACCCCCTCACTAACAAGCTTATTGTCTCAAGAGATGTAATTTTTGATTAAGGGGGATTTAATCATCATTAAAAAGGCCATGTTGAGAAGAAAAAATTTGTTTTAAATGATGATATAATTGCTGATATTGAGCAACCAACTAATGTGTCTGTATCTAGTGGTTTAACTCCACCAAGCAGCCCTTCATCAATTTCTTCAGCATCAAGTTCAAGTCCAACTTCTTCTCCAAGTTCTACAAGGAAGGTAAGGTGATTGAGTGATATATATCATAGGAGTGGAAATCAAGCACATGAAGAAAACCCAATAGGTGAGACAGTGAATTTTAATTTATTAGCCAAGGCTTATTTTGAACCATCATGTTTTGAAGATGCATGTACTAATGAGGTTTGGGTGCAATATATGCAAGAAGAGATGGATTCCATTCACAGGAATGACACTTGGGAATTGACATAGCTTCTGCATGACTAGAAAAATAATGGCTCCAAATGGGTCTACAAGACCAAATTTAACAGTGATGGGAGTGTTGAAAGACACAAGGAAAGATTCATTGCCAAAGGATTCATACAAAGGTATGGAATTGATTATGAAGAGACATTTGCACGAATAGCAAGACATGAGACCATTAGAATGTTGATTTCATTAGCAACTCAGAAAATGTGGATCATACATCATATGGACGTGAAAAGTGTCTTCTTGAATGGGTACTTACAAGAGGAAGTATATGTGGAGTGGCCAGAAGGTTTTGAAGTGGAAGGAAAATAGAATAATATCTACAAGTTGAAGAAGGATTTGTATGGTCTCAAGCAAGCACCAAGAGTGTGGTATGCTAGGATTGATGGATACTTTCAGGAAAGATGCTTCCAGAGATGTAAGAATGATCCTACCCTTTATTACAAACAAGAAGGTATTGATATTTTGATCATAAGTTTGTATGTTGATGATATATTGTACATGGGTAGTAGTTCCAAAATGAATCATGAGTGAAAAGTTGCTATGATGAATGAATTTGAGATGAAATATCTAGATCTCATGAAATATTTTCCAGGAATGGAGGTTTATCAAACTAAGGATGAAATTTTCATTTGCGAGACAAAGTATGCACATGATATGTTGAAGAAATTTGATATTCTTGATTGTAATGGATCCCCTACTCCAAGTGCTCATGGAGTTGTATTATGTATAGATGATGGTGTTGATTTAGTTGATGAGAGAACTTAGAGAAGTATTGTGGGGAGCTTGATGTTTCTAACCCACACAAGACCGGATATTTCATTTTCAGTTTCACTTGTTTGAAGGTATATGACAAATCCATATGAAATACATATGAAGGCATCCAAGAGAATTTTAAGGTATGTGAAAGGCACTCTAAATTTTGGTATTCATTACGACTCTGCTGAAAAGTTTAATCTTGTTGGATTTAGTGATTCATATTGGGGTGGTAGTGTGGATGATCGTAAGTCCACATCTGTAAATTGTTTCTCTTCTGGTTCTGGTTTTATTACTTGGAGCTCAAGAAAACAAAGCATTTTTGCCCCTTCATCCACAGAAGTGGAGTATGTTGCAATTATTTCAGCAGGTACACAAGCTCTTTGGCTCAGAAAAAAATTGGAAGAAATTGGAGAGAAGCACATTTAGCCTACAGTGATTTATTGTGATAATGTAAGTGCCATCAATATAGCAAAGAATCTAGTTCCTCACAGTAGGACAAGGCATTTTGACATGAAATATCACTTCATTCGGGATTTGGTGCAAAAGAATTATGTTGACTTGAAGCACATAAATACTAAGGATGAGCTAGCAGATGTCTTCACCAAAGCAATTGCAAAAGATCATTTTTTGACACTAAGAGATAATTTAGTAAGCCGTCATTAATCATTAAGGGCGAGTGTTGAGAATAATTCTTAAATATTGCCATGTAATTGCTGACATTAGTCAAAATATTTTGTGATTCTCTGTTATTAGAAATTAGTGTAACAAATAATTAGGATGGCCAGTGCTCAGAATCATTGGCAGTGGTCAAAATGAATAATTACTAGTTGATAAATAATAGAATTAGTAATATTTTTATTATATAAGGATGTATTTACATACATGATTCAGTATGAAATTTACAATTTGAGCAGTGATTTGTGTTTTTCATTTTCTTTCATTTTTTTTATATGTCATAATTATTTTGGTTTATTAGCTAACTTAAAGAGCAGTGGCCATTTCAGATTTGAAAATTTCATCCTTTTTGTTTTTGGGAATTCACCATGGTGTAGCGATGGAAGGCAATAAGATCCCATACATCAAAAAGTAGTGGGACCATTGAAGAGCCATAACCCACCATAGCAAGAGACTAAAGGCTAAAGCCACTCATGCACTAAAATCCATAGGCTGATAGGACTTTTTCCGATGCCCTGGAGTTCGAAAGCCATGACTACATATGACCAAATTTCAAGTGTTGAACAAATCCATTTTCATTTCATGTGACATACTTTCAGGGCCGATAGGCCATATTACTGTGTACAAGAAGGCCTCCATATTTTGCATCGCTTCAGCTAAATTCTATGTTTGTGGGTCAATGAAATTCGTTGTATGGTAAGCCATTGATATTAATTAATTTGTTGAGACTAAAATTTAGAAGGAAGCCAAAATTTTCATCAATCCAACAGGTTACGAGTCTATTTTCTCCTCAGTCGCCATGTTCAAGTTCAAGATTTTGAGGAAGATTTACTGATTCTGTTATCATTACTAAGAGGTCCAATAAATCTCAGTCCCAAAAGTTTGGATCAGTATTGAGGGCCAAAAGAGTTAATTGTTGAAGATTGTTCTAGCCTCATCTGATATTGCTAAGAATTATTTGAAAGGCCAAATTTTTGAAGAGCTAAACATGCATCAATAAAAAAAAGTCCTCACACCTACATTGATTATTGTGAAAAAATTGGTAGGTCATGATTCCAGCGAAACCATCTCAAAAGTGATTCAGGCAAGAGTGAACCACTATGGTGGCCACATATTACACACACTATCCTCCGCCACTAAAAGGCCATATTATGATGCAACCATATATAGCAGTCGATTCCAAGGAAGAGTGAGGGCGATAGATTTGAAAAAATAATTGTTAATGGGTGAGAAATGAAGGCAGGGAACACCAGTAGCATTAGTTGACCTACTCGTTGACCAAGAACAAGGGTACTTCTATAGAGCATGAATGAATCCAATCTAGTGAGAGAAAATAATTGTGGGCACAACTGGTCCATTTGGAAAGAATTTTTCTTACTGATGAGATTGGAGTGCATGCCATGTGACCAAGTGCACAGTGATGTCAATATGCCACTCATGATGTGCTTCAAAGACAGTGGACATCGAAATCACAAGATATAGGTGATAAAGCACAATTTTGAGGGCAAGTACTCATTGTGAAGTTGCTTAGAAATTGGAAATTTAAGGTCATTCGAGGTTGATGCAAAGAGAATTACGCACCAACATGGTTCTAAGGCAAGGTGATACCTACTATTGGTTTGTGCACTTTGTAATTATTTAGAAAGCACTTTTTATTTATGTAGTTTGTACTGATTTATAAATAAAAACAAGAGAAAAGAGATCATTAAAAAAAATACAGAGAAAAAAAATAAGGTAGGAACAAAAAAAAATTCGATATTGGTTTAGGGCTTGTTTACATAAAAAAAACGAGGTAGTGAAGGGGGAAAAATTGATTCAAATTTGTTGAAATTATTTTGAATGTTGATATAATCTCCCCACTAAATATTAGTGTATTCTTTCATATTTTCTTTCTTGGGTATGGGAGAATATGGACCATCTTGAAGAAACCTTGGAAAACACCCAAACACTACTTCATGAACTACTAAGAATATATGGTCCCTTACATAGTAGTACCACCTTAGAATAGAATAATGGTCAAAGAAGCATACCTTTCTCAAAAGGTTTCTGTGCCATTCTGTAGCAGAAGCACCCATGAGAAGTGAGTGAAGGACAAGGAAGAGGGGTTAAGATATTCACACTTGGATCTAAATTGCAACAAACAAAGTGAGACATAGACCTTCATAAGTTGGAGGAATTCGATACATGTATTTCCAAGGTGGGGAAAAAATTATGGAAGAAACTTAGATGGGCTCTCAAGCCATCTATGCTTGCATTAATACAACCGAAAATTTGGGACAATCCTTGTGAATAGGTTAGGCTCATAGTTTCTTCTTGTCTCAGTAGGGTCATAGCTCTAACATCGCCACTACTACCCTACAATAATGATCTCATGACAGATATATTACAGTTGATAGTAGAATCCCTTTAGGGGTTTAATAACATCATGCTTCCTACCTTTCATAAGTAGTGAATAATTTTAAAAATCATTGTAGAGTTAATATTTGGCACCTTTATCTTGAATTTGGAATCTGAAAACTTAATCGTTGAGTTACTACAAAGATTTTACACCAAAATTACATCATTTCACCCATACTATGTCAAAACAAGCATGAAAAATATTGTCTTTATTCTTAGAAGGATATTTTGACATATGCAAGGTACTAAGATCCAAATTATTGACCATTTGGATGAAGAAACAATGGGGATCACCAAATTCCTATGGTCTAGTCTAGAAGTTGGTCACAAAAAACATAAAGTTTCTTAGAAGGGTGTTTACTAGAAAAGAGTTGAGACAAATTGATGGATGAAGAAAGAACAAAATTTGCAGCAAGAATGAACTAATGAGGAGAGGACTATACTTTATCTGTAAGAGACCTTGGGCCCTTAACCATTCATGTTCAGGTAATAAGGAGTCAAAAAGGGAAAAATAATTAGATACTTCTCTAGATCATGGGGATTCATCCATAGTTAGGTTCACCAATTTTTAGAAGAGAAACTATGAAGGATCCAAAAATTCAAGTACAAACAGTGAGCAGCAACACCAATTTATCCAAAGAAACTTGCAAGACAAGTCGATGATAATAATTAAGCTTGAAAAAGTACATGGAGAAAGGAAGGAGGTAATTCCTCCTAATGGTGTGGTAGGTGAGTCTATAGGTATCTAGGAGAACATCCATAAAAAGTAAGGCAAATCAGGTGTAGATAATAGTCCACAGTTACCTTCATGTTTGACAACCAGAGAGGGTGGACAACTTATCCCCACATGTGGAGAAGGCCAGGAAGAATACATTCAAGGAGAATAAAATGAGGAATGAGTGGTAATAAATGAGGAGCAACATGACAACCATAATGTGAAAACTCAACCATTCCCAGAGAGTCAGTTAAAGGCCCAATTTAAAGCTATGGTCATTGGGCATCCAGTGCAGACAGGTACAAAGACATTCAACAAGGCACCAGAACTGCGAGTAGAGGAACTTCACGAAAAGGCCATGCATTTAAAGAGAAATCTTATGATGTTGAAGTAGAGAGTCTGGGAAGTTCGAGACACTTTCTTACAGGAGAATAGGAAAACTAAGGGCTTCATAGGAGTATGTGTCGATTCAACATCCAAGTTGTCCAGTGTTGAGGAATGAGTCAAGCTTCTTAGAATAAAGCAAGAAGAGTAAAGTTGGGAGCTCCCAATAAGCCCTCTACATGAGTACATAGATATGACTTGAAACACTACCAACCCACCTTCATACATTGACGATAGCAGAGTAGAGTTCTACAAATGGATCATGTAGGGTGACCCAGTGGAGCAGCATAAGTTGAGCATCAGGAAAAATATATATAGTATAATTATTCCATGTGTAGGCATTCATGCATTATATCCTTCCCATGAGATGGATTGGAGAGATATTATGAGTTGGAACTCTATTGATGGGATACTCTTAGCCA
Organism: Pinus albicaulis; assembly: GCA_034641835.2. Taxonomy (NCBI): domain Eukaryota; kingdom Viridiplantae; phylum Streptophyta; class Pinopsida; order Pinales; family Pinaceae; genus Pinus; species Pinus albicaulis. Next base: position 1,151,387,543 of record CM076580.1, read on the forward strand.
AGGGAATATTGTATCTTGGGCCCTTAAGCATGGGAAATGATGGATTTCTGAGAGGGTATCATAACGCACAGGTCCCAGGACTTAGGTGGTGTTGGGATTGAGAACAATCCATTGGGGGAGGGAATGACCGAAGGATTGTTTGGGATCTAGGTGAATTTATCAAGGGAATGATTGACCAGAGGATTGCTTGGGATCTAGGTATCGAAGGATCCATTCAGGTTCATTTAGCATGGAGGCATGGAATAACACACTAGGTTGTATGGGATCCAGGTATCAATGTACATATGCTTATGTTGTGGATAGAATTGTATTCCTTGAGGGCAAGAAATCTTTGGGCGGGAGTATTTGTAATATTCTATTTTCTGGACATGGTCAAAATGGACAAAATCTACCCATGGTCCTTACCATGGTATTCATCCATAGTATCTAACCATGGTACTCTCCATTTTTCGAGGGAAAATAATAAAATAAGGTTTCTAGAGAGTCCATCAACTCTATAAAAGGGGATAGGAACTAGACATTGAGATCCTCTTGAGTTATTTATCTATTTTTCCACAGTTGAGAAATTGGCGAGGTGAGTTCTAGTTTGATCAGAGGGACGAAAACATCATAGGATTAATTTGTCTGGTGGTGTTGGGGTCTGATAGAGGTGAATTTTTGTGAAAACTCTATTGTACCTTCATTTAATTATGAGCCCGGGGTAAGTATTTTTATTTCAAGAGTGTCAGCACAATATATATGAGTTAACTGGTCTACAGGTGCTCTTTGTCAATGTTCAGAAGGAATTACTAACTTTGGACGCTTGCTGATCCTAGAGAAGGTGTCTTAGATGGATATTTTAGCCTAAAGATGAGTAAGGGGATTTGATGTTTCTCTATTGGAGTAAAACAACAGTTGTATTAAATGGAACAACAGTCTAGATAAATCAAGAAATAATTGAAATGACAGTAATTAAATTAAGCAGGACAATATTCTAACTAATTTGTTTCAGACATGGAATTGAATTGAATCGATGACCTAGCGATCTAAGCAGTAATGAAGTAGCTATATGGCTAGCAATATAACTAGAATGGTGACTAGCTATGTAATAATGAAACAAAAATATAACTAAGCAATATGAATGAATGTGCACTAGTGGAACGACAGTATAACGGGATGATATGGCTAGCTGTGTAATAATGAAACAGCAGTATAACTAAGAAATATGACTAGTTGTGCAATAATGAAACAACAATATAACTAAGCCGGTAGTAATGAATAGAAATATAACCGAAATGGGTCAAATAACTCATACAACTATCATTAAGGAATTGTGTAATGGAGTTCTCTATAAGACTTAATTAAACAACACTGGCCAATTGATTAATTGCTTTATTATGCCATGCAATGCATGGAGATGCAGAATGCTGACATCAATATTCCTACGTCCTAGAAATTAATTATAATGAAAACAAAAGAGCTGGAATTAACAAAATGTTATCAGAAACATGATTGCACTTGTCTTATTCTAAGAATGCGACTGCCAATGATTCATTAAATAAGAAGAGTTGTTGTTATATAAAATGGAAATATGTATTATAACTACACCAAGTTCACAGATATCGATTCTGTAACTTTTTAGAACATGAAAACTTGCATGGAGCTCCCGGAGGTTGGGCCTAGACCTACAGAAGCCTCAGCACTGAGGAAACTTCAAAAGATACTTACTCAAAACTCTTTGTTACATCCAAGAATGCTACAAAATGTGATTAGACAAATTGTTCTAGATTTTTCTATTATCGGATTGCCCTCTCATTATGTTCTTTGGCCTTTTAAAGGCGATCTTCGAAATTTTGAGAATGTATCTCAAACAACAGCTCGCTACGCGTGGCTGTTATTTGAGTTCTTAGACTCAATCTGCTTGTTCACCATCTATTCGCTATTTGGACTTCTTAGGACTTCTTGTGCTTGCATCCGTCGATTGGCTTTCTTTTGCTATTGGTTTAGGCATTCCTAGTTTCCTACAGGTAAAGACAAAAAGAGTCAATTCCTTATTATAAGTCGTTCTTTCTATCATTAGTCTGATTGTTCCCATTTTCATGATTTTTATTCCTTATTGTTAATATGAAGAGGGATTTTCTTGAAATTACAATATGATTTGAAGTATTTAATGGGTTAAAATCATACCTTAGTCTAGGCCCAACATGCTCCCCTGCTTACCGTGTTGCATGTCCTCATGCAAAAAAATGATTAAGATGTAACTATGTTAAAGAATAGGCAGGGTAAGGTCTCTCATTGGGTGCTCTGTAGCCTCGCTTTCTTTTTAGGAGTGTGAAGGCAGGGCCTATGACTCCTTCTGGAAACTTGTAGTCGTGATTATACTCCTCAGGGGGAATCCAGAGGAGGGGATTCTGGTATCTACAACCCAACCAGGCAGGCCCCATGCTATAGACTAAGCTGCTGTATAAACGGAATCTGGAAGAAACAACCTTGAAGTTCCTGTAATTGAATGGCTCCCTATTTTTCACATTATTCATGGAGGCCATACACCATTGTTTAGTTGCTACTAGGGTTGCTTCATGGATGTCTTCAAAGTAATATCTTGCATTTTCAATGACATCTTTATGGAAAGGACCCAATCTAGACTTCACACCCAGCCTTCTCATGAAATTCTAATGTCGGATGATCAACTACATGGGTTTCATAGTCTCCCCCCTGACCCATAGTTCCAGATTATGTTCTCTTTTCTAAAAGATTCCATAAGCTTTAGCCCATCTGATCTAGTTTTTGGCAAATGAAAGGAAAGCTTGTAATTGTACATCTCCTACAAAGGGGCTGGGGTTGCTATCAGTGTCATTTTCTAAAAAGAAATTGTGCATGTAGAGCTCACATAAGAAGCGTTGAAGCTGCTCATCCTGGTCATTAAAACATTGGACAAATTCCTCTATAGTCTTAAAGAAAGTGGATTTTCCTACTCTTACAGCTTTAACTTTCAGAAGTAGGTACCGCTCTGTTAGGAATAGGGCGTAGTTAGTTTCCGGTGACCTACATGATAAAGCATCATCATATAGAGAGAAAATTTCAGAGATCTGCTCTTTGGCTTGCTCTACCTACCTTTGTACTGCTTTAACCTTTGCCTGCTCACTTCTAAGCTGGGCAAATGTCTCATATTCTATAAGAGAGAGGTCAGTGAATTTCTTTTTCACTACCTGATTCTCTTGTAATGGAACTACCTCCTTCTTGTACTGTGTCATTTCATGCCGTAATTACACTAACTCATTCTATACTTTTTTCTTAGCAGCTATCTCTATTAAATGGGCATAGGCAAGGACTTCCTCTGTTTGGATCCCTTTTTCCCCTAGAACTTTCTACTCAGTTTGGGTGGATGTTTCAATGTTGTTTGTTGTTTCTGTCTCTACTCCAGATTCGGTGGTGGTTTTCAAAGTGGTTTGTGTTCCAATTTCCATAGTAATTGTTGGTTCTGTTGGGGTCCCTACAGTGGAAGTTTCTAATTTTGACTTCCTGACCTTTAATTTTCTTTTCAACTGATTCTTCAGGTGTTTTACCAGCTTCTTCAATTTTTTATAGGTCTTTCTCAAATTCTCAGTTTTTCTCATGTCTGAACCTTCCCTTGTTTTTACTTCAACAGGTGGCAGGGGAGTAGAATTCTCTTGCTCGGGGGTAAGGTCTAGAATGGTGTTTCTAATTACTTCTTCAGAATTGACCTTAGTATGAGAGTCTTGATGGGGAGGAGTAATGCTACCTCCTGGTGACAAGGGAATTGTCTCTGTGTAAGAGCTTTGTTCCATGAGGACAGTGTCACCTGAATCAGCCTGTGATTCCAATATTTCTTCTATTTGTACTTCACCGTATACTTCATAATTATCAATGGGAGACATGGCTTCGTTCTCTTGTAGTTCGTCTTGATCAGGTAGGATATTTTTGGGACCAGAGTTGCTGGGGCAGGCAGTTTTATCAGCAAATTCTTCTTGCTCCCCTACTTCTGATGAGTTCCTTAATTCGAAGCTTGTCCTCATTTTCCCTAGGACTAGGGCCATTTCCTCTTCAAATTCGTGTAAAGGTGCCTGGGAGGATTCTGCTCCATATATGGTGTTCAAAGTTCCCTGGGGTGTTCTGACCCATTTTTTTTCTATTTGACTCTGATGTTGAGGCTCAAATTCTCTTTCTTTTTGGAGGATTTACCCTAGGAGGCTCGATTTCAGTACCCTTGAGGTTAACTTTAGGTTCTCGCACTTCAGTGTTAACTTCTGGTTCCTACACTTCTGCGTTGAAAAAATTGTGCCATGCTAGATGCTGCCTATCTAGCTCATGAATAACGATTAAATTTATTAATCCTTGGTGACTAACCACTGATTGGGGCCTCTTAGATTTTCTTAGTCGAACGACGGTATCATGCAATACATAATTTAAAAAGGTAGGAAAATTAATTGAAATTTTATGTTTGAGTGCAGCTAAGAGTTTAGCTGTCGAGGTTTTACCGCTTCCCGACGTCCTTCACATGTTATGAATCTTTGGATGAATACCACCAACTCTTGCCATGGATGGTGTAAGGAAGAGGGAGAAATCCCTCTAGCTCTTCATTCCAGTGGTTCATCTGGGTCCTAGTATAGCGCTATTGGTTCTCGCAGGAGTAGATGCTTTTCTGCCCATCTCTCCCCTTGTGCTGGTATTCCAGAAACTGCTTCTACTATTTCTTTTGTGACAGGTATGGTTCATCTGTTTAATCTGGTTTGCCCATCCCACAAATTCTATAGGAATTCGATTGAAATTTATATGTTGTGTCCTTGTAATCTATGCACATATGTCAGCCATCATGCTCGGTGAATAATGGCACTTGCTGCCTCTGAAATTGGGAAATTCGATGGCTAATTTCGAAGAGTTTTTTCGCCCATGGCTGGTATGATTTTCTCCTCTGCTTATATTTTTTTTGGCTTTGCTATTTCGTTTGGGAGCTGAGTGTAACGGAAAAAGAGATCGGGTTCTGTATAAAGAGTCTCCATGCCTTAATTGTAGCATTACCAATGCGTCTAACGGGATTTGTGTAGGGATTTCATTTGCTTGCCAAATTCAAGCCAATCAAACCCAATTACACCTCCCCCCCTTTAGAAAAGGGTGCCCATGCCCTTAGGTACTGGAGAGATTAAACCAGTGATGAATTCGAGCATGGGGATGTCAAACTTTAGTAATTTTGCATGTGGAGGATTGACAGTTAAGTAATTACTTCATGTGCAGCAAATGATCAAATTTAAAGGTTTTCATGATTGAATCTTGTGCGGAGAAGGCCGATACGTGAGAGAAAATAGTATTGTCATTATTATGATATGATGTCATTGTATGATTAGAATGCTGTGACGGAAGCAAGATTTAATGAAGTATTGATTGGCGTTTTCCTTCCCAAGTTTGAAATATGTAATCAAATCTTCGTTATCTATTCTTATAGTAATTCATGATTGTCACTAATTCGAGTAATAGGTTTGTAGTAAAGAAAATGGAAAACAAGGTGTATGTAACAACATTTTTTTATTAAAGAAGCATTCTTTCATACCGCAAGCAGGGCCACTGCTGCCAGCAGGCATTCATAGCCTCGATAGGGTTTCTTTTTAACCTGAAAAATGAGCCATGATCCCTATTTGAGAATAGTTATTTTATCATCTTGATGGAGAGATCGCCATGCTAGTATGGTGGCTAGTTAATCATGGTGCCATTCACTAGAGTTGTAGAAAAATGATCAGGCCAGCTCGTGATGAGACCTCCTGTCCTTCAATTTAGTAAGAAGTTCATTACCCTGGTGTGGTTGCCATAATGGGCATTTCAATTGCTTAGACTCTTATGATCATGGTAGGTTGGCTCATGATGAGACCCCCTATCCTCTCTTAAGATATGTAAATGTAGTATTTTCTTTTGTATTTTAATAATTTGATCCATTCAGAGGTCACTGTGCTGGTATGGTAGCCAGATAACTACAGTGTCATTCACTAGAATTGTAATAGAGTGATCAGATCAGCTCGTGATGAGACCTCTTATCCTTCTAATGTATGATAAGGTCATTACCCTGGTGTGGTGGCCATAATGGGCATGTCACCTGTTCAATTCCTATGATCATGGTAGGTTGGCTCGTGATGAGACCCCCTATCCTCTTTTGAGATTTGAATGTCACACCATGATTTCTAAGGGAGGCTCATTGACTCCTTAAGGGTGAGGGATGGTGAAAAAATTTAATGCCATTAATATCCCTTGTTCCATTTCTTTATGTCATAAGGTCATATTACTCGAATAGTGAAAAAAGAAATTTCATTATAAGGTCCTGAATTGTTTGATATCATATTCAAACTATGGGTATTTTAGCCTTTATGTTGATGTGTTATAATACCAACTTCATGTTTGAGAATTCTAGTATCACAAGACATCATATTTGGAATTTGAACATTTTCCTTCTCTCTTTCAAGTGTCATTCCCTGCTCAAGGTTATTCAATAAAAATAATGGCTATTTCAGACATTTAGAAGCAGCTAGTTTTAAAGAAAATGTTGAAAAATTCTCAAAAATGCTAAAAATGCTCAAAAATGCTCAAAAATGCTCAAAAAATGGGTATTTTGTTGAAGGAACAGTCAAATTGGTCAAATATGGAACAACATTTGTTTCCGAATGGAACAACACAAGCAGCGCGGTAAAAGAAACTATTTAAAATTTGATTGAACCGTTGTCGTTGAGAAATTGAACAGTCGTTGTTCTGGGATTGAACAAAAAAATTTAAAAACACAGCAAAAAGATGTTAAATTTTGTTGAACCGTTTCCGTTCAGGTATTGAATAGTATTTGTTCTAGATTTGAATAGCAAAAATTAAAAACATATTCAAAAAGGTGTTCAATTCGGTTGAACTGGTGCTGTTCAAAAATTGAACAGCAGCTGTTCTGGAATTGAACGGAAAACTTAAAAAATCGAAAACAAGCTATTCAATTCAATTGAACTACTGCTGTTCAAAAATTGAACAACAGTTGTTCATAAAATCAACAACAAAGCATAAAAACTCAACCAAAAAGCTGTTCAATTTGATTGAACTGCTGCTATTCAAAAATTGAATAACAACTGTTCATAACCTGGACAACAAAGCATAAAACTCAATCAAAAAACTGTTCAATTCGATTGAACTACTGCTGTTCAAAAATTGAATAGCAGTTGTTCATAAAATGGATATCAAAGCATAAAAACTCAATCAAAAAGTTGTTTAATTCAATTGAACTATTGTTGTTGAGGAATTGAACAATAGTTGTTCATAAACTGAACAACAAAGCATAAAAGCTCAATCAATTTTTTTTTTAATTTGATTAAACTGTTGTTGTTCATAAAGTGAAAATAAAAGTAAGAAACTAAAAACAACACAACCCTGTAATGAAAAAAATGGATTGTAAATGTGACGCATATATAATTATATACATAATTTACAAGTTATGTTGTCAAACCTCTCATTTACATGAGTTTGTGGGGTTGTCACCCCATTGTGCCACAACTCGGATGGTGGGATCTTCCTGTGCTTGTTGAAAAAAATATTGCTTTGTGAGACGTTTGTGATAGAGGCGTACTCTGTGTCCGTTAACTCAGAATGCTGATCTCGATCCGTCTATCGTGGTGAAAGTAAGGGTACCATTGCTATGTACTTGTTGAATCTCATATGGACCAAGCCATCTTGTTTTCAGTTTTCCTAGAAAGTCTCGGAATCTGGAATCACATAGGAGTGCCCAATATCCTTTTTGGAATACTTTATTTTTTATTAGATTGTCATGCCACTTGGCTCATTGTTGTTGAATGATCATTGTGTGTTGCAAGGCAGGCAGTCAAATTTCATCCAGTTCATTTATTTGTTGAAGTCTTTTAGTTTAAGCATCCGTTAAGTCCAATCCTACTTCCTTGGCTATTCTTAGTGTTTTAATTTCAAACTCAATAGGGAAGATAGGTTCTCTCCCAAATACTAGCTGATATGGTGAATATCCAGTGGTATTTATCCAGGTTGTTCGATAAGCCCATAAGGCTTCTAGTAGTCTAGTGGCCCAGTTCCAGTGGTGTGATGCTACTGTATTGGTAAGGATTGCCTCCAGGACTTTGTTAGTGCTTTCGACTTGTTCGTTTTCCTGCTGGTGGTAAGCAGATGTAATTGTGTGAATGACATGGTGATTTTTTAAGGTAGATATTATCTTATTGCCTGTGAACTGTGCCCCCCCATCGGTTATCACCTCCCTTGGTAGGTCGTATCATACAAATAGTTCAAAGAGAAACTTAATTACTGATTCTTCCATGGCTCTTAGCAAAGCTACTGCTTCCACCCATTTGGTACCATAATCTATGGCAACTAATATGTGGGCTTTCTGGATTGATGGCGGATTAAATGGCCCAATGAAGTCCAACGCCCATCGTTCAAATGGTTCCACCACTAATTTTGGTTGCAGCGACATTTAATTGGCTTGGCCTGGACGGCCCATCCTTTGGTAGATATCGCAGGACTGAACGTACTTCTTCACGTCTTTAAAAATTGTAGCCCAAAAATAGCCTAATTGCAACACTTTATGCCCTCTCTGTCGGTCTGTGAAGTGACCACTGTAGGGTTCATCGTGATAGGCATGTAGTATTTCATGAATTTCATCTTCCCTTATGCATCGGCGTATATGCATATCAACCCCTGTATGAAATAAGTATCCTTAAATCTAGGAGAACTGTGAACTGTGTTGTACAATTAACTTCCATTCTTTTGCTGTCAAATGTTTGGGTAGCTTCCCAACTGCCATATAATTTTCCACATCTGTGTACCACGGGGTTTTGATTGCTATCGTAAACAGGTCCTCTTCAGGAAATTTATCGTCAACTGTTAATGTGTCATATTTTTTGGGGACTCTCGATAGAAATTATGTGACTACGTTATCCTTCCTTGGACGGTCTTTGATTGTGATATCGAAATCCTGTAATAATAGTAGCCAGTGACTTATCCTTCCATTCGTGATCAGTTTATTTGGTAAATATCTGATAACAAAATGGTCAGTGTACAGGAATACCTAATATCCTGTTATATAGTGCCTGAATTTATTGATAGCATAAATTACAGCCAGAAACTCTTTCTCGGTTACTGTGTAGTTTAGTTCGGTGGGCGTGAGATTTTTGCTAATATAATAAATAGCATATGGTTTTTAGTCTTCTTCTTGGCCGAGGACTGCTCCTATTGCTGTATCAGATGCATCGGAAGAGATATGAAAGGGGAGTCTCCAGTCAGGACCTTGCAAGATTGGTGCCGTGGAGATTAGCTTCTTTAATTCTGTAAAAGCAATATCACATTTTTCAGTCCACTGAAATTCAACATTTCCAGTTAAAGCATACAGAGGTGCAGCTATTTGTGATATTTTTTTTACAAATCTTCGATAATATCCTACATACCCCAGTAAACTGCGTACCTCTATTTGTGTAGAGGGTGTGGTCAACATAAATATTACCTTTATTTTAGCCGGGTCTACCTGTATTCCTGCTGCAGAAATGTAGTGGCCTAGGATTACCCCATCAGTCATCATCATGTGGCATTTTTTGTTGCTTCGACATAATCTGGTAGCAATACATCGTTATAATACCTTGTCTAATGTTTCTAGTGTTTGATCTAAATCTTCCCCATAGGGTGTAAAATCATCGATATAAATTTCAAGTCCTTGATTTATTAAATCAGAAAAAATGCTAATTATGGCTCTTTGAAATGTTGTTGGAGCATTACATAATCCAAACAGTAACACTCTATAAGTGAAAGTGCCCCATGGGCAAGTAAATTTTTTCTTATCTTGATCTTCAGGGGCTATTTGAATTTGATTGTATCCACTGAATCCGTCAAGAAAAGAGAAAAAACATTTTCCGGCTAATGTGTCCAGGACTTGGTCAATAAAGGGAAGGGGGAAATGATCTTTCTGAGTTGCTTTATTTAATTCTCTATAGTCTACGTAGATCCTCCACTTCCCATTATTTTCAGGGACAACCACCAAAGGGGAGACCCATTTGCTGTTTGAAATAGGATAAATAAAATTTACATCTAGGAGCTTTTGGAGTTCTTCTTTTACAATTTCTTTTAAATGGGGATTCAGTCTTCATTGTAGTTGTCTAAAAAGCTGAGCCTCTCTATCAGTATAGATATGATGCGTGCACAGCTATGGGTCCAAGCCCTTCATGTCATGGTAATCCCACGCAAATGCACCCTGGCACTTCTTAAGAATTTTTACAAGTCTCTTCCTTTGGTTATCATCTAGGCTATAGTTACTATTCAAAATATTACCTGGTTCGATTTCAGTAGGTATACTATTACAAACAGTGTCTGTGGGATTATATTGGGTCTCAAAGTCTGTTAGAGGATTTTCTTGTCCTTCATGCTCGAGAATTGTTTTCATCATTTGGCATTTCAAATTTTCAGTTTTGAAATGCTGCTTCATAATGTTACTGATAAAATCATCTTCCATTTGATCTTTAAATTCGAGATCCTCTACTAGTGTGAGGGGTGGACGGATATTTTTCTCCCAATATGTATCTGGGTGTTTGTGAATTTTTATTGTAGGCAGATTTGGTTTGGCAGGCAAATAAATTACAATATTTTTTACAGAATTGCCTCTAGTGATAATCATGCTGCCCATTCAGCAGCCTATGTAAGCATCTGCCATGGCCAGCCAAGGTCACCCAAGAATCAAAGGGTGCGCTTCCATCCTGTTCTTTGGTTTAATAACTAAAAAATAAGTAGGGTATTCCCATGAGTCTACTGAGAACATAATGTCTTGTACTATACCTTCTGGTCTAATAACAGATCTATCTTCTAATTCTAGGAGTGTGGCTATAGGTTTGAGGACTGATATGCCTAGTTTTTTACAAGCTCCGGTGGTTAGGATTTTGATGGCTACACCAAGGTCAACCAATCTGTTTAGAAATCACTATCCAAAAATTTGTACAGTTACAATGGGGTTTCCTGGATTTTCATATTTCACAGGTGGTTCTCTTCCTAACAATAAGTCAGACAGAGTTCCTACTACATGAACGGTAGGTGCAGCCATTCCTTTCTTAATTTATTTCTTTCCACATAACTCCTTGATTGTTTTTGCATAGATGGGAATGTCCTGGATGGACTGCAGAAAAGGAATTTTGACACAAAGATTTCTTATATCCCCCAGAATGTCAAATTTTGAGTTTATTATAGGTCTGGGTAAGTTTAATCTCTCAGGAAATGGTGGTGGAGTCATTTTAAGATCTTCAGGTCTTTCTTGTTCCATTGTTTCCTCGTCTTTACCTGTTTTTGTTATCTCTGTTGAGCTAGGCCCTGTGGATGTTTTAATTTGGGATTGAGGTGGATTTGTGGCCTCTATGGGTAATATACTACATCTCGATCTTAACCTCAATTCGTTGCACTATTTTTTTTTATTGCTGGGTTTTTGATCCTCAATTATTTGAATTAATTGAACTGGTCTATTACTGGGATTGGGATTGGGTTGGGCTGGTAATTGAGGTTGTATGACAGGCTATTGGTTATGCTGAATGGTGTAGGGGGCTGGTAATTGTTGGGTTCCTGCTTCTATTGGTAAATTTCCCATCCCCGTAGGTCGTTTCTAGTTCCAATTGTTGTTTTTAGTACGGGGTTTTGGCCAATGGTTTTGATAAGGGATATTCTGCCAATAAAGGGGAGAACTAGGGAAGTTTTTCCAGTTACTTCCTGATGGATTTTGCGTAGGCCAGGGTGGGATAGGGAAGGTTTGGTTTGGCCAAGTTTGGAAAGGGTTTTGAGTCTGCCAAGTTGTTGTAGGATTTTTCTGGTTGTACTGGGGCACTGGAAAGTATTGTGGTAGGTCTTGCGGTATGCCAGGTCGTGCCTGCCATTGCCGACGTTGATTCATTAAATATACTAGTTTTGTTTCTTCTTTTGCTTCTTTGTAGATGGCTTTCAGCCTAGGGAGTGAAGGACACTGGTTTGTAGTATGATCCTTAGTGCAGATAGCACATATCTGGACCATGTCTAAAGGACACTCGCTATGGATGTGCTTCTTTCAACATTTTGGGTAGAAGACGGCAAGATTTTGTTCAGATATTGCTTGATTTTGTTTGGCTTTTAGAACATCAAGTTGTGTGGTCAAAGTGCCCAAGATGTCGGTTATGAATTTTTCTAAGAGATTTCCAAATTCTGCCCTAGTTACATTGATACTGGTCTGCTTAAGATTGCACCCAATAGGTTTGTTTCGTGAGCTTCCCTGGGAGCATCTAATACATAAGGAGATAATCTCGTCATATTCTTCCTAATAAATATATCCTTTTCCCATTATGTTAAGTAATTCAACCCATTCCTCCTTCATCCCCTTAAGTATTGTGGCTTTCAAAATGTCATTGGATAATGTAGTATATGGGGATATTTGTAAATTGTATTGAAATCTTTCTACGTATTCTTCTAATGTTTCATTGTCTTTTGCAGTCATGTTAAAGATTTTGTTTTTTAGGTCCCGGGTTTGGCAATAGTCTTGGTATTTGGTAAGAAAGGCATTCTTCATTTGGTCCCAGTTGTTTATAGTTCCCCCTCCTAACCCCATGAACCAATGGAGAGTCGTCCCTTTCAAGGTGGAGGGAAATAATTTTAGTTTATGGGGATTGGTGGTGTAACTATATCCTTTACATAAGACATCAAATTCAAATAAGAATGCATCAGGATCTTCTGTGGTTAATCCATGAAAGGTGGGGATGTTATGCAAGGGAATAGCTTTCATAGGGGCATTGGCAGCATGATTAGCGATGGGGTACTCCAATGTTGATGTCTGCCTCTGATTTTAATTTTGATTATTTTCCATTTGATCAAAGAGGTGCTAGAAATCTTCAGGAATTTCTTGATCTGGAGGGGAGATATTGATAGGCTTGGAAGGTGAATGCGGAGGAGGTTTTACAACACTTCCCTGATCTGGGATTCTAAGAAGTTCTGTTTTGATTACTCCTTCAGGGGACTTAGGTACCTCTATATGAATTTCTCCACTAGTTTCTCCCCTGCCTTCTTGCAAATTGCAATAGCCTCCCTCTTTTCAAAGGTCAATGTTTTGATGAATGGCAGTCTGTCGGATTTTCTTAGACCCCTCTGTCTTGCTATGAATATTGACGTAGGCTACAGATGGTGAGGCTACTGCCCGAGGGGGTATGTTAGGATTTTGGATAGAAGTAGTTTTTGGTCCTATAGATGCCTGAGATTTAGCATTCTTAATCATTTCCTCTATGTATGTTGGCCTCCCAAGGATCACCGGTCCTTTGGGTTGTGGTTGTGACTGATTTTGGGTTGCTTCTATCTTTTTCTTAGGCATAAAATAAGAACACCTATCATATGGTTCTTGTACAGTTTGCTGGTGGGCGAGCTAAAGGGCAAGCATGTTTCTTACCAGTACGCAGGTTCTTACCTTTCGTTTTCAATACACAATTCCTCATAGCAATGGAAAAAGAATGAATTAAAGGAGATAACTCTCAACACTCTCCCCGACAACGGTGCCAAAATGTTGGGGTCGGATAGAGGTGACTTTTTGTGAAAACTCTATTGTACCTTCATTTAATTATCAACCCGGGGTAAGTCTTTTTATTTAAAGAGTTTCAACACAGTATATGCAAGTTAACTGGTCTACAGGTGCTCTTTGTCAATGTTCAAAAGGAATTACTAACTTTGGAAGCTTGTTGATCGTAGAGAAGGTGTCTTAGATGCATCTTTTAGCCTAAAGTTGAGTAAGCAGATTTGATGTTTCTCTATTGGAGTAAAACAATAGTTCTATTAAACGGAACAATGGTCTAGATAAATAAAGAAATAATTGAAATGGCAGTAATGAAATTAAGGAGAACAGTATTCTAACTAATTTGTTTCAGACATGGAATTGAATTGAATCGATGACCTAGCAATCTAAGCAATAATGAAGCAGTTATATGGCTAGAAATATAATTAGAATGGTGAATAGCTGTGTAATAATGAAACAAAAATATAACTAAGAAATATGAATGACTGTGCACTAGTGGAACAACAGTATAATGGGACGATATGGCTAGTTGTGAAATAATGAAATAGCAGTATAACTAAGCAATATGACTAGCTGTGCAATAATGAAACAACAATATAAGTAAGCCGGTAGTAACGAACATCAATATAACTGAAACGGGTCAAATAACTCATACAGCTATCATTAAGTAATTGTGCAGTGGAGTTCTCTGTAAGACTTAATTAAACAACACTGGTCAACTGATTAATTGCTTTATTATGCCACACAATGCATGGAGATGCAGAATGTTGAAATCAATCTTCCTACGGCCTAGAAATTAATTATCATGACAACAAAAGAACCTGAATTAACAAAACGTTATCAGAAATGTGATTGCACTTGTCTTATTCTAAGAACGCGACTGCCAATGATTCATTAAAGAAGAAGAGCTGTAATTATATCAAATGGAAATATGTATTATAACTGCACCAAGTTCACAGATATTTTTTTTGTAATTTTTTAGCAGATGAAAACGTTCGTGGAGCTCCCAGAGGTTGGGCTCAAACCAACAAAAGCCTCAGCACTGAGGAAACTTCAGAATACAGTTACTCAAAACTCTCTCTTACATCCAAGAATGCTACAAAATGTAATTAGACAAACTGTTCTGGATTTTTCTATTATCAGATTGCCCTCTCATTCTGTTCTTTTCCCTTTTAAAGGCGATCTTCGAAATTTTGAGCATGTATCTCAAACGACAGCCTACTACGCGTGGCTATCGTTTGAGTTCTTAGACTCAATCTTCTTGCTCGCCTTATATTGGCCGTTTGGACTGCTTAGGACTTCTTGTGCTTGCATCCGTCGATTGGGTTTCTTTCGCTATTGGTTTTGGCATTCCTAGTTTCCTGCAGGTAAAGACAAAAGGAGTCAATTCCTTATTATAAATCGTCCTTTCTATCATTAGTTTGATTGTTCCCATTTTCATGATTTTTATTCCTTATTTTTAATATGAAGAGGGATTTTCTTGAAATTACAATATGATTTGCAATATTTAATGGGTGAAAATCATACCTTAGTCTGGGCCCAACTGTTGGATCCATCTAGGGTCTGCAATTGTGCTTCAATGTCGTAATTTATCATTTTATTAGAACCCTTGCATGCCATTGGTGAGGGTTTCTTGTATTAATTATTATGGCATGTATTATTTGCAGTAATTAATTAAATAAAGTGGCTTCCCTTCCATATCCCTTATCTGTTCTTGTTTTTGTTGAAGTCTTATATTAATTAGAACCGTATAGTATGCTATATGAGTCAAAATTTCAAGCTTCGGGATCTTACAATACTCTTTATATTTTTACCAATGAATTCTCTATTTATTAAATTTGTCACTTTGGTGATGGGAAGACAATAGAGTTTTAAATTTTCTCTTCATGATGTGGTCATTAAAGAAACACAAATTCAAAAATTGTTGTTTTTTTGGAAGAGTTTATCATAGTTCTTGGTTATACACTTCATTGGTATTGAGCCTTCTTTAGGTTCCTCCTTTATTGCACATGTTGATTTCTCGAGTATATTTTTGAATAAAATATTTGTACATATGAATTACAGGTATCTACAACAATTTAGACCACCAAATTTGGTGCTTGGTCTTCCTAAAGTTTGTTACATGAATATCATTTTCCAAAAGTTAAGTCCTTGTGTGCTATCAAATGTTGTAAGATGGTACATAGTGAGCTCATCCCATTTCTGACTCATTCATTTTCAAGGGCTAAGTATGCACTCAACTTTAGTGATGACATATGTCTCTTTTAGTTGTACTTTCTTAAGTACAAGAGTGAGGTATTTGTTCCTTTTAATACCTTTAAGGATTTTATTAAGCAACAATTATCCCTTACTATGAATAAAATGTCCAGAAAAAATGGGGGGAGTATGACATTAAGGAATTAAAATATTTTGTAGAAAGTATGGTATGCGACACCAATGTGTACACCCTTCAGGATAATGAAATTTCTAAAAAAGAACTAGTCACTGAAAGAGTGGCCAACTACAAGAACATAGTCTCCTCTTTCTAGGCTAGAACAATGAATTGTGAAAATTACATTCAGAATCGCATGCATCATAGGGGAGTGTTGAATATGAATCCAAAGGAATCTTGGACAAATGTTAAGCCAACTTTTTCTTCTTTCAGATTATTTGGTAATCATGCATGCACCATAAGTTTAGATGAAAATTGTAAATATTTTTAGATGATCCAATTACTTATTTTTGTTGGTAACTATGACAATGTGAAGGTATCTTGGATATTTGATCACATTTATACAAATCCTTGTTTAGAAGGGTTGTCCACTTTGGTCAACAATTTGATTCAACCATTTCTTCTCAATCTTCCCCAAATTTTCTGGCAAAAGATGGTGAAAAAATGGAACAACTTGATCAATGACAAAATTTGAAAAAGACACTTTGTGAACTAAAAAGGCCTAATATATATGGCTATGAGCCAACAAAGTTTATTTATTTTTCCATTCGTTCATTTATTTTTTCAAAATATGCAGTTGAAAAATCCCACACAGTCTTCTGATTATTACAAAATGTTATTTTGTTTTACTGAAACTACAACTACAAAAATCTAGTCTTCTTACTATTACAAAATGTCATTTTGATTACAAAGTTCCATTTTGTTTTACTGAAACTACAATTAAAAAAATATAGTCTTCTTACTATTACAAAATGTCATTTTTTTTTAGTGACGCTAAATCCATGCATTCTTTTTTACTATAAAAAAAATTGGTAAATGCATGTTGCATTTTAATACTATGGACTCAAACGTTCTAGCCATTCTTCGCTATTGAATCCCCAAACTTGTACCAAACCCATGCTAAGTAGAAATATAATACATAGGACTTCCAACAATACAATATAAGAAAAAAAAACCAACCATAAGGGTATTAGTCACTTGAGGAGCAGTAATCGTGCATTCAAGTATATATACAATATATTCATAGGAATTATTGGTCAAGAAACATTCTAGGAAATAAACAATTATATACAATATATTTGTGGGAATTATCGGTCAAGAAACATTCTTGGAAATAAATCATGTTGCTCATGATTCAAACATATAAATATAGCAAGAGAAAT
Source organism: Pinus albicaulis (assembly GCA_034641835.2). Lineage (NCBI taxonomy): Eukaryota > Viridiplantae > Streptophyta > Pinopsida > Pinales > Pinaceae > Pinus > Pinus albicaulis. Next base: position 1,151,404,656 of record CM076580.1, read on the forward strand.
TCGAAATATATAAATACAATCATGGAAATTTTTAGTCATGGAAATCTTTAGAAGCTATTGAAAGAGACATGTTCGCAATTTTTTTTTAAATATACTTCAGGAAGAAATGAACAGAAATTGAATAGTGCATATTTATGCGAAAATAAGACACAATATAGGCCATAAATAGAATTAAATTCTCTCAAAGGAAATCACACAATTTGATATAAAGAACAAGGGTTCTACCTTAATTTCAATTATATACGAAGAAGATAGCTAGAAAAAATACATTTATACGATTACAACCTAGAATCTGTGTGACTCTCACATAAAATGATAATTAGAGAGAATCTAACCGGTACATATTCTCACCTGAAATCTATAACAAGAGAAAGTCTTCTGATTATTACAAAATTTCATTTTGTTTTGTTCAAGTTACAATTACTAAAATCTAGTGTTTTTGAGTATTACAAAATGACATTGTGAAGCTTTATGACTATTGCAAAATGTTATTTTGTTTTTCTAACTCTAAATCCATAAGTCTTCTTAGTAAGAAAAAAATGGTAAATGCATATTGTAATTAACTACTATGTACTCAAAAGTGGTATTGATAGTGCTTACATGAACTATTATTTATATTGATTGTAATTACCCAAACACCAAAATTACTAATAACCATCTTTTACATCTAATAATATAGGTAAAGAATAGAAAATATATTCGAAAATGAATTCACGAAGACTAATAACAATAATTTTATGGCTAATGCATTAGATTGAAGCCCATAAAAAATAAATCAAGAAAACAACAAAAACATGGCACCAAAAAAGAAGACATAGCTCATTGTACATGTATATAACACCAAAACAGTCTAGACACTTAAATTTGAAAAAACCCATTGTTATCTTAGATATGGAAATGATAAATATGCACATCACCATAGGAATTATGCCAAGTTCTAATCAAGTCACCTCAAAAATTGAGAACATATTAAAATTCATGGCAATTAAAATAATATATCATTTGTTATGATGAAAATTATTTGGGATCCTGAACTGATATGGAAAATTAGATATTCGGGCATTGAATAGAATTGTGTAGGTCCCAAGAAGGCATGTGCATAGACGGAGGACACAGAAAATACCATTAAAAATTTATTACACGATTTTACGATATTCGAGAAACTCTTAATGTATGGATGTTGGATAGAGTTCCTCCAAAAATGCATATCTACCGCATTTAGCATCTGAATCATATCAATTTAAGCTATTTTAAGAGGAACACGAAATTTTCAGGTAATACAATGGCTTCTGTAGCATTAAACATTACATTTTGAATATATTTTACTCAAAAACTTCGTGTGAAACGCATCTATTCTTTCTATTCTTACAGAGAGATCCAAAACAAAAATTACATAACTTACAACATTACAAATATAGAAATATGATTGCAAGTTTAACCCATTCACACGGAAACTATCCATAGGAAAATAGGTTACATAGAAAATGAAAAATGAATAAAGATTTTGCATATACAGAGTACATACTCTGTTTTCTCTATTTCGTTTTCTCTATTCAACCAACAAAATTTCATTCGATACAATTTCCACATTAAAACCATATATATTTTGTTTCAGAAAAATCAAAATTCATATTTGCTACTCATCTTGGACTTCTCAACCAACAACTCGTTACTCCGCAAAGAGTTAAGAACACATTTGGAAAAATAACCATTATTAAACACTCATTTTAATGCTCTATTAATAGAACTCACCCATAATCAAAATTTCCCATAGCATTGACTTCTATAAATATATAGAAAAATTAAGAAATATATTTCATGGATGCCTCAATATCAATATCTTCAATTTGGAACCAAACATTGAACCCAAATATATTTATTTTTAATACCCATGTGCCCATATAATGAGCATATGGTTAATATAAACCTATGGTGTAAACAAACAGGATATGATAGATATAAACATATTATGGAACAAAATTCAAACATTTAAAAATTGTCAGGGCTAAATGTTAGCTTTCAAAATTACACACATGTTTCAAAATTATAGACATGTTGAATGTTAGCTTACAAAATTACACATACTAATCACAAATTCAAAACAATACAACAACCAAAAGAAAAAGTGTCTCATGAAACGAAAATTCAAGTTTCGCATTGAAAATCCAATAAAGAGAAAATATAACTACTTAGTCATTCTGTAAGATATAACTAACGTCGACAAGGCAATATTCATGCAAGAGCCAAACAATCGTTGAGCGTCAGGGTGTTTTTCCAGCATAGAAGACAAGATAGATGCCCACTGCCTTCTTTGTTGCTTTGGCACTGATGGGTTTTTCAACACCTATAGGATTTCGAGTATTTAGCAACAACGACTCTATTTGGCACAAACCCATTTGGGTAGGTGAAGAAGTACCATTCCTATTTCTCTTGGAATAGGACTTCTCTATACATGATGCTTCTTCCTACCTGGTCTCTTCGCTAGATTCATTGTGACTCTATCTATGGCCCTTCCCTCATACATGTAGGTTGTGATAGCAGCCGTAATATGCATTTTGACCTGGAATTATTTTTTTTAAAACACAGTGAGGGAGGTCATACTGAGTAAATTTTGACGATCACCTTTAGAACAAAGAACATCAGTATGATATTCTTATAAAACCTACTATGGTGTTGGAATTATACTCCCAACCACTGGCATGAATAAGAAGCGCAGCCACCCACACTTCATCATTTATGTGCAGAGAAGGACAAGCAAGGATCTAAGGCCCAAAGGCATTTTCACGCAACCATAGTAGGCAGAGTACCTGAGCCACGACATTTATTACTTTGAACCACCACTCTAACTTACCTTTGCCCGCAATGCACAATCACAAGTCTTTTCTTTACCATTTAAGCCATTCACCATATGTTATTCTACCTCCGATACGATATCTGGCAGGAGCTACGTAATCTTACCGCATGAGCCAAAGCCTTTTTTTTCACCTTTTTCCTTTGTATTTCCTTTATCGTACTTACCTTTGTTTACCGCTCGCATAACGAACTTCGCATTGTTTACCACTTACTTTCCACCATCCACAAGTTAAGTTATTTGATGTACAATGTGATTGTGCTACCGCACATCATAGTTGCAACCGTTTATGTTTTCCCATAAAGTGTTGCAGCATATGTTATTTGATTCGTGACGTGAACATGCCATCGCACATCATTCCCCCAAGGATTTTTGTTTACCCGTGTTCATGCCAGGTAAGAGTTAAGTTCGCCGATCTACGATCTGTGATAAGGAGCTGGATGTGATGAGGACTGAGAGCCATAAAAATAATATTTGAGATCCGCGTGTTTGTGTTTTTGAATGCATTTTACGTGTCTTTTCGTGTATAAACCAGAATACAACCTGCGTGCTGATTTAATGAAGACATGGGTCTTATGACAGCCCAAGGACAAATGGTTGTTGAATTTCTGTTCAACAATTGAATTGCATTGATTAGATTTATTTTTTCAGGCTTCATCCAATTGTATTAAAAGAAATGTAATTTCATTTTGTAGAGAGAGAGAGTTGAATAGAGAAAGAGAAGTTTGTTCCTCTCCTATGTATTACACTGTTTGTGTATGACTGTTTAATTTCCGCATTATTTTCAGTCTATCTGTTGTGGGGGAAAAAAATCCCTCTGGTTATTGATTTTTTTCAATAATTTCCAACATGGTATCAGAGCAAGTCTAGGCTCTTAGTCAAAGAAGCACGAGCTCGATCTCTTCGTTGTAGAAGATGTAAGATTGGTTTGAGGAGCATATTACTCTAACAGTGAGAAAACTTATGTTTTACACAGAGTTGATTGTTTGTTTACACATTCATAATGGTAGCAGCAGGAACAAGCGTGAAAAATACACAATTAACATAGTTCAATGGTAAAAACTATGATTATTGGGCCATTACAATGAGGGCTCTGTTTTCCTCACAAGATATATGGGAGATGGTGGAAAATGGCTGTCCAGAACCAGTAGATGAAGCACCGCTTACTACTTTGACAATAGCATAAAGAAACTTGCTTAAATACAATAGGAGGAAGGACTCCAAATCCCCCTTCTATCTATACCAAGCAGTACACGAGAGTATTTTCCCAAGGATTGTAGAAGCAACAAAGTCTAAAGAGGCATGGGATATTCTCAAGGCAACCTATCAAGGCATGGAGAAAGTGAAGACAACAAAGCTACAAATTCTAAGGAGATATTTTGAAACTCTATGTATGAAAGAGTCTAATAACATAGACTCATTTCTCAAACATGTGATTGGATTGGTTACCAAGATAAGGTCTCATGGAGAGACACTTGAAAAAAGAAGAATAGTGGAGAAAATATTTAGAATTCTACCTTCAAGATTTGATGCCATAGTAGTGGAAATATAAGAGACAAAGGATCTCTCACAATTTTCACTGGATGAGCTTTGTGCATCCCTGATGTCTCATGAACATACACTGAATAGAGCAACGAACTCCTCATTTGAGCATTATTTCAAGAGAAAAATGTCTTTTGGTCGAGGTAGAGGTCATGAAAGATAAAACTACCAAGGAAGAGGAAGAAGCCCACAAAGAGGTGGGAGAAATATCCCTGCAAGCACAAGTGGAAGGGGCAACAACCAGAATCAAAGTGAAGGCTCAAGCCAACACCCAGCACAAGGAAAAAGGTATGATAAATCCCAAGTCCAATGTCATTATTGTAAGAGGCATGGGCATTATGCCAATGAATGTAGAAAGAAACAAAATGACATGAATAATAGGAAAAATGTTAATTTTTCAAAAGAAAATCAGAACCAGAGTAATGTGCTTTTAACATGTAATGTAGCACAAGAAAAACAAGAAGATGTATGGTTATTAGATTCAGGATGTATCAAACACATGACAGGAAACATAGCAATGTTTCCCAATCTAGACGAGAGTGTAAACTCTGAAGTGACAATGGGGACTAAAAGAAAAGTCTCTATCATGGGAAAAGGAAGAGTATCTATACTCACAAGAAAGGGAGAAAATAAATTTTTGTCACATGTCTATTATGTACCTGGCCTACAATGTAACCTTCTGATCATTGGATAGCTCATGAATAAGGGCTACAATGTGCTTTTTAAGAATAAAGTGTGTACAATCATGGACATACCTCCAAGTAACAAGGTCATTTCATAACTACATATGCCAAAGAATAGGATGTTTCCTCTCAAAATCAGAATAGACTTTAAGGAAGGAGGTGTGGTAGTAGCAGTCACACAAGAGGTATTTCAAGAAGAGGTGAAAGATGAAAACTGGTTATGGAATTTGAGATTTGGACATCTCAATTTTGGAGGTTTGAACCTCTTGCATAGAAAAGGGATCGCAAAAGGATTACCACTAATTGAGAAACTAGACATCCTATGTGAAGGCTGCATCTTGGGAAAACAACACAGAGAAGCATTCCCAGTAGGGAAGAGTATAAGGGCAAAAGCACCCTTAGAGATTGTCCACTCATATTTGTGTGGACCAATGCAAATGCCACCATTGGCTCGCAGTCGCTATGTCTTGAAATTTATAGATGATTATACAAGAAATACATGGGTTTATTTCTTGAAACAGAAGAGTGAAGTGTTTGAATAGTTATACCACTCCAAAGTTCTTGTTGAGACACAGAGTGAGCACTACATCAATGTCCTAAGAACTGACAAAGGTGGAGAATACATCTCCATAGATTTCCTATGTTTCTGTAGGTAAAATGACATACAGAGAAGTTTACCAAAAGGTACACACCACAAAAAAATGATGTTGCAAAAATAAAGAATAAGACCATCATGGACATCTTCAAAAGTATGTTGAAGGCAAAGAATTTGCCAAATGAGTATTGGGAAGAAGTTGTCAACTCTATAGCGTATATTTTGAATAGATGTCCAACCAAACTTGTTATGAACAGAGGTCCTGAAGATGCATGGAGTGGAACAAAGTAGTTTGTCACTCACATGAGAGTACTTCCATTCGTGGCATATGCACATGTCTCAGATCAATTAAGGAAGAAGTTGGATAGCAAGGGGGAGAAGTGTATCTTTGTTGGATACAGTGACGAATCAAAGGCCTAGAAACTCTATAATCCATCCACCAAGAAATTTATAATTAGCAGAGATGTGCATTTCATTGAAGAAGAAGCTTGGGATGGAAGCTTAGAGAAAACAGTGAATTTGAAGACATGTATGTCTCGTGAAGAAAAAGAGGAATGCACAACATCAAATAATTCCTCCACAACAGCTCCTCCTCCACTTACATAATAACAAAAAACCACACCACAAGGAAGCAACATAACAACCTTGGGAGATCAAGGAAGTGTTGCTTCAAGCACACCACAGGGATCTGAAACTCCCTCGAGTTCAAGTGGAACTCCAAGCACACCAAGAAGACCAAGGTTTAGAAATTTGAGTGAAATTTATGAGCAATAAGTTGATAATAATAATGGTCTTAATACTTTATTTGCTTTGTTTTGTCATGTTTATGACCCAATTCATTTTGAATATGGACTAAAAGAAGAAAAATGGATTGAAGCAATGAATGAAGAGATTGGAGCAATAGAAAAGAATGGCACATGGGAGTTAGTGGACCTCCCATAAGGTAAAGAAGTCATTGGAGTAAAATGGGTCTATAAGACCAAGAGGAATGTTGAAGGTAAGATAGAAAGGCATAAAGCAAGACTTGTTATGAAAGGTTACAAGCAACAAAAAGGAAGACATTATGAAGAAACCTTTGCACCAGTTGCAAGGATGGAAACAGTGCAGACAGTGTTGTCTATAGCAACACAATAGAAGTGGAAAGTCTACCAAATGGATGTGAAATCAAAATTTCTGAATGGAGTGTTGAAAGAGGAAGTATATGTTGAAAAACCTTCAGGCTATGAGATTGAAGGCCAAGAGCACAAAGTGTGCAAGTTGAAGAAAGCTCTTTATGGGCTGAAGCAAGCACCAAGAGCATGGTACAACAAGATCGATGCTTACCTCACAAAAAATGGGTTTGAAAAATGTGATGGTGAACCCACACTCTACATTAAATAAAATGACGCTAAAATCATTATTGTTGTTTTATATGTAGATGATTTAATCTTTACTGGCAATGATGTTTCTCTCATTGCAGATTTTAAAGAAGTCATGAAGGGTGAATTTGAAATGAGTGACTTGGGCTTATTGAGATACTTATTGGGCATAGAAGTAAAGAAAAATGAAAAGATAATTTTTATTTCCAAAACAAAATATGTTGCAAAAGTGTTGAAAATGCTTAACATGTAGAACAACAAACAAGCAGTAACTCCAAATGTCATAGGTTTAAAATTAAGAAAATAATATTGCAGCTAGAATGTCGATCCGACATTGTATAAGAGCATAGTTGGAAGCCTCATGTATTTGACTCCAACTAGGCCTGATATTATGTATGTTGTAAGTTTAATTTCCAGATTCATGGAGACACCAAAGGAGACACATTGGCAAGTAGTGAAAATAATTCTTAGGTATGTGAATGGAACAAAGGAGTATGGTGTTCTATACTCCTCAACAGATAATTTTAATTCGATTGGTTACACTGATAGTGATTGGGCTGGAAGTGTAGATGATAAAAAGAGCACATCTTGGTATGTGTTTCATTTGGGATCGGGAGCCATTTCATGGGCTTCCAAGAAGAAACCAATAGTTTCTTTATCAATAGTAGAAGCAAAATATGTGGCAGCAACAGTAGCAGCATGCCAAGTAGTATGGATGAGAAGGATGTTGAGAGATTTGTGTCATGAGAAAGACAAAGGAACCACAATTTATTGTAATAATATCTCAGAAATAGAATTATCAAAGAATTATGTTTTCCATAAGAGAACAAAGCACATAGATGAAAAATATAATTTTATAAGAGAATTGGTTAACAATGGTGAGATTATTTTGCAGCATTACAGGACAACGGAACAATTCGCTGATATCTGCACAAAGCCATTAGCACAGAAAAGTTTTGAGTATCTCAAAAAATGTCTGGGAATGACTGATGGTGGTAGTTATCATTAAGGGGGAGTGTTGGAATTATAATCCCAACCACCGCCATGAATAAAAAGCGGCAATAGCTCACACTTCATCAATTCTGTGCAGATAAGGGAAATAAATGATCCAAGAGCCTGAAGTTGTTTTCATGCAACCACAAAAAACAGAGTACCCAAACCATCCTCTATGTTTATTAATTTGAACCAATACTTTAACTTACCATTGCCCATAGTGTACAATCGCAAGTCTTTTGTTTTACCATTTAATCCATTCACCATATGTTATTCTACCACTGATGCGATATCCAGAGGGACCTACCTTAATCTTACCGCATGAGCCAAAACCTTGTTTTGCACCTTTTTCCTTTTTATTTCCTTTCTCACACTTACTTTTGTTAACCTCTCAGAGAGTGCACTTCGCATTGTTTACCACATACCTACTTCCATCTGCAAGTTAAGTTATTTTACGTGTGATGTGATTGTGCTACTACACATCACAATCGCAACCGTTTATGTTTTCCCATAAAGTGTCATAGCATATTTTATTTGATTTGCGACATGATGGTGCCATCACACATCGCTCCCACAACGGTTTGTGTTTGCCTGTGTTCACTCCAGTTAAGAATTAAGTTTGCTGATCTGTGATCTGTGATAAGGAGTCAGATGTGATGAGGACTCAGAGCTAGAACAAATAATATTTGAGATCTGCCAATTTCGTTTTTGGAACACATTTTATGTGTCTTTTCATGTATAAACAAAAATATGGCCTGCGTGCCGATTTAATGAAGATATGGGTCTTCTGATAGCCCAAGGAGAAATGGTTGTTGAACGTTTGTTCAAAAATTGAATTGCATTGATTAGATTTAGGTTTTTAGGCTTTGTAAAATTGTATTAAAATAAATGTAATTTTATTTTGTTAGAGAGAGAGTTGAATAGAGAAAACGAGGTTCATTCATCTCATGTGTATTATGTTGCCTATTTATGACTGTTTAATTTCTGCATTATTTTTAGTCTCTATGTTTTTGGAGAAAAAAATCACTCTGGTTATTGATATCGTTCAATACTTTCCAACATATGGCTGAGCAAGAGGAAATTTTTAATATAAAGGAATAGGGTTATAACTTATGCCCTTGATGAAGAAAACTAGTTATCCTTGAACACTTAGGTGAAAATAGCACACCGAATTGGTGGATGAACATTATGTGGTTGACTGATTTCCTTTAATGGAGAGAGTTTGATAAAATTTCCATCACATATGAAGAGGAGAGGTATATGTTAGTTTATATTGAAGATATTTCTTTCAAAAAAATTGTGTTTGAGGATGTGGTTGAATAATTTCCTTTAATGGAGAGTGAGCTTGATAACAGTTCCATAACATACGAAGACGAGAGGTATATATTAGTTGATATTGAAAACATCAGTTGATATTTAAAAATATTTTTAAATATACATTTCAAAATGTTGAACAAAAATGTAATACTACAAGTTCAAATTCATGCCAAAATAAGAAATGGCTGAGGTCACAGCTAGAAGTAATGTTTCTGAAATAAAATCACACAATTTGATATAAATGAAAGACGGTTTGACACTAATTTCCATTAAATACCAAGAAAAGAGTTTTAATAAGCACATTTATACGATGAATATGGAGTCACTAAAAGGCCTAGTCTTAAGATAAATTAATTCTCAAAATATTTTGCCTTGAGATAAATCAATTCTTAAAATATTTTTCTCCGATTATGAAATCTATGTGACTCTTGGTTAAAATCATAATTAGAGAGACCCTGACTGGTCCATATTCACACTCAGAATCCAGAACAAGAGAAAATGGAGTTGTTATCAATGAAAACTAGGAAGGGAGCCGTGAGAAAAAGTTAACATCGTGAACCAAACTGCTTTACCTGTAGGAATAACGAAACATATCAAGGTTGTAGCATAGCCTGAATACTTTAAGTGAATATGCTAAAATAATTTTGATCATAAGTCATTGAAGTAGTTACGTGGACCGAAGAACTCCAGCAAGAAACCCTACAAACAGAGTCACCATTAGTAACCCAGACATGATTCGAAACCCAACAAATGGAAGTACAGGAATGACTAACCTAGAAGATATCCTGCATTATATGAGAGTAGGGGTAGTGAATCAACCCGATCAAAAACCATAAACTATAAATAAAACTTGTAAATTGTTCAAGGTAAATCATTGGTACCCATCAGAAAACCATAAACTATAAATAAAACTTATAAATTGTTGGTACCCATTAGAAAAGAAATAAAAATTTGGGTTTACCTTGAAGGATGGAGTCAGGACTTTGGAAGCTTTCCTCCTGGAAATTCAAGGAGCAGGCAATTACCGGAGAACCTAAGAACCCCTCGACCTGAATCTCGTGTTTAGTTAACTTGTTGCTCATTTTTAGAGCGGTTTGCGACAAGGATGTGTAGGAGAGGATTTCATAATAGAGGTTGTGCAGGGAGAATTTCATAACTCACTAATACATGTGGAATCAATCCTATGGCCTAACCGAATTCTATAGTATAACGCCCAAATTAATGGCACACGATATCACAAATGGAATGGATACCACAACAAAAATACCTCACACGGGAATTTAATTTCTAAACTAGTATAATAAATTTTTTTAACTACCAATAAAGTTATATAATCAATATTAATATTCAATATTATCGTAAGAAGGGTGCATGTAAACCAAGATGTGCTTCCTTAATATAAAATCATAACAACCACCTACATCATAACATCATATGAGAGGATGTTGCCTGCAACAGTAAAATTGTGGTTTGAAATAGAGGGCTTTCCTCCTTGTGATTGATCAACAGTGTCAATGGATGTAAACAAAAGTCTGAAGAGAGTGGTATCATGAAACCAAATTTCCTTCAACAAAAAAACCAAATTGATTATCAAATCTTATTCTTTTAAAATGATTAAAATTTTTTATTTTTTAAAATGAAATTTCCAAATTGACAATCAAACTGATAATCAAATACTATTACTATAAACCTAAATTCCACTTATGATAAATTTCCAAATTGAAACAGAAATTCATAAAATGAAAAGAAAAAAAAATCCAATGAATAATGCAAGTTGAGTTTCTATTTTGTCAATATCCTTTTATTTTGATTAATTCATCTTTAATGTGACATAATACAACTAGTATCAAAAATTTATCCACTTAACCAAGTTATTTTCAATCTTTTTAATTATTTCCTGCAAGAGCTGAATTTGTCATTAACTAGTTGTTAACTAGTAATATGGGATTTTAGTTATTATTTGTTTTAAAAAGAATAATAAGAAAATTATCATTTCTTGAAAATTTTTTTATTTTTTTATTTGGAAATAATTTTTTTTATGGAATTGGTTTCATAAAAAGTAAAAAGGTTGATGGTAAAAGTATTCCAAGAACTGAAGGTTGGTTGGACACTTTGAGTAGTTACCTGTTCCCCTGAGGATAAGAGGCATATTCCAGTGAGGAATAGGGGTTCTGTTCAGATAGTAAGGAAGAGAGTGTGAAATTTTCCTGAGCTAGTAGAAACCAATGAAAATCACACAACATTCCTGAGAGTTTATGGTACTGACTACAGAAGGGTCCTAAGGTCCCAGCAAAAACTACTATCAACCTATACCTCTCAAGAATGGAGCACGGGGGCAAGAGGAGGATGTTATTTCCTCTCTTGACGGTTGGGAGGAACATCATCAAAAGTGTTCATATTCAGATAAGTTACTGGTTATTTTTGGTGTTTAAAATATGCAAGAACAGTACTATAAGATTTGTACGCTAGTGTGTGTTATTTATTTATTTAATTGTAAGTTGCATTAGGAATGCTCTAATGACAGAAATGAGAAGGTTCTAAAAAATAGTGGTGAACTTTGTAAATTTATTTTTGGAATCGATAAATTAACTGTAAAAGAAAATATTGTTGCAACGCAAGGAAAACTGCTAATGGACAACCTAGTAATACAATAATGAAATGTGTTATTCTGTTCCATAAAGCAGTAGTTTCCATTACATAAATTTAAAATAAATAGAAACAAGTATTTAAAAAGTGGGATAAGCTATATGAACTACTATTACAAACTGTAGCATTCCAAATTATATAGTAGAATTATAAAACCTTGCTGGTCTGGTCTAAACCCTTGAGGAGCTAACTGTCGATTTTGGGTACAAGTAGAACCTCAACCTAGAACTTGTCATTGCTCAATCCTAACTATACATGGATAAAGAAATAGGTGGTCTGGTCACCAAATCTAAACAAGGATAAAATTCCGGTGTGAAAAACCTCGAAATAGCAAAAAGAAAATAAATGTGGAAGGATAACAGATACTTCATTTCTTTTCCAAAGCTAAAATAGTACACACAAAAAGAGCATATATTTGAGTTGATACACATTGAGAAATACGCAGATTAATATAGAACTAACATGTGTCGGCTAGAGGCTTGGACCCTACTATAATAAAGTAGACATCATTTTATTTCATTCAATCAAAAATAATTAACTATATTTGCGAAGCCAAAGATGTGAAATTACAACCATCAGAATAGTGCAGAACTGATATTACAGATTAAACCTTTACAAGCAGTTAAATCGATACATATGTTTAAGTACAATATGAAGGGAGTACAAGAAAATGCATTACTTCAAAAATGGTTCTGTCCACAAATAAAAATAAATACATTCAACTGAGACTACTTCCCCGAGACCAAAGGGATTAGTTCAGAGGGGGAAACTCATTAGAGAGATAAACAGTAAATGACGGAGAAGTAAGGAAACAATTTTTCTGTTACTATAAAAACTAAGCATCTTAAGCCGAGTGATGTCCAAACAAGTTCTCTAGAGCTGAGACATAGTATATTGTGGAGCTGGGCACATCAAAAACAGGAATACCTTAAAAGGAGCAGTGATACTTCAGCTGAGAAGAAACCCTAAACAGTTGACCATGAGAAAAAATAGTGTAGAATCGAGTTCTTGTATAAGGTACCTGCAACAACAAGTTTTCAAAATCTGGTAAGGAAGAGCGCAAAAGATAAATACCCAAAATGCAAGTTCAAAAATAACCCAGAAAAAGGGATATAGAAAACTATATACCTGTAACGGTAATTCCTCCAACTGAAATGTCGATCCCTTTATTGAAAGAGTGAGATGGGAGAAACGTGAGTGATTGAAAACAAATCCTCATAAATATGAAGGTATAAATTGAGTGTTGGAAGAATAACAGTAAAAAAATAAAATAAGAAATAACCAAGAACACAAAATTTACCTTTGTATTCAAACAGTGTGGAGCTTATGCATTGCAGAGACACTGAAGTAGTATTTCCGTATCTCTGTAGAGGGCGCACACCAAACAAAATTCATCCCAGCTCACGGAATCCTCAAACGTTAAATAATGGAAAATGGTTTAAAACACTATAAAGTGGAATACTTTAAGACGAATAGTAGAACCTGCAGAAATGAGGGTCGAAACCCCAACATCAACCTTTGGGAGGTTTGCAGACCATTTCATCGCATAGGAAGAAGAGAAATGAGGGAAACGGTTAGAGTTGCGAGGTATTACCCTGCGTTTTCTTGGCATTAGTTCCTCACAATAGATCTTCCAAGAGATTGGATGGAGCACAGATTGGCAGGTGGACCATTGGTAATCCAACCACGGTTATCCCGAGAAATGAGTGTGGCACGAGTAAATGAAAAGCGCCAGGACATGACAAGATTTACAATAATACGAAGAAAATACAATTAAGATATAGATCATTTATGCTAAGGGCATCAGAGGTTTTAAAACTATTGTTCTGGGGTTTTAAACCTTAGAATCATATAACCTTTGAGTATATGCGAAATTAAATTTATATGCCAAGTTTGCACCGTTATTAAAATAAAAAACAAATAACTTACTTACATTAATATGAAATTAGGATTGTTGTACTATGATATATATAACGCAACTGTCAACAATAATATGGTATGTTCAAAACAAAGGTTCATAAATATGTTTTGTATTTTTTTATGGTAAGAAATATTTTTGCTTTTACCTGTGTGGTAATGTAATTTAGTTAAGTGTTACAACTAGTATCAGAGAAATGTTCGCTTGCTAGGACCTTAGGGGTGATCTAATGATTTACGTTGTGTGTATACTGATGCACAGAAAAGAAGCATAACATGAGATGCTATGAGAACGGGGTTAACAAGAAAACCACCCGAGAACATCGGGGAACCCCAACCATGACCAGAAATGAATCCTGAGACGTGGATTCAGCTGAGTGTGGATCAACACCAGTAAACAAGTAGACTGTTGGATGAACAACAACACCAAACTAGCATATTTTTAAATACAGTGCAGAAGCTATAGGAAGAAATGGTGCGGGTTCGAAGTGATAATGAGCGCTTGATGCAAGAGCAAGAAAATATACTTAAGAGCCTTTCAGGTAAGAAGAATCAGGGAATGAAAGAACCAAGTCCTGATAGAGACATGCAGGAAGGTAACGAGAAACAAGGAAGGGACCACACTACTAACAGAGTGGAAATAAGCCCTTCACAGTGAAGCAACAAAAACAGAAATTATAATGAAGCAGAGTCTGGCAATGTGTCAGATCAACAAGAAGTTAACAAGAAAAAAGTGGAGCTTCAAGGTGAGTTTCGAAAAATAAAATGACCTACATTTGATGGAGAAGCTAAGGAAGTGGCAGAGGCTTGGTTGATAAATATGAATAAATATTTTCAAGTGTACAAGTACAACAACAACCTAAAATCCAAATTTACCATATATCAGTTGAGAGAGAAAGCCACCCTGTGGTGGGAGGAAGTAAAGAATGTTCGTAGCATTGATGATCAAGATGTTACATGGGAATCAATCTAGTAATATTTTAAAGATAAGTATTTGACAGAACGTTTTTACGACGAGAAATCTAAAGAATTTCATGACTTGAAGCTGGGACAAATGACCATGGATGAGTATACTACCAATTTCACGTCTCTGTTAAGATATGTTCCATAACTCAGAGATGAAAATGCTAAGGTTCAAAGATTGTTGAGCATTAGACCAACACATATGAAGGAACGAATTGATTTCATATATCCTAGAACCATGGACGAAGCCATTCGTAAGGCACGAATGTGCTACGAGCAGTCGAAGGAAAAAGGGGAAGTGGTCAAAAGTTGGCAGCCAAGAAAAGGACAGAAAAAAAACTCAAACTTCAAGCGTTCGAAAAGTAATAATTTTAACAATTCTGCACGAAGTTCTGTAAGAAAGAAGTTTGGCAGAAATCATCAAAGAACCCAATGGCCAGCTGAAGAGAGGCCTACTGACGCTTCTAGAAAACCTAAGCAAGGACAAGTGTCCAAGCCACCTTTGCAGTGTTGGAGGTGTGGCGAGGTAGTTTATTATAAAAATTTCCCAAAGTGAGGGAGAAGTGAAACAGTTGCAAACTTGCAGGAGGCTTCTACAGTAGGTCATGTGGCTCAAAACATACCTTGAATTAACGCAACATTGGATGATCGACAGGCAGATTATCAGCCAACAATGATAGAGTTGTAAGGTAAGTTACTGTCTTAATCTGTTTCTATTTTGGTTGACCCGGGTGGAATTATAAGTTATGTTAATCCCAAAATAGTGGAAGTATGTAAATTAAAAGGTCAAAAATTCAAAAATCATTGGCTAGTACAGCTAGCCACAGGAGCAAAAAGAAACGTAACTGCAAAAATTCCAAATTTCTCAATGGAAATTACAGAACAACAGCTAAATGTGGACTTGAACATATTTCCATTAGGGTCCTATAATGTTTTTTTGGGTATGGATTGGCCCAAAAAACATTGGACCTTGGTGGACTGTAAAGAAAATATTATTTATTATAGAATGCAAAATGGAACACGCAAAGAGATTCAAGGAATCAAGAAATCGCTACATCTACATCGTATTACAACATCCCAAATGAATAAGTGTATGAGGAAGGGATGTTAGATTTATGCTATCCGGGTGGGATAGGAAAATTCCAAGGATAAATCTCCTATGCTGGAGAACATACCAGTGGTACAAGATTTCATGGATGTATTTCCGGAAGATATACTTGGATTACCACCAAGAAGAGATATTTATTTTACCATTGAATTAATACCAGGAGCATAACCTAGGTCAAGGGCTCCTTATAAAATGAGTATTACAGAATTAAATGAATTAAAAATGCAGTTACAAGAACTACTTGACAAAGGATACATTCGTCTGAGTGTGTTCCCTTGGGGAGCACCAGTGTTGTCCATAAAGAACAAGGACAAAACCATGCGAATGTGCATGGACTATAGATAGCTCAATAAATTAATAGTCAAAAATAAATATCCTTTACCATGGATTGAAGATCTATTTTGACCAGGTGAAGGTGTCCATAGTATTCTCAAAAATATATTTAAGGTCTGGATACCACCAGATCTGAATCAAGTATGAAGATATTTATAAGACTGCTTTCCATACCAGGTATGGGAATTGTGAGTTTGTGGTGTTACCCTTTGGGTTAACAAATGCACCAACGACATTTATGAGGTTAATGAATGGTATATTTCACCCTTTCCTGGATAACTTTGCACTCATATTTATTTATGATATTTTAGTTTATTCTAAGAAACAGTAAGAACATAGAGAAAATCTAAGTATTGTGCTGGAAATGTTAAGAAAACACCAGTTGTACGCTAAGTTCAGAAAATGTGATTTCTTCAAACATAAATCAAGTAGTTAGGCCATGTTATTTTAGCAGAAGGGATTACTGTTGATCCAGAGAAAATCAATAAAATCATGGAATGGTAGGTACCCAAAAATCTAGCGAATATTTGAATCTTTATGGGATTGGCTAGGTACAATCGAAGATTCATTGAAGGATTCTCCATAATTTCTTTTCCAATCACCTCTTTGCAAAGAAAAGGAAAATTATTTAAGTGGACTAACGAGTGCCATAATAGTTTTGAGATGTTGAAGTAGCTATTGACCACTGCACCAGTGTTGAGGATAGCTAACCCAAACAAAGAATTTGAAGTTTGTACAGACGCTTGTAAAGAGGGAGTTGGGGTAGTTTTATCTCAGGAAGGAAAGGTAGTGGCCTATGAGTCAATAAAATTAAAAGAGCATGAGCAAAGATATTTAGCCTATGATCCGGAGTTAACAATAGTGGTACATGCACTTAGCAAAGATATTTAGCCTATGATCCGGAGTTAACAATAGTGGTACATCCACTTAGGGTATGGAGACACTACCTGCTGGGAAAGAAGTTTGTATTAAATACTTATCATAGTAGCCTAACCAGTTACTTCAAACAAGCTGATTTAAACTCTTGAAAGGCAAGATAATATTCCTTCCTAAGTGAGTTTGATATGGACATTCAGCATGTGAAGGGTAATGATAATTGGGTCGCGGATGACTTAAGTAGGAAGTTGCATTATGTTTATGAGCTTTACCATAATCAGCTTGAATGGAAATTCTTGTATCAAGTAAAAGAGGAAGAACACAAGGATCCTGAATATCAATTCCTATGGCAACAAATGGAGGAGGCTAGAAAGCAAGGAAACACTTCTAAATATGGAGTTAGTAAAGAACAAATGCTAACCTTTAGAGGAAATTTTTATATACCAAACCCTGTGGATCTAAAGGAGCTAATCATGAATGAATATCATTGAAGTAATTATGCAGGACACCCAGGATACTAGAAAATGTTAACTTCTATTAGAAAAATAGATTTTTGGCCTAGTATACGTAGAAACATTACTGAATACTTAAACAAATGTTTGGAGTGTCAAGAGGTCAAGGTGGAGCATTGACATCCCACATGATTGTTACAACCCATACCAGTACCTGAATCGAAGTGGGAGGTCATATTTGTAGACTTCGTTACGGGTTTACCTCAGTCGAAGAGGCACAATGAATCAATTATGGTGGTAATTGACAGGTTGAGTAAGTCTGCACATTTTTATACATGTATAGTCTACTTACAAGACTGTATAGATAGCAGATATTTTCATGAGAGAAATATTCAAACTGCATGACATTCCAAAGACTGTTATTTCAGACATAGATGTGAAGTTTACTTCAACATTCTGGAAAAGTTTTTTTATAGGTCTGGGGAACCAAATAAACTTTAGCACTACTTATCATCCCCAGATGGATGGTCAAACAGAGCGAGTAAGAAAAGTTTTGGAAGACATGTTGCGCATGTACGTGATGCAATAGCCAACTAAATGAGAAGAGTATTTACACCTCGTTGAATTTTCTTACAACAATGGTTATCAGGAGTCCCTGAAGATGAGTCCTTTCGAAGCTCTATATGGGAGGTAATGTCGCACACCCATAAATTGGAGCAGCCTTGAAACGAAACTAATGTTGGGACCATAAATGCTGGCTAAAATGGAATCATAGGTAAGTAAGATCAGGAAAAAATTGAAAGCTACACAAGATCTGTAGAAGATATATGCAGATAAGAAGAGGACTTATTGAGAATTTGAGGTGGGTGATCATGTGTATGTGAGGATCAAACCCAAGAAGAGTACCTTGAGGTGGGCCTCTTGTGCCAAGATAGCCCCCAGGTTCTGTGGACCCTTCCAAATTTTAGAAAGGGTTGGACCTGTGGCATATCTACTGGCTTTACCCAGCCACATCCAAGTACACCATGTGTTTCATGTGTCCTTGTTAAAGTGATATGTGCATGATTTGAATAACATAATTCATTGGCAGAATATTCAAGTAGGATAGAATTAGAAAATCCTAACTTGAAGCATGAATTCTTTATAAAAATTTGACAATAAACTTTATCGTTTGCAGGTAGAGTCGGACGACGAGTTTCTGGTGGAGCCTCAACACATACTCGACAGGAGAGAAATTATGCTCCGGAAGAGAGTCATCACACAGGTTAAAGTGCAGTGGAAGCACTTCAACCTATATGAGGCTAATTGGGAAGATGAGGGATTTGGGCGCGAGGCTTACCCAAAGCTATTTTCTAAGCTGGAGTGAAACACCGAGGATGGTGTTACTTCTAGGGGGAAAGTTGTAATAGTTGAATTTGACATTAAGTAGTTGTTAACTAGTAATATGACATTTTAGTTATTATTTATCTTAAAAAGAAAAATAATACAATTATCATTTCTAGAAAAATAATTTATTTTGTTATTTGGAAATAAAATTGGTTATGGAATTGGTCCCATAAAAATTAAAAATGATAATGGTAAAAGTATTCCAAGAACTGAAGGTTGGTTGGATAGTTTGAATAGTTACGTATTCCTCTAAGGATAAGAGGCACATGCCAGTGAGGAATAGGGGTTATGTTCAGAGAGTGAGGAATATAGTGTGAAAGTTACCTGAGCTGGTAGAGACTAGTGGAAATCACACATCGTTCCTGAGAGTTTCTGGTACTAACTGGACAAGGGTCCTGAGGTCACAACAGAAACTACTATCAACTTGTACCTTTCAGGAGTGGAGCACGGGACCAAGAGGAGGACGTAATTGACTCTCTTGAAGTTTGGGAGGAACATCATCAATAGTATTCACATTGAGATAAGTTACTGATTATTTATGGTATTTAAAATGTACATTGGTGTGTGTTATTTATTTATTTACTTGTAATATGTATTAGGAATGGTCTAATGATGGAAATGAGAAGGTTCTGAAAAATAGTGGTGAACTCTGTAAATTAATTCTAGAAATTGATAAGTTAATTGTAGAAGAAAATATTGTTGCAATGCAACGAAAAATGCTAATGGAAAACCTAGTAATGCAATAATGAAATGTGTTAGTATGTTTCATAAAGCAGTAGTTTCCATTACATAATTTGAAAATAAATATAAATAGGAATTTAACAAGTTGGATAAGGTATATGAACTACTATTAAAAACTGTAGCATTCCAAATTATATAGTAGAATTATAAAATCCTGTTGGTATGGTCTAAACCCTTGAGGAGATAACTGTCAATTCTAGGTAAGAGGAGAACCTCAACCCATAACTCATCGTTGCTCGAGCCTAACTATACAAAAACAAAGAAACAGGTCACCAAAGCTTATACAGGAGAAAATTCCACTGTGAAAAACCTCGAAATAACGAAAACAAAATAACTGTGTAAGGACAAGAGATACTTCATTTCTTTTCCAAAGCTAAAATAGTACAGAGAAAAATAACATCTATCAGAGTTGATAAACATTGAGAAATACGTAGAGTAAAATCGAATTAACATGGGTCAGGCAGAGGCTTGGACCCTACTATAATCAAGTAGACATCATTTTATTTCATTCAATCGAAAATATTTAACTGTATTTGTGAAGCCAAAGATGTGAAATTACAACCATTACAATAGTGTGGAGCTGATATTACTGATTAAACCTTTACAAGCAGTTAAATCAATAAATATGTTTAAGTACAGTCCGAAGGGAGTACAAGAAAATGCATTACTTTGAAAATGGTTTTTTCAACAAATCAAAATAAATACATTAAACTGAGACTGCTTTCCCAAGACCAAAGGGACTGGTTTAGAGGGAGAAACTCATTAGAGAGATAAACATTAAACGATGAAGAAGTTAGGAAACAATTTTTTTCTCATTGTCAAAACTAATCCTCTTAATCCAACTAATGTCAAAACAAGTTCTCTGGTGTAGAGACAGAGTATATTGTGGAGCTGGGTGCATAAAAGATAGGAATACCTAAAAAGGGGCAGTGGTACTTCAGCTTAGAAGAAACCCTAAACACTCAACCATCAGAAAAAATATAGTAGAAACGGGTTCTCATATAAGGTACCTGCAACAACAAGTTTTCCAAATCTAGTAAGGAAGAGCGAAAACGAGAAATACCCAGAATGCAAGTTCAGAAATAACCTAGAAAATGGGATATAGAAAACTATATACCTATATTTGTAATTCCTCCAATCGAAACGCGGAATCTTGAACTGAAAGAGTGAGATGAGAGAAAGGTGAGTGATTGAAAACAAATCCTCATAAATATTAAGGTAGAAATCAATTTTTGGAAGAATAGCAGTCAGAAAAACAAACAAGAAATAACCAAGAACACAAAATCTACCTTTTTCTTGGAGCAGTGTGGAGCTTCCGCATTGTAGAGACACTGAAGTAGTAGTTATGCGTCTCTGTAGAGGGCGCACACCAAACAAAATTCATCCCATATCACAAAACCCTGAAACGTTAAACAATGGAAAGTAGTTTAAAACACTGTAAAGTGGAATACGATTAGAGGAATAGTAGAACCTATAGAAAGGAGGGTGGAAACCCCAACATCAACCCTTGGGAGGTCTGTAGACCATTTCATCGCACAAGTAGAAGAGAACTAAGGGAAACAATTAGGGTTGCAAGGTATTAGCCTGCATTTTCCCGCCGTTAATTCCTCACTAGAGATCTTCCAAGCGATCGGATGGAGCACAGATGGGCAGGTGAACCATTGGTAATCCAACCACGGTTATCCCGAGAACTGAGTATGGCATGAGTAAATGAAAAGCACCAAGACATGAAAAGATTTACAATAATACGAGGAAAGTCCAATTAAGATATGGATCATTTATGCTAGGGGCATCGAAGGTTTTAAAACTATTGTTCTGAGGTTTTAAACCTTAGAATCATATAACCTTTGAGTATATGCGAAATTAAATTTATATGCCAAGTTTGCACCATTATTAAAATAAAAAATGAATAAAGTACTTACCATTAATACGAACTCAGGATAGTTGTACTATGATATATATAACGCGACAGTCAACAATAATATGGTATGTTCAAAACAAAGGTTCATAAATATGTTTTGTAATTTGTTATGGTAAGAAATAATTTTTTTTTAGTGTGTGGTAATGTAATTTAGTTAAGTGTTACATTTCCACCAGCCTATGGAATCACAATAAACCGGTTGATATGAATGGATGCTTATCATTATTGCTAGAGGATGGTATATTAGTTTAAATAAATAAAATCATACACATAACTACATTATTTCCAATTATATTAATGCTTCCCAATAACTTATGGAATCACAATATTTAAGTGGTCATGGATGTTTGATTAAATAAATAAAATAATATTGAAAAAAAATAAGTATTATATCAAATATAATCATATTAGAAGAAGATACATTGACACCTTTCTGTCACTTTTTGGGTATCATAAATTTTCACACATCAAAAAATAAAATAAAAATAGTTGTAAATTCAACCACATCAAAAAATTAAATATTAAATATAATTCAACCACGTATCCTCCATAAATACAAGGTGTTACATAATGAAAATCATAATATATTTTCTAGTTGACTACCAAAAATACCATAAGTCGATATTTATTACGTCGTAAGGCGTCATTATTTGAAAACAATTCTCCTGCCCATGTGTACTATTGCTGATCATCAGATCTATTGTTAGACGATTGAAGAGTGCACAGCCATAGATTAAAATACAGTTAAAAAAATGAAACATAATTAAAACCTTAACATTTATAACTAAAACCTTAATATTCATCCTTCTTTCCGACCTAATTGCCACATTTATCGCAGAGAAGGGGCAGCTGGAACAAATCCTTTGCTGTAGGATGAGCGACAGATCCTTTGCTGGAGGAGGAACGACAGCTTGGTAGTTATTACTTAGTTGCAGGTAGCTTTGAGTTTTTCTTTTAAATGTGTTTCTTTCAATTATCCATCATCTATCTCTTTTGTTCCAGCGATTTGTTCCAGTGAAGAAGCGAAGAATTTGTTCTAGTGAAGAAAGCTACTGCGTCTGAGTGCTGCTAAAGTAAAGTGAACTTCTACTGTGCATCAAGGATGCTGCTAAAATCTGCTACTCTGACACGTGCTGAACTCTGCCACTCTAAGACAGAGGTGAGTAGTTGGAGCTCATCTCACTGTCGAATCTATTTGAGCCAATGTTGATTGGCATCTCTTATTTTTCTTTTATCGTAGATTTTTTGTAGTGTATGTTATATTTTTGGATCTTGTCCAAGTCCTCATTTTTCTTGAATTCATAATAAAATGGCTGAGAAGCATCCAATTATTTAATCTTCAGTTGTCTAAGCCCGTAACTATGCTTTCTATTTTGTTTCTTCCTAACATAAAATAGAGAGGTTGTTTTACTGTTCCATATCCATAGTGGCATCTATTTGAGCTAATGTTGATTGCGTACATTTGAAAATAATGTGTTTCTCTTCAATATTTGAGTTGGAAATAACCTCGACACAGACTTTGTCACTATAATAGATGAACATAGCAAGATAACTTCAGGATGTTCTTCACAAAAATCATATGCATCCTTGAAGAAAGAAACTCCCATATTTTTTGCAATCTCCCCATGATCTGTTCGAGAATGAGCCAGTACTATGTGGCCCTGCTTTACAAGGGTTTCTATCTTTAACACAAATTTCTTGTCCAATTCCTCATTTTTCTTGAATTCATAATCAAATGGTTGAGCAGCATCCAAGACTTTAATATTCAGTTGTCTAAGAACGAAACCATGCTTTCTATTTTTCTTCTTCCTAAAAGAAAATAGAGAGGTTGGTTTACTGTTCCATATCCATATTGGCATCTATTTGGGCCAATGATGATTACGTACATCTACAAATAATGTGTTCCTTTTCAATATTTGAGTTGGAAATGACCTCAACACAGACTCTGTCGGTATAACAGATGAACATGGCATGATAACTTCAGGATGTTCTTCACAAAAATCGTCTGCATCCTTGAAGAAAGAAACTCCCATATTTTTAGCAATCTCCCCATGATCTATTCAAGAATGAGAAAATACTGTGTGGCCTTGCTTTACAAGGGTTTTTGTAAGAAATTGACCAAAATTACTAAATCCAACTATACCTCTCTTATGCATGGAATATTTTTTCATGTGGAGAGTTTTCTTAACTATTAGTATCAAATTACCAGTTGGTTTTAAACTACGCGCAAATAATCTCTCCAAAAATTTACCAAATCCAACTATACCTATCTTTAACACAAAGTTCTTGTCCAAGTCCTCATTTTTCTTGAATTCATAATCAAATGGCTGAGCAACATCCAACGCTTTAATCTCTAGTTGTCTAACCACAGAACTATGCTTTTTATTTTTTTTCTTTCTAACAGAAAATAAAGAGGTTGGTTTACTGTTCCATATCCGTACTGGTAGCTATTTGAGCCAATTATTATTGCGTACATCTGCAAATAATGTGTTTCTCTTCAATATTTGAGTTGGAAATGACCTCAGCACAGACTCTGTCGCTATAATAGATGAACATAGTAAGATAACTTCAGGATGTTCTTCACAAAAATCATTTGCATTCTTGAAGAAAGAAACACCCATATTTTTAGCAATCTCCCCATGAACTATTCGAGAATGAGCCAATACTGTGTGGCCTTGCTTTACAAGGGTTTTTGTGATAAATTGACCAAAATTATCTTAATTCTCCTTAACTATGAAATTTTACATTTTAAAGAGAAAAAAAACATCATTCCATAGTGGGTTTGTGCTTTGACTTTTGATTGTCCTTGTCTTCAACATCTGGTTTCCAAGCTGCACCTTGGCAGAGAACTTAGGGAAACGCCGCATGTCACTTGGAAGCAAATCTTGAGCTTCAATAACATTAACCCTCACATACCACAACTTCAGAGAGACATATACCTTGGATCGAATGTTTACCAATCCATCGTTGTGCATTGCAGCTGTATCCAAATGCCATGCTTCTGCAAATGCCTCATCAGCCTGTGTACCCATCCATACTTCCAACATGAGTTCGCCCCTGATCTTAGAATCCCATTTCTTTTCCTCCAGCTTATACCACTAAGGTGGCAAGGGACTGTCAGGAGGCACTTGGGTAGGTTTCTCATTGAGGTCAAAATTGACACATCCGATGAAATCATCCTTGAAAAATTATTTGTCCTTCACTACTACCTCAAAAAATGAATATTGAACCCCATCCCTTGAGAAAGAAAACACCTAGTTCCATTCTGGATTTGGATTTTTCTCAAAAATTTTGGTAGTGCCCTTGTAGTTCCGAAGCTTGACTTCCACATAAGCGCTACAACTTCCAGTGGTATCCATGGCTTGCAGACCCTTTTATTTCACCACTCTAACATAGAGATGTTGCATCTGTTCCACCAAATCATAGGTGATGGCTCTCTCAGAATTTCTGACCCATCCACAAACACTCCTCACTCTCCCATCTCCTAGATGTGGGGAGGTTTCCTTCAATGCATAATCTAAAGGCTGGGTAGAAACATTATGCCTTATCACTGGCCTTGGTTCATGCCTCTTCTATTCAACAATAAACTTTCCTGGTTGTTGTGTGGTCTATTGTTTATGGATATTCTACTTGGATTCAGTCTTCATCTCCAACACTAGCTTCTCCTTCTTCTCTTGCTTCTCTTCATTCATCTCTTTTTACTCCTTCCTCTTGTCCTCATTAGCCAAGGTTTTTCACTCTCCCTCTGCCTTGCCAGAAGTTGCACCGCCACCACCACCATCACCTGCAGCAGCAACACCACCCCCTGCAGCAGTAGCAACAACACCACCACCACCTGCAGCAACATCAGCAGCACCACCACTGCCACTGCCACCACCAGTACCAACCTCTACACCATTACTACCTCCTCCTCCTCCTCCTTTAGTAACATCAGGTTATTTATCCACAAGACAAGTATAATTCTTCAATCTAATCTCCCCCTTAACAGAATTTAAAAAAAAACCTCTTCTGTAATGGAAATGATTGCACAAGCTCCTCACCTTTATCCACAATATTACTTCCAGGAATCCTAACCTTACCCAAGAAGTTCCTACAGTGAAAATACGTCTCCTCACTATAAACATAGACATTAATCACCTGGTTGGATAGTTTTGCATGGTCAGCCACATCAAACACCAACTTCTCGTTCCAAACAGGGTTAAGGTTCTTCTCTTTAGTAAGAGTTATGTGCATCTGGTTGTCATAATCTACTTCTACAAAGGGACTGGAGGACCCCTGACCATCCCTCGACATCAAGTCATGGGCGTCGACTACCTCCACTACCATTTTCATGACTTTTCCGATTCTCATCACCTGGTTGTATGTTTGAATGTCAACCCACCAGTTGTATGCAGGATTCTATGAAAAAAATCCAATTGGGTGTTGATCAGATGCCATCTTCATTACTCTAACCATTCTCTGATTCACACTATGCACTTCACTTGCAAGAAAACTGTCAAACTCAAACGATACATAAAGCATGTCTCTACAAATTTTGTGATATCTTATTTTTGTGATTAGGATATCAACCTAGAATGATTTTTCCAAAAACTTACCAATCATCTACTATTTTCTATACAAATTTAACTCCCAATTTTAACCCATCCACCATCTATTGTTTTGTATACAAATTATCTGGGCTCACTTTATTAAATTACAAAGAAGAAATGATATTAAAGTGTGATGTGTTTTGTTCAAAACTGAATTTTTTTAATTAGAAAAATAGTTAAATTCTCTTGTAATTTAGACACTCTTATGCATGGATTATTTTTCATGTGCAGATATTATAGTGCACATGTTTATTATCTGCGCTGATTTTATTAAATTACAAAGAATAAATTATATTAAAGTGTGAAATGTTTTGTTCAAAAATTATTTTTTTAATTAGAAAAACAATTAAATTCACTTGTAATTTGGACACTCTTATGCATGGATTATTCTTCATGTGCAGATATTATAGTGCACATGTTTTGTAGAATATTGTTTCTCTTTAGTGTTACTTTGTTTTCATGATATTCTAAGTTTCACATTTGTGATGATGTCACTCACTTGTTTTTCATGCACTCTTATTTTGTTTTCATGTGTTTTTGTTCAAAAATGATTTTTTTTAATTAGAAAGATAGTTAAATTCAATTGTTTTTTAGGCACTCTATTAGGTCCCTATATTACTAGTATAGTCCCTTATTGTTGTTAGTGTAACCCCCTTATTGTTATTATTGTACCCCTGTAACCCCCATATTGTTCTTATTGTGCCCTTAAATTATTATTGTTAGGTCGGCTAGGATTACATTATGGCCCCACTAGGATTACATTATGGCCCCATGGAATCCTATATATAGGAAGAAGGTTTTGTAATTTGTATCATCCAAGAATTGTTCATTCGTGTAATGTATTGGAGGTTGCCCCCTCGAAGTGGCTTAATTCTAAGGCATTGATATCTCTTTTCTTCTATTTTTGGAGCTGGTTTCACAACATTTGGTATCATGGCTTTGGATTCCAGGGTTTCGCTACTCCAAACAGGTCATCGTGGCATTTTCGCTATAATTTTTTTTCGACGAATGTTCAGAAGCTGAAATTTTTAAGGTGCGAAGCCAAAATCCTGAGGAACATCATCACAAAATTTTAGAGCTTCATTCGCAATATTTTCGGACATATGATCTGTGGAAGGTAGGGCTTTTTGCAGGCTTCTAAATTTCACTTAAACAGGTCATCATGGAATTTTCTCTATAAAGTTTTTTCTACAAAGGTTCATAAGTTGAATTTTTAGAGTGTGAAGCCGAGATCGTGAGGAACATCATCGCAAAATTTCAGAGCTTGTTTTGAAATATTTGCAGAGATATGATCTCTGGAAGCTAGGTATTTTTTAGGCTCCCTAATTTCATCTTAAAGAGGTGATCGTGGGAAAATCCTCATAACTCTCTCTCTGAGCATCAGATTCGAATTTTGTAAAAAGTGGCTTGAATTACATGGACTGTATTTTCTTGTCTATACATTGCATCACCAAAGTAGCAAACAGTGACACGTGGAAAGTCGTACAAGTTTTCTCTACCGAACCAGTCCATAATTAGGTCATTGTGGGACATTGGACATAAATTTTCCTTGAAGAATCCAAATCAAGTCAGACCCGTGGCATTTGAAAGAAGCTTCAGAGGACTACTACAGGGCCAAATTTCAGATATTTAGGATCTTTAATTATAGAGATAATTCAATTTCAATATAGAGCTCTGTAAAAGCAAGTAAAAGGTGTGTATTGTTTTTTCTAAATGGCATAAGTCTTGTTTGAAGAATCAATTTAAACTTATTCGAAGGGAATATTGTAGAACATATATAAGTATTGGTTTCTAAAATGGCCCTAAAAAGAATTCAACACCCATTAATCCTTTAGAAGGCTCTACTATGGCTCATGAAGACGAATAATGGCGACATGACATATCAAAATTACAAGAGAAAGTGCAACAAATTTCACTCTCACAAAGAGAAAAAAAAAATGACATGGAAGTTTTGAAGAAAGGTATGGAAACTAAGATGGATGGTTTGAAGAAAGGTGTGGAATATAAGATAAATGGCATGGAAGCTGGCATGGAATCTAATATGGAGGAAATGGAAGAACAAATGAAATATAACATCAAAAATATGAAGAATGATCTAAAAGCAGACATGGCAGGTTTGACAAAGTTGATACAAGAAATGTTTCCTAATGGTGAAAAGATAGTAGAGGAAACTCATGATGAGAAAAAAATAAATGTTAATCGCGATTTCATAAACTCTAATGTTGGCGGGAAGAACCACCATATTCCAAAAATGGATATGAGGAAGTTTGATAGAAATGATCCTGTAACATGGATACTACAGATGGAGCAATATTTTCATCTCCATAATGTGCAAAACACACAAAAGGTACGTATTGCAACTTTACATTTAGAAAAAAATACATTTTTATGGTATCAATGGCTTTGCTCTCATAAAAAAGTTGTCACTTGGTCAAATTTTACGGAAGAAATGATAGAAAATTATGAGGATACAAAGAGCAACACCTTCTTTAGCCAATTGATAAATCTCAAACAAAAGGGTTTAGTGGAGAGCACATTGAGGACTTCCAAAAATTGAATATAAGGGTAACTGATATTCCAGAGGAACACAGGATTGATCTCTTCATAGATGCTTTAAAGCATAACATCCAACATGAAATTCGCGTTTTGGAATCTGATTCATTAGAGAAGGCATTCAGGTTGGCAAGAAAAATTGAATGTAAAATTATGGCGACAAGGAAGCCTACCACTCACTTCTATAAATAAGGAAGTGTTGCTACACCTACATTTCCACAACCTATAAGGTTGACACCAAAAAAATTGGAAGAAAAAAGAGAAAAATGACTTTTCTACATTTGTGATAGCAAATACACTAAAGGTCATAAGTGTGCTGAGAAGAAATTATTTTACATAGATTATGAAGAGGAAGAAAATGAACAAGACGAGGATATACACCAGGAACCAACCCTAGAAGAGTAAGAAATGAGTCCAAACATATCGTGTAATGAATTGGCAGGAATTACCATTCCTCAAACTCTCAATATAGAAGGACATATCAAGAAGAAAAAGTTAATAGTGTTGATTGATTTAGGTAGTACCCATAATTTTATTCATTGTAAGGTAGCCAAGGAATTGAATTGTTTCCTATACCCAGCACCAAAATGTCAAGTGATGGTTGCAAATGGAGGAACTATAAATTTATTTGGAAAATGCCATAATATCAAGCTAACCATGGGGGAATATGTATTGAATAGTCCAATGCTTTCCATTCCTATGGGAGGTGTTGATGTTGTACTAGGAGTACAATGGTTACAATCTTTGGGGACGGTAGCTTTTAATTTTCAAGAACTTTTCTTGAAATTTTTTTCAGAAGGAAAGGAAGTCGAATTACAGGGTATTGCGGGGAAGCCGGGAAAGATAATAAGCTCTAATGTCATGACAAAGCTTCTAAAGAAAGAACAACGAGGTGTAATTGCACAATTATGCTCACTAGAAGTTCCAACATTAAAATCATCTATTTCTGCAGATCTCCAACAAGTCTTGGACAATCATTCCAAGGTGTTTGAAACTCCCAAAGGACTCCCACCTATTCGTGATCATGATCATGCTATTCATTTGATTCGAGGAAGTGTTCCTCCAAACATCAGGCCTTATAGATATCCTTACTTCCAAAAGAGCGAAATTGAACGTATGATTGCAGAAATGTTAGAGGCGGGTATAATTCAACCTAGTTAAAGTTCTTTCTCTGCTCCTGTAGTATTGGTACACAAGAAGGATGGATCATGGCGAATGTGTCCGGATTATAGGGAGCTCAATAAACTCACCATTAAAGATAAATTTCCCATTCCTGTGATTGATGAATTATTGGATGAATTACATGGAGCAATTTATTTTACCAAGTTGGATCTTCGTTCGGGATATCATCAAATTAGAATGAAGACTGAAGATATTCCAAAAACAGCATTTCGAACTCATGAGGGTCATTATAAATTTTTGGTCATGCCATTTGGCCTTACCAATGCACCTTCTACATTTCAAGGGTTGATGAATTCCATTTTCAAACCCTTCCTTAGAAAATTTGTGCTAGTATTTTTTGATGATATACTAATCTACAACATGTCTTGGAAGGATCATGTTTAACATGTTGGCAGGGTGCTCAAACTATTGCAGGAGAAACAATGATATGCAAAAACATCCAAATTTTTATTTGGAGTACAAGAGGTGGAATATCTAGTTCATATTATATCTCACGAGGGTGTTAAGGTAGACCCTAACAAAATTAAAGCCATTAAGGAATGGAAATTCCACAGAACCATAAAGCAGTTGTGAGGATTTCTTGGATTAATAGGGTATTATCACAAATTTGTTAAGAATTATGGGAGAATAGCAGCACCTCTAACAACATTATTGAACAGAGATGCATTTTCATGGACTCCTGAAGAACCTAAGACCTTTGAACATATTAAAGGGGCAATGTGCCTAGGATCGGTCTTAGCTACGCCAGACTTCACAAAAACCTTTATTGTGGAATGTGATGCCTCAGGAAATGGAATTGGTGTTGTTTTAATGCAAGAAGGAAGACCCATTTCTTTTGAAAGTATTTACAGAAACCTATTTATGAGAAAGAAATTCTAGTAATACTGCATGCACTAAATAAATGGCGAACTTACCTAATCGGAAGACACTTCAAGGTAAAAACTGATCATGATAGTCTGAAACACTTTTTGGAACAAAGACTATCTTGAGAAGAGCAGCAAAAATGGGTCACAAAGATATTGGGTTATGACTTTGAAATAATCTACAAAAAAGGGAAGATAAATGTTGTTGCAGATTCCCTCTCAAGAAAGAATGAAGAGGTGGAAGCATTGCTTTGTGCCATTTCTATTATCCAACAAAATTGGATAACCGAAGCAAGAGATTAATGGAAGAAGGACGAAGAAATGTGGACACTCATTCAAAAGTTGCAGCAAGATCCTAGTACATCTGATACATTTAGTTGGAAAAATGATTCCTTATGATACAAATATTGCTTATATCTTTGTAATAGTTCCCAACTAAAACAAAATATTCTTTTGGAATTGCACACTTCTCCTTTAGGAGGACACAGGATCTTTAAAAAATTACCATAGGGTGAAGAAAGATTTTTTTTGGGATGGACTTAAATCTGATATTCAAAAGTTTGTGGCGGAATGTTTGGTTTTCCAGTAGAATAAAGTTGAGACAATTAAGATCCCAGGTCTTCTACAACCTTTATCCATTCCAATTCAATGTTTGGAGGAGATTTCAAGGGATTTTATCACATGTTTACCTAAGTTAGAAGGAAAGAGTGTCATCATGGTGGTAGTTGATAGACTTACCAAGTATGCATACTTTTGTGCATTATCTCATCCATTTAAAGCAAGTACAGTTGCTACTATATTTATGGACACAATTCAAAAGCTACATGGAAACCCAAGGGCTATTGTGAGTGACAGAGATCCCATTTTTACTAGAAATATTTGGACAGAGTTATTTTCTTGTTTGGGTACTCAATTATCTCATAGCTCATCTTATCATCTTCAATCCGATGGTAAAACTGAGATAGTAAATAAATGTTTCGAAGGATATCTTCCCTGTTTTTTATTTGATAAAAAGACACAATTGTTCAAGTGGTTACCTCTCGCAGAATGGTGGTATAAAACTTCCTTCCATACTACAGGAAAAATGACCCCATTTATGGCACTTTATGGATATCATCCACCATCTATCACATCATATTTAAGAGAAAATTCAAAGGTTCAAGTAGTGGAAGATCACATCGAGCATCAACAAGAATTTCTCCAACTCTTAAAGGATAACCTAAATTTGGTAGAAAATTGAATGAAACAACAAACATATCAACATCATAGCGAGAGAAGTTTTGATGTAGGAGACTGGTTATTTTTACGGCTACAACCATACAAACAAATGTCCCTCAAGCAAGCTAAGAAGGATGATAAATTATCGCCAAAGTACTATGGTCCTTACAAGGTGTTGCAAAAGATTGGTACTATTGCATACAAATTGGAGCTTACTTCTTCTTCACGAGTGCATCTAGTTTTCCATGTTTCATGCTTAAAGAAGGTTATAGGTTAAAATCTTCTAGTTCAAACAATATTGCCAGAAATTGATGAGGAAGGAAAAATCATATTGGAATCTGAAGCAGTCATAGAAACAAGAACTCAATAGCTACAAAAACGATCAATTTCAGAGTATCTCATCAAGTGGAAGAACTTACTCATTGAATATTCTACATGGGAGGATGAGAATTTTATACAGAAGCACACAGAGCTACTCAAGCGTTCAGGACAACACTTTTTTGAAGGAGAGGGGCATGTTAGGTCCCTATATTACTAGTATAGTCCCATATTGTTGTTAGTGTAACCTCCTTATTGTTATTATTGTACCCCTGTAACCCCCATATTGTTATTATTATGCCCTTAAATTATTATTGTTAGGTCAGTTAGGATTACATTTTGGCATCAATAGGATTACATTGTGGCAACATGGACTCCTATATATAGAAAGGAGGTTCTCTAATTTGAATCATCCAAAAATTGTTCATTTATGTAATGTATTGGAGGTTTCCCCATCGAAGTGGCTTATTTCTAAGGCATTGATATCTCTTTTCTTCTATTTTTGAAGATGGTTTCACAACACACTTTTATGCATGGATTAATTTTTCATGTGGAGATATTATAGTGGACACTGCTAGGGGACTGTCAGGAGGAACTCAGATAGGTATTTCATTGAGGTAAAAAATGACACGTATGATGAAATCGTCCTTGAAAAATTCCTTTTCCTTCACTACTACCTCAAAAAATGGAGATTGCACCCTATCCTTGGAGAAAGAAAACACCTGATTCCATTTGGAATTTGGATTTTTCTCAAAATGTTTGGTAGTGCCCTTGTAGTTCCCAAGCCTCACTTCCACATAAGGGTTACAACTTCCAATGATATCCATGGCTTGCAGACTCTTTTCTTTCACCACTCTAACATAGATATGTTGCATATGTTCCACCAAATCATAGGTGCTGGCTCTCTTAAAACTGCTGATCCTTCCACCAACACTCCTCACTCTCCCATCTCCTAGATGTGGGGAGGTTTCCTTCAATACATAATCTAAAGGCTGGGAAGAAACATTATGCATTATCACTGGCCTTAGTTCAAGCCTCTTCTCTTCAACAATAAACTTTCCTGGTTGTTGTATGGTCTATTTTTTATGGATATGTTGCTTGGATTCAGCCTTCATCTCCAACACTAACTTCTCCTTCTTCTCTTGCTTCTCTTCATTCCTCTCTTTTTCCTCCTTCTCCTTGTCCTCAACAACCAAGGTTTTTCACCCTCCCTCTGCCTTTCCAGAATCCGCACCGCCACCATCACCATCACCTTCAGCAACACCACCACCCCCTGCATCACCAGCACCACGACTTACAGCAGCATCCGCAACACCACCACTGCCACTGCCACCACCAGTACCAACCTCTACACCATTACTACCTCCTCCTCCTCATCCTTTAGTAACATCAGGTTCTTTATCAACAAGACAAGTATAATTCTTCAATCTAATCTCCCCCTTAACAGAATTAAAAAAAAAACCTCTTCTGCAATGGAAATGATTGGACAAGCTCCTCACCTTTATCCACAGTATTACTTTCAAGAATCTTGACCTTACCCAAGAAGGTCCTACAGTGGAAATACTTCTCCTCACTATACAAATAGACATTAATCACCTGGTTGGATAGTTTTTCACGGTCAGCCACATCAAACACTAGCTTCTCGTTCCAAACAGGGTTAAGTTTATTCTCTCTAGGAAGAGTTATGTGCATCTAGTTGCCATAATCTACTTCTACAAAGGGACTGGAGGACCCCTCACCATCCCTCAACATCAATTCATGGGTGTCCACTACCTCCACTACCATTTTTGTGAATTTTCCCATTCTCAGCACCTGGCTATGTGTTTGAATGTCAACCCACCAGTTGTATGCAGAATTCTATGAAAATTTCATAATATTACTTTCATAATATATATGAGAGAATGTATATTCACAATAACTCACAATATTTCTTCCATAGGATATATTGTTATTTAATATTAAAATTTGACACAAACACTAAAGAGGAGGATAACATAGATAGTGAAACCAAGGGAAATATGTCTTTCAATAATATTTTTTGGACATCTCGTAAAATATGAAATGGAGGATAACTTCAAAAGTGAAGCTAAACAAAATAAAGATGCATCTAATTGAAGATAAATCTATACCTCTTAATGTTTTCCTTCAAGTCATGACTCATTATGTATCTTGAGTATATCTGTCAAAATTAAACTTCATCATACCTTAATGTTGGCCTTGAAATCATGTGATGCATCTTTCCAATTCCTTTTTATTTTACTCTTAGTGTTGGGTGGAATACAATAAATTACACCACTAGGAAAAAATAGAAATATATGATGCATCATTTCGCTTTCATTTTATTCCATTCATTAAAGAGAAATATTGCAGGTTGCAAATGGTGGTTGGATAACTTATCGATACAATGGTTGGACTTCCATACATGACATAATATTTGATTAATACCATCATGGCTACTTTGGTAAGGTTGGTATGAGGCATATTTGCATTAATTTCTCTAACGAGAAGGTTTTCAATAATATTGAATTAAAATATGGATGTCCAAAGTTGGAATTGAAGTGACCAATTTTCAATCTTCCAAGTGTTCATATTAGAGATGATAAGGAAGGAATATCGGTAGCCAATATTTCCCATGAAATGAAAGCATTTAATGACTACAAGAAAGAGAATTCCCCTAGAAACATGGTGAAAAGTAAGAAAAAAAAGTTCAAGTCTTAATTCTACCAAACATTCGATGCATAAACCTAACCTTAATTGTTTCTATCATTAGAAAATGAAAAAAAAAATATTGTATACTATGCATATGATGGTTTTTTTCTCTAATATTGGGAGTTGTAAAGGCATCTAAAATTGGAGGATATTCAATCTACAAATCAAATACCCTTGAAATAAAATAGAGGCATTGAACGAAATATTATGAGGTGCAGATCTAAAAGGGAATGAGATAGCTTAGCGAAGGAATGTGACCTTGAAAGAAGGGATGGTAGGGAATGTATAGAGAGAGGATTTGTAAGAGCAAAAAGATGGGTTGAATTTGTATTTAATACTATGTAAAAATAAGGAGTAATTCTTGGATTGAATTGATTTTTGTTGATTTTAATAGACATATATAGCATTTTAAAATTGAATGTTCATCATCGATGGTAGGTTCCTATTCCAATATTTTGTATTTATGGTATTTACATATTTAAAAAGTATTCTCGAAATCCCAAAGGATTTGGTGTCTAATAATATCCACTACCTTAATAACTCCTCCATCATTTAATAAAGAGTGAATATTATTATAGGTATGATATATTTAAGTTTGTGTCCTTCCTTCGTTACACATAAGTCTAAGTGTGAATGGTTATAGGTGTATATTAATCGCTAATTAATTTCAAGGCAGGGGTATGGGAATTTGTTACTTTCATATTTTTTATTTATACAAATTTCTTTCATGAATGCTCAAATGTTAGGAAAACAATCCACCACTAAGTTATGTGTCCTTAACATTTGAAAAAATTTCACTACTAAGTTACATGTATTTAAGATGAAAAAAATACTTGAATTCAAATTATGTGACCAAATCCATTGTTATTTGAATTACTTCTTTTAAATTTCATTTTGAGACTTGACTGAAAATAAAGACTAGAATTTGGCTACAGAGGAATAGCCACCAGCAAATGATAAATTGCTAAACCTTATTACGGAGGAGAGATGTAAAACCCCAGAGTGTGAAAGTGAGGTTTGGTAATAGCCGAGAGATGTAAAACCCCGAGTGTGAAAGTGAGGTTTGGGAATAGCCAAGAGATCTAAGACCTCGAGTGTGAAAGTGAGGTTTGGGAATAGCCGTGAATTTCACATCTGCAACATGATTTTCATACCTGCAACCAAAAGAGTTAGAGTTATTAAAATAGAAAGAAAGAGTACATATTCTTGGTCTATACTTTCCAAAATTTAAGCTTGAGTTGGTTAATTAGTTAGTTTAAGGAAAATGGAGGCATTATTCCAAAATATTATTCTAGAAAATTTCTCTGGTATCTTAAATGATTCCAATAGAGGAATAATAATAATAATTACAGTTTCATATTAATAAATTGAAGAAGATACTATTTTTCTATGTTTTGTACAAGATTCTTTCTAACGCCATCAACATTTTTATCATTTAGTTTTTTATATTCAACATAATCATTAGTTTTAACTTAACTAAGACTTACCTACAAATGATCCATAATTTTTATATATTAAAATTTAGATTAATTTACAAAAACTAACTACTCAAGCAATAACTATAGCTTCATCCATGATTTTCAGAAAAAAATTTAGCTTTGCATATTGCCATATTTTTTTCAGTCACACAATATTTATTTTTTAACTTACATTTACCTAATAATGATCCATTTCGGCTCTCTTTAACTTCTCATGTAGTTAAATTGAAGAAGATATTATTTTTCTATGTTTTGTACAAGATTCTTTCTAACACCATCAACATTTTTATCATGTATTTTTTTATATTCAACATAATCATTAGTTTTAACTTAACTGAGATTTACCTACAAATGATCCATAATTTGTATATATTATAATTTAGATTAATTTACAAAAACTAACTTTTCAAGCAATAATTATAGCTTCATCCATGATTTTCAGAAAAACCCTTAGTTTTACATATAGCCATATTTTTTTCAGTCACACAATCATTATTTTTTAACTTACATTTACCTAATAATGATCCATTTTGGCTCTCTTTAACTTCTCATGTAGTTAAATTGAAGAAGATATTATTTTTCTATGTTTTGTACAAGATTATTTCTAACACCATCAACATTTTTATTATTTAGTTTTTTATATTCAACATAATCATTAGTTTTAAATTAACTAAGATTTACCTACAAATGATCCATAATTTTTATATATTAAAATTTAGATTAATTTACAAAAACTAACTTTTCAAGCAATAACTATAGCTTCATCCATGATTTTCAAAAAAACCTTTAGTTTTACATATAGCCATATTTTTTTCAGTTACACAATCATTATTTTTGAACTTACATTAACCTAATAATGATCAATTTTGGCTCTCTTTAACTTCTCATGTAGTTCTGTAGGAATCATAATTATACATCTAACTCAAAACCACATATAAACAAATTTAATTATTCTTTTATCTTTGTTTTTAGAAAATGACAAGAAATCTTACTGAGAATGCTATTTCCTCAATTCTCT
This sequence comes from Pinus albicaulis, assembly GCA_034641835.2. Classification (NCBI taxonomy): domain Eukaryota; kingdom Viridiplantae; phylum Streptophyta; class Pinopsida; order Pinales; family Pinaceae; genus Pinus; species Pinus albicaulis. The sequence goes on from CM076580.1 coordinate 1,151,442,266, forward strand.
CGGGGAAAGGTCATATTCAACCATTTCTAAAAATCATTGAACTTGAACGTATTACATCAATGCAAAGTTTAACAATACAATATCACATTGCCATCTTTGATGGCACACATATGGGGCGCCTTATTCTTCCAATAACTTTCAATGACCTCGTTGAAGCAAGCTTGCTTTAAAAAGGTTCAATTATACATGTTAAAAATTGGACTACTTCAACTATTGGTCCATCAATGTAAGTTTTTAAAAAAATTCTTGTTTAAACTTTACATATTTCGTTCATATGACTTTGAACTCTAATAATTTCTCTTATTAATATCATTTACAATGTAGGTCTATAACGCTACTATACTTCAAAATTTGTACTACATCTGCACATTTATTTGGTATTGCAAAAAATCTGAGTATCCTGATCACTTCTCAAGAAGAAGATCCATCGTCATTGAACCAACAACCTTCATCAAAGAGGCATTACACCCTTTCTGACATTCCTACTGCATCCATTACACCAGTCCAAATTCCAATCAAATCAATAAACCCTCACCACTCAAACTAGTGCATAAAAGGATATGTTAAAAGAAAGACACCTCTTCGACAATTTCAAAATCAGTATGGTCCTGGTAAAGTGTTTGAATTTGAACTCTACGATACAGAAGGTGGGGAAATACACATTACATGTTTCAGCAATGTTGCCAATTATTTCTTTGATAAAATCCAAGTTGGAAATATGTATATTGTCTCAAAAGGCAATGTGAAAATGGCTAATAAACAATACAACCACTTAAACAATGAGTGGGAATTTTTTTTAAATGCTACATCTACCATAGATCATGTTGCCAATGAAAAAATATCCAACCCAATAGTGCATTTCAATATAAAATCCATCAATGATATCATAACAACAAACGTGAGCTCCATTGTTGATGTTCTTGGTATTGTTACTAGAATTTCCAATCCATGCACCATACATAGAAAAGACGGCTCAAAAGTTACGAAACAAACAGTAAATATTCAAGACATGTCTAGATATAACATGGATGCAACCTTTTAGGGAGGTAATTTTGATGGAGTATCAAAAGAAATTTCCAGCTTATGTGCTACAGGAAATAATCCCATCATAGCAATCAAGTCCGCTTGTGTTGCTGAATTTAATGGAAAAAATGTCGGTAATACAACAAGATTGATTATTCTTGTAGATCCTGACATTGAAGAGGCTAATATCCTAAAGTCATGGTTTATAAAAGAAGGTTCCACTACAATTTCTACACCACTGACAAAAAGATATTCACCTTATTTTGGCCATCAACCCAAAAAAATAATGATTGCAGATATTTACAATATAGAGTCCTCAGAGATACTTACATTCTATCAAGTCAAGGGAACAATAACAAAAGTATGGATGGACAATTTTTGCTACCTATCATGCCCATATATTGTTGATAAGAAAAAATGCATGAAGAAACTTATTCCAAAGAATGAAAGCACATGGTATTGCCCTAAATGCAACACCGAAGTAACTGACTGTGATTAAAGATACTTATTAAAGATAGATGTACAATATCACACTAATCAGTTGCTTTCAACAATTTCTTTCAAGGACGCAACATCTACAATTCTTGGAGTTAATGCAAAGAACTTCTATTTGTTATTAGAGGATCCTGATGTAATAAAGGAAATTTTCTCCAAAGCACTCTGGAAAAATCACATCTTCACAATATCAGTGAAGACAGAAACATTTAGAGACATACCACACTTGAAATGTGTTATCATCAAAGAAGAGAGCTTGTAATTCTCAACAGAATGCAACAACATCCTTCAAGAAATCAATAAAATCTCAATATCATAGATAAATATGATTACAAGTAATTTTTTGTTATTCCTAATTTTTATTATTTTATTTTAAAAATACATTTATAAACCATATTCTTTTATATGCCTTTCCAAATATATCTCTTATTCTTTACTCATATGTTTTCCAACAAAACATCTAATTTTATGTAATTTCATTTAAGGTAATTCACATTACTTTAACTTTTTCCATGTTAACAAATCAACCAACTTTACACATTACATATCCAATTACATTCATGTACATCTCTAAAATACTTAAATATAATCTCAAACATATTGTAATCAACATGTTATACATCTTATTATCTTACTCTATAGCTACAAATTACTAAAACTTACATTCAAACACATTTTTCTAATAATATATTAACAAAAATAAATTGTAAACTTCAATTTCTTTTTTCCCCTACCATACAATAACATGGTTGTTGTCTTTCCAACTAACATTGTCACTCCATATCTCTTTCATGTAGGTGCATTAACTTGTCGAATATCTACTACTTCTAATGATGAACGCGCGCGAAGATACTATGCTGCAAATAAAGAAAAAATAAATGCATGTCGACATGAATCTTATCATGCTAAAAAAGCCCTCAAAGATTCCCAAACAAAAAAAAGGCAAAAGAGAACTCAAAATTCATCGTCAAGAACATACGATGGAAATTCACAATTTCCATCAAACAATTCTCACTCCAAAAGCAATTCTCTTTCCCAATTTTCAAGTCGACCATCTTCTCAGCAAACCACTCTACCAAATTCATCCAAAGCTCATTCGCCACCACCCTCCATTCCACATGCTTTCAACAACGTTCATAATAATGATGCTCAAACAAATTCATCCATAGCTCATTCAACACCTCCCTCCATTACACATGCTTTCAACAACGTTCATACTAATTATGCACAACATGAATTCCGTACAAGAATTGATAGGCTTGCACCTAAATCAACCACCTGTCCTAAATTCTTATTTCTAGGGTTAACCCCTATCCTCTAATTAACACATGCACAATTTTCTTTCCACAAGACATTACAGAAATAACATGCATGTTGCCATGATGAGTTGAAGACTTGGATATTTTAGTTGTTACCCGTCAAAGTAATGACCATCAAGCTTATGATTGTATTGTAAGTAGACATCGAGTTCTCTCCACATTAGAATACAAATTGAAAAATTATTCTTACTATAGGAATGCTCACATTGATAAAAAATGGACTAACATCCTTACTAGAACTCCCAACCGATATCTCCTAATCCCTTCATCATTCCAATACCACAGATCCAACTACTCAACTGTCAATCGAAACACCATTTTACCCCACTGAAGATTCTGTAAACCAATACCCACACCATACATCATCATTCATTCCTACAATTCCTAATAGAAATATAGAAATCCAAGAAATACGACATTATTTACATACATACAACCACCATTCTGCTACTACAATCCAATGGCCACTAATAAGCCTATCCCCAATCAATGAATAAAACACAGAAGGTCTCCTCTCTATGGCTTTCCCAACCCTATTCCCCACAGGAGTTGCACTACCTAATCAACCAAGAATAAAGACAATGCAGTTACATGAATAGGCACTTCATCTTCTGCATTACCACGATAATGGATTCGGAAAGCACCCTCACTTTCACTACTACATATACAATTTGATGATGCGTCATCACAGTCAAGAAAAAACATCCTTCTTTGTAAAAAGAAACATCAGAGATGGTTTCCCAACATCAATCCATGAATTGAACATCCGATTACAACAATTTCCAGACGACAAATTGGCAAAACAGGTGATGCACTTCGTTACTCTCTACATGGCACAAGATATTTTTGGCACAAAGCTAAAAATGAACTGATAGACATGATATCTCAACTCGGTTGCCCAACATTCTTCTTCACATTAAGTGCAGCTGATAAAAAATGGCTTGATATTCATGCAATCATGCCAACAATTCCACCTCGTGATGTTGCAAAATAACAAAAATGGAGTAATGATAACATTATCTCTAACCCCCACATAACATCACTATATATGCACCATAGATTCACAATATTTCGTGAAGTTATCTTGGAGAAACACTTGCAAACAAAAGACTACTAGTACAGGTATGCACTTTACCACATTACATTCATAATTCTCTATACATCAAACTCCATCTAATTCAAAAATTTCTAACAAAAAAACATCCTTCGCAGGTATGAATGGAAACATCCATGGCTTCCTCGAGATAAAAAATGCACCTGATATAGAAACTCTTAATTGGGATAACATAGAAGCAATTGATAGTACTAAAAAATTCTTCGAAAAATACATATCAACTTGGAACCCTCGGCTTTCTACAATTTCTAACCAATCAATTTCTCAAACAAATTTAGAAGACCCTTGCTTATTGTCCACGCCAGATATTCTCAGAAACAATCATTTTAATGATTATGTCCAACTTATCAATTGCATTGATAGACACACATAATGCACTAAAAGCACATGCCTCATAAAAAAAGGCTCCTCATTCGAATGTTGATATAAAACACCTTGGGAATCACATGCACATTCCTCCTTGTTCATTGACTCCAATGGCCAAAAATCATACACTCCTGCTCGCAATGATGATCGATTAAATACCCATAACCATACCATCCTATCTATGTGACGTGAAAATGTTGATTTCCAGCAAGTACTCTCAATCCATGCTGTTCAGAAATATATTGCGAAATATGCATCAAAAGCAGAAAAATATATGAAACATTCCATGACATGCAACGTGGAATTGTACTCGCTTCACCTAATGTTGACCCAACAACATCTGCATTTAGAAAATTGCTTGAAGAAACTCTTGTCAATCGTGACATATGAGCATAAGAAACCTATCATATGATACAACAATTACCATTAAAATTGTGTAGTCACTCCTTCTTCCCTTTAAATGTAAGCCAAAAAATCTATATGTGCCTTCCAGAGAAGAAAACCACCACTCCTCCATCACCACACTTCATATATACATACATCCATCGACCATCTGCCTTAGAATCCACATCACTTATAGAAATAGCAAGATCATGTTCATGTGATCCCCGTCGTAAGACAAACAAATGGAAACAAAGACCCAAACAAGCAATTGTTCATATCATACCACGCTATTCCTCAATACCATCCACAATCGAATCATCTTATGCTTACTTCTATAGAGTTGAACTTATGTTTTACAAACCCTTTCACCATATCACCAGTGACATAGGAAATTCTACTGAAGAATTTATCAGAAATTGGCAAGGATTTCGTCCATTCTACAAACCTTGGCATCAACACCGCACACTATCTGATATTGATCCTCCTACAAATGATAACACAACTATTCATGAATTCCATCCTCCAGAAAATATGAACCTAATCGAATTTGAATTACTCTCTCAGTTGTACCCTACAAACAAACTGCTCATAAATGAAATTCAAATGCTTAGGCTTCGTGGTTTTGATGACAACCATAACTAGAATCATACGACTATCCCATTGCATCTCCAAGAAATAGGTGCACAATTAATTGAGAATAATAGCTCTGTCCATTGCATTATTCAAACAAATACAGATACTCTAACGTACCTTAACTCATTATCTCCAATGTAAAAAAAAGCTTTGAATAGCACTTTCTGGCTTAGAACCTTCACCGATCATGCTCCTAGACCCTAGAGGTGTTGCAGCATTCAACATACAAGCATCGAAAATCCATGCCGCCCTCCACCTTCCAATAAAATATCTTACACCATTAGAAGTTGCAAAATTTCAAGAAGAACTTAAGCATATTAGGTACATACTAATCGATGAAATGAACTTCATTGGACCTATGATTCTTAACCAGGTTGATGAACCTCTTCGAGAGGCATTTACATTAAAGAGAAAATTTCCATTCGACGGTTGTTCCATTATATTAGTTGGTGATCTCAGCCAGTTACCACCCGTCAAAAACATACCACTATATGCGGGGACAAGTCATGGAACCGCATTGTGGAACACATTCACCACAGTCATCACATTGGACAAAATATTTCGTCAACAAGTTCAGAACAATGCTCAAGTTACTTTCAGAAACATCCTCCAAAACATTAGAAGTGCAAATCCAACAATTGACAACTACAACATCCTTATGGTGTGAATAGACTCTTTCTTGTCTGAAGAGGAAATACATTCTTTCCTTGATTCTATACATCCATTTCCAACAAACGCTCAAACATTGGATCATAACAAGAAAATGATAAAATATTTAAACACTCCAGTTGCAAGATCAATTGTAGAAGACGACAACACATATTCTACCTTCTCTTCAGATGATGAACAATTGGAGCGAATTTTCTACCTCTGCAAAGGGAAAAAAGTAATGTTGACTTCCAACCTTTGGGTTTCAGCAGGGCTTGTTAACGATTCCCTTGGGGAAATCATATCCATCTTCTACAAATAATAAACTTCACCTCCACAACTTCCAACATTTGTCATCGCTGAATTTTCAAAATACGTTGGGAATGCTTGGGATGAAACAAACCCCACTCACTTGCCTATTCTAGCAATAAAAATATATGATTGTATGCAAATTCCACTAAAAATGGCTTGGGCATTAACTATACATAAATCTCAAGGTATGACTCTGCCAAAAGCAACGGTAGACATTGGAAAAATTGAATGACAAGGCCTCACGTTCACAGCAATTTCAAGAGTCCCTTCACTACAGAATCTCGGAATCTTCTCTGCACTCAGTTTCGATCATTTCATGAAAATGAAAGACAACAAAAATATTCCTCGCAGAAAACAAGCAAAAGAACTTCTCCGTTCAATGTCTCCTACAGATGACCAACTCCATTCCATATGTTAACATCTCCAAAAGGTTTCCACATATCATCAACTCCATAATATTTTCATCACGTATCATTTCTACCTATTAACAATAACTTAATTTACTCATTATTAATACATGGTTTAAAATATTAAATTCGTTATATAATTCTTAACTATTTCCTTCTAACATTTTCTATATTTTGAAACAGAACACATGGACTCAAATATATCACAGATATAGAGCCACTGCATTCCATATATAACATCTCCTAAAGGTTTCCAAATATTATTAACTCCAAAATAACTTTATCACACATCATTTCTACCTACTAACAATAACCTGATTCAATCATTATAAATAAATGGTTCAAAATATTACATTCTTGATATAATTCTTAACTATTTGCATCTAACATTTTATTTTTTGAAACATAAAACATTGACTCCTAGATATCACAGCTACAAAACTACAACGAAGAAATAGATACAACAATTCATTCATTGCAGGAGATACAAAAAAGATTCTTGCCGGTGTCAAACCCAAATGTGCCGCTATATAGACTACAACCAACTATAGATTTGTTACTTAAAATAAAATCTACTATAAAACGTATGATCCACATACACAAATGAGATAAATTGAGAAAAGCAAGAGTATAATGGAAATCCAGAAATAGGCACCTGCAATTCAGAATAAATCTCCAATGCTGTTTAGTCTACCATTGATCAACCTGCATGTACGATTGAACATTTCCAAATACCCATATTACAGGTAACTACAATTTCAATCAATATAATTTCTTTATGATATAATTCACACAAAACCTCATTGTAGTCAACTTGAGCAAGTTAATTTCCGTTAAAAAAAATAAGAACTTCTTATTTTTCAAAAAAATAATTCTCTTTGCAGGTTGCTTATTACATCGACATATCTCCTAACTCTTCACCAAGCTCAGCATCAATCATTTTATTCATGATACACTTGTAATATTTTACAAAAAAATAACAATTTCATTGCAAAATACTAACATGCGATGTACATTTTAACAGTTGCACACTCTTCAGAATTACATTTCAAACATTATACATTCTTAAAATGTCACATAATATAAATCAATTGCCATCAACTAACCTTTCCATTACATCTTTTACTTATTTCAACAATATAATTATGTATTCTTTTCAGTATCATATTACTATAATATTATAACTACTACTAAATATAAGAAACTTCAATAATTCATTTCAATATTTTTACATTTCAATAATTCACAAAAAATATTGTTTTAAAAATCCACAATATCTTCGACAAATTCTACCATAACTTTATTTTCAAATATGAAATTGCAATGTCTATTTCAAACATTATACATTATATATGTATATATGTATATATATGTATATGTATATGTGTGTATATATATATATATATATAACGACACATCAAATTAATTACAGTTCATCTCTTTCTAGCATCCTTTTTAAGGCGTTTCCTTTGCAACATTAGGTGCAATTGCTAGTTTTATGTTATTAAAATATACAACTGAAAATACATTGACATGTAGAGAGTTCACAATATTAATACATAAAAAAATGCATTGATATTTCTTTTGGCATCATAAATTTCCACAAATAAAAAAAAGTTAAAAAAACAAAAATTATTGTGATATCTACATATAATAAATATGATTCAGAGAGTATAAATTGTTATATAATGGTAATAGCTAAAAATATATAAATAAATTATATAGAATTCAAAATTCAAACTTTTTCTTCAAACAGAAATAAACTCAAAAAAACCCATAAACAAAACTCCAAACTCTCAAAACTCTCAACTCCCCTAACAAGTAGACTATGACTATAAATATTTCACCAATTTATGAGAATGGGGCCCAATGTAGATTGTTGCGCATCGGCTATTCCTTCCAATGTGGATTTCCCATCAGCTATGGCGAGCCTTATTTCCTCTGCCATAGGCCCATAAATGCGCAAAATAAGCCTCGCCAACTGGGAGTGAAGAAAGTGGAGTTGACCATATATGTGAAACGAATATCTCTCTCAATGAAATGAGACCGAAGAAGAAAGTGGAGTTGACCATGTTTGTGAAAAAAACATACATATATATATATATATATCAAATTATGACTGTATTAACCCTTTGACCACTCTATTCCATGGTGATAATGTCAACAATTGTATTTAATATTTTAAAAGGTGGATTATATCGTTTGTGTTGTCAAATATTATTTATAAACTTAAATGTTAGTTATTATTTTTAACGTCTAAAAAAAACTCTTTCAAAGACTAAGATTTGTCTAAATATATAATAAATCTAGAAAAAAAAGCTTTTCAGAGACTAAGATTTAATGTCTAAATATATAATAAAAAATAAAAAAATAAAACTAAAATAAAAAAATTGAAAACAAAACTAAAATAAAAAAAAATTGAAAATGAAAAACATTAAAAAGTGTGTGATACATTGATTGATTTACAAAGCGTTAATTAAATTTGTTGAATAAAATATATCAAAAATTATAATTTAGTAAAAAATTGTTCTTAGATATTGAGTTAAAATTATATTTTCCAATAATGTTATTTCAAAATTTATATTAAATTTTATTTATATTTTAAACAAATAGAGTTATATTTGATGTCATATTTACTTTTAAAAAGTAAACAATCACTTATTTTGCAATTTTCTATCTATTTCGAAAATTCACACTATTAATTCTAATTTTGACCTTTAATTATTAGATTTATATTATTAAATAATAATAAAAATTTTAATTTAAATATTTAAGATTTTGTTTGTTGTATTTTTTTTCAAATAATTTTAAATGAATTATTTTAATGAATTTTATTACATATTTTATAGACATGATTTTATATTTAAATTACAATAAGAGCTAGATCATTTTATTAATGAGAAGTCATATAGTTAATTCTAGGCGAAACTCTTGGGCTTAGGCTTACACCTAATGAGCAGGTGGGAAGTAGGGAATTTGTTGGATCTCCTAGATGGGAAGTCACTTGTCATCCATTTGGGTGGATTTTCCTAGATAATTTTGGTGGAAAATAATCCATTCTAGTAGATCTACCATGGTAATTTTTGTGGATGTAATGGCCATGAGTCTCCTATGTGCACAAAATATACAAAAAAATATAATTTTTTTTTTATATACACAATTAAATGATCCAAAGTGTAAGGTTATGTGCCCAATTTTGATATGAGTTGAAAGCATAATGTAATGAATTGGAAATATTATATCAAATTTAAAATATTATTATATTTTAAAATACATGCTAACCCAATAAATGTAAGTTCTTACGAACACTAAAATCTATATCAAGTGAAATTTTTTAAATTTACTTCGTTTGAAGTTTCGATATTCATTATAAGTTATTGAGTTTACCATATAACCATAAATACACTCATCTGAAAATTTAAGATTTATCTTCGTCCAAAGATATTTCTTCTAATATTGGCTATCCATCACATCTCAACAAAACCAATGTTTAACGATCATCCATGTCTGGTTTCCTAGGAAGAAGATCCCATTAAACACCCCATAAAATACATTTGAACTCTCCTTGAATATAGGTGTTCGACTCGAATTATTTTTAATTATAACTATTCTCATTAAATAGACAATTTAATAAATTTTATTATAAGTTTGGGTGTTTTTAAGTTTATATTATCTCAAAGGTTCTATAACAATCACCAACTAAACATTGTAAAATAAAAAATAAAAAAAAATATCTTAACTCTACTTTTCACTTTATCTACCATAAATAACGTCTCATTATTTTACCAAAGTTATGGTTGAAAACTTGACTCACCCATTATACGAATTTTATATAGTTCTTGAATATTGATTTATTTTATGAATTGGGCCTATCATATCACCACAGTACACATATAATAAGTTTAATATCTCTGTCAGTAGATCACTTGGGATTGCTTCTTTAATAAAATGAATCTCGAGAGTACTATCCTTTAATGCTAAGTCTTACCAACATACACCTTGCACTTGGGAATGGTAATCTATGAATATTTTCTATCTTCCATGCAGATATTTTGTACCCTTACATATCTGGAGTTTTCTGACGATGACACTTGGGTAAGGCCACACCGTCAGATTAGATTGGATCTATAGCTTATGATGTTTCCCTCCAAGACAGGGTTTCAACTACACCCCAAACCCTAACCGCTCCATTCATTTGTGCCGAGACCGCTGGGGTTTGAGGCTCTGCAACTGAACGCAATGCTCCCTCTCTTGATAAGTTTTTTTTTTGCATTTTTTGTAGGTTTTAGTTGCTCGCTTCTTAGGCTGGTCAACCCATGACTACTACCTTTGCTGCCTTTAGGTTTACAGCCTCCGCAAAAGGATTTGAAACTAGTTTTTATGGTTTGGGTTTTCATGGAACCGGTTTCTACCAAACTTTACTCAATAGTCTCGCCGAGGGTTCCTTCCACACTCTGCTAGTTAAGGTTTCGGTTTAACTACTTGCACCATCTTCTTCGTCAGATTGCAACACGCTCTTCTCTACCACAGTAGGTAAGTTATTTTGCCACCTACTGCACTAGTTTTTCTAAACTTGTTCTCTTAATGTGCTTTTTATTTGTTATCCACTTCGGTTTGAACCTATTTTCTTTCTCTTTGTCTGTACGTAGGGATTTTCACTGCCTTCGCAGGAGACTCATATAGGTACTTAAAGCCGCTTGCTCATATTACCTATTTTTTTTTTTTCAATAATTATCATTCATGTAGTCTCAAAGGTATTTTCTTTTGATTTACATATGGGATAATTCTCTGTGTAGGTATGGCTTCTCTTGGTGGTTTCTCGGTGTTCCATTATAGTTGTGTGTATTTTCGGCACCTATCAAGACTCTCTCTTTACAAATGAATTTTTTCTATGACAGGTACCGAGTAGGTTTTCTGTGAATCTTGTTGTTGTCGTCATATCTTGATAGTTATGTATTCTAGCATACTGCATGCTTATATCTCTTTTCTAGGTTAAGAGTATAAATTTATTTTAGTATAGGGGGATTCTACCCCTTATCCCAAACTCGGGGAAAACTACCATTTTAATGTTTTCAGGTGTAATGTATAAATAATACATTGAGACTCTTTTATTCCTCAGTTACTGTCTCTTCGATAGCCACATTAACAATTTGGGGTTTCGCTATTTATTTATGTAATATGTACGCTTAAATGTACCAGAGGTTTTTTTTTCTAAGTTTTTGCATGCATAAGGAATTGGAAATGTATTTGTATCCTCTCCATTACAGAAATATGAATAGATTGTTTACTTGCTATTATACGTGACTTTGAATGATTATGGTTCTCGGTATTGATAAATATCATGTTAGCTTCAATTTCACTATTTCATAAAAATGTCGGCTTTAGTTTGTTACTGTAACTTATATATATTTAAGAGTCCACTAGACCGACTTGTTTACTAGTCCATGTATAGTTTTTATTCCGGAAACAAGTGTCCTGTATCCAGAGCCTCTGTGCTCTAGAAGTCAGACAAGGTTTCCCTACCGACCCATATTTAAATATTCATGTTCCAGTTACTTAGTGTATTTCCTCAGTTTATCTATAGTTCAGAATTTACTCAATGAACACCCTTCTTAATGTTTACTTAAATTTAACTTTTATTCTACACATAGTGCTTACTATAGGAAAGAGATTGTTTTCCGTGCTAATGATTGATATGATAGCTGAAAATATTTTACTGTGTTAAATTGAGAATTCTACAACATGTAGACTCTTTCTTTTTTCTTTACAATCAACAGATAACAATTTAAAATCTAAGAGTTTTCACACAGTAAATCTTCTTCTATGTAACTAAAGACATTTCAACAATATTTAACAATATTTTTTGAGTAATATATTGTTTGGCCAAAATAATCAGTTCTACAGAGTCTATCCATTCCTGAGTTAATAGTAATATTCTACTTCATTAAATTAGCATAATTTCAGTAGTATTACTTATCTATCGATTGAATGTGGTTTTCCTCCCTACCGTGGATGAGGTAATCATTTCCTCACACCCCCATCTGTGCTCCACTCCTTAGCCAAGTAGAAAGAAACAGATCTCGAAAGAGATATCAGGACTCCAGTCCAATCCACTTCTAGAATATTTAAGGATAGCTGAGAGTATTTCCACTGATCTCTACCAGCTCCAGAAATTCACACTATCTCTCCTTTCTTCACTTTACAACACACAGGTCAGAACCCCTCTTCCTCACAGGGATGTTTCTTTATCCACAGAGGAAAGGTAACTGACTAAACTGTTTCCCTTCAACTACTTCTCAGTTGGAATATATATTTTTACCATCGGTCTTTCACTTTATGGAACCAATTCCATAACAAAATTTCCATTTATCATAAATTCAAAACATAATTTATTTTGGTTTATTTAACTAATTCTAGTAAGAAAATAAATGTCTCAGTTTACTTTTAAAACAATTTCATAACAAAAAATTTAGTCTTTAAACCAGCTATCATAACTTCCCCCCTGGAAGTGAACATTGTGCTCAGTGTTACTCTCCCGCTCAGCAAACATCTCTGGGTATGCTTCTGATACAAACTCTTCATCTTCCTAGATAGCCTCATCCGAGCTGAAGTGCTTCCATTGCACTTTAACCAGCGTGATTACTCGCCTCTGGAGCATGATTTCTCTCCAATAGAGTATAAACTGAGGCTCCACTAGGAACTCGCCATCTCACTCGACCTGCAATCAGTAAAATTGTGAGTTAATTTTCTCATACAATTTAGCATTTCCAGTTAGGATCTTTTAACCTCATCCTACCTGAATATTTTTTGAGTGAATTACATGCTTTGAGTCACGTACGTATCACTTTAATAGTGATATCTGGAACACATTGTGCACTCGAATATGGCTGGGTAAGGCCAGTCGATAAGCCACCGGTCCTACCCTTTCCAATATTTGGAAAGGCCCACATAACATAGGAGCTAGATTAGAGCAACAAGTCCATCAGAATGTGCTTCTCTTTGGTTTTATTCGTACATACACATGGTTGCCTAAATAAAATTCATGATAAGTTCTTTTCTTATTTGCATATACTTTTTTCTAATCTTGAGTTGCCTTCAGATTTTTCCTGATTTTTCTCACCTTTGATTCCATCTCCGCTAACATCTCTGGTCCCAGCATCAGCTTGTTCTTGGGACTACTTCAATTAATAGGTGTATGACACTGTCACCCATATAAGGCTTCGAAGGGACTCATTTTCAAATATTCTCGATAGCCATCGTTATAAGAAAATTCCACCAAATGTAGATATTCCTCCCACTTTGTTGGCTGCTGCATAACATATATACGTAGCATGTATTGCAAAACATGATTCACCCGCTCCGTTTGTCAATTTGTTTGAGGATGATAGGCAGTATTGAATTTAATTTGGGTACCCAAACCTATAAACAAGGTTTTCAAGAATGCTGAAGTAAACTTCACATCTTTGTCAGATATGACAACCTTTGGGATGCCATGTAGTCGAAAAAATTCTCTCATAAATATATCTGCGATCTGCACTATTTTATAGGTGGACTGCACGAGTATGAAATGTGTTGCCTTGGTCAATTGATCAACTACCACCATGATGGAATCGTTATGTTTCTTTGATCTTGGAAAAACCATGATGAAGTCTAGAGATACGACTTCCCATTTCCATTATGGCACAGGTATGGGTTGGAACAACACTGCTGGGTGGCGATGTTCCACCTTAACTTGCTGGCACTACAGGCACTTTTTTAAATATTCCACTATATCCTTTTGCATACCAAGCCAGAAATAATTTTTTTTCATTTCTGTCAGCATTTTCTAATATTTTAGATGTCCTTCATAATTGCTTTGGTGGTATTCATTCAAAATCAGCTCTTTCAGATCTGTTTGATTCGGAATGTATATTCTTCCCCTAAAGGTTAATATTTGATCCCCACTAATTCCATAATCGAATGAGTTCCCTTTCCTTTTGGCCTCCTCCACTCTCCACCATATAAACTGATATTCAGGGCCCTTCTGTGCTTCTGTTTTTATTTGACCTAGAAATTTACTTTCAATCTGATTGTAATAAAGTTCATATACTCCATGAAACTTTCTACTTAATGCATCGGTGACTCGATTCTCCTTACCCTTCACATGTTGCATATCAATATCAAACTCACTTAAGAAGGCATTCCATCTTTCCTGGTGAGAATTGAGATTAGCTTACTTGAAATAGCTTGTTGGGCTACTATGATCGATTTTAACACAAACCTTTTACCCAGCAAATAATGTCTCCACACTTGGAGAGCATGTACTACTGAGTATCATAGGATTAGTATAATTGTTTATGTTCTTTTAGTTTCTGTGATTCATATGCAACCACTCTTTCTTATTGAGACGAGATTTCCCCAACTCCTTCTTTACATGCATCCATACAGACTTCAAATTCTTTGTTGGGATCAGCTACTCTCAACACTGGAGCGGTAGTCAACAAAAGTTTTAACTTTTCAAAACTGGTTTGAAATTCATTTGTCCATCTAAATACTTTTCCTTTATTTTGTAAAGAAGTGATAGGAAAATAAATCCTTGAAAACCATCCGATGAAGATTCGATAATAATCGGCTAGTCCCATAAAATATTATATGTCTGCCACATTTTAAGGCAGTCACCACTCCATAATTGTTTTTATTTTCTTCGGGTCAACTGTTATCCGCTCAAGAGAAATAACATGGTCTACGTACTGTATTTCTTCCTTGAAGAAGTCACATTTGTTGAATTTACCATACAGTTGATGTTTTCGTAACATCTCCAACACTACCCTTAAGTGCTCCTTATGCTCTTCCACATTATTTGAATAGACTATGATGTCGTCAATAAAGACTAATGCAAAACTATCGAAATAAGGGTGAAATATACTATGCATCAGCCTCATAAATATTGATGGTTCATTAGTCAACCCAAATGTCACTACCATAAATTCACAGTGCCCGTACCTAGTACGGAAGGAAGTTTTGTGGATGTCTTCATCCTTTATTCAGATCTGGTGGTAACTTGGTCTCAAATCAATCTTCGAAAATATAGTTCCCCCTTCACCTGATCAAACAAGTCATCAATCCGTGGCAACAGGTATTTATTTTTTACGGTTAATTTATTGAGTTGGCGATAGTCCATGCACATTCACATGGTACTGTCTTTTTTCTTAATGAATATCACAAGTGCTCCCCAAGGAGACACACTTGTTCGAATATACCCCTTATCCAACAACTCTTGTAACTGCATCTTTAGTTCAGTTAATTCTAGTACGCTCATCCTGTAAGGTGCCCTTGACACCGATGATGCTCCTGGCATGAATTCAATAGTAAAATCAATGTCCCTTCTTGGTGGTAAACCTGGTACCTCTTCCAGAAATATTTTCATGAAATTTTGTACTATAGGTATACTTTCCATCATCGGGGTATTTTCCTTAGAATTACTAAAGCCTACCTGAATGGCGTATAACTGACATCCCTTTCTTATACACTTACTCATCTATGAGGCTATAATGGGATGAAGTTGCAAATGATTCTTGATTCCTTATATTTCCTTATGTGTTCCATCATGAATTTAGTAATAAATAATTTTCTCCTTACAATCCACCAGGGTCAAGTTCTTCTCCAACCAGTCCATTCCCAATAGCACATCATAAGATCCCAAAGGTAAAACATTCAAATCAACATTTAACTGTTGCTCACCAACCTCCAAAGTATAGTTAGGAATTTTAGGATAGACTTTCCTCTTTGCTCCTGTGGTAGTTGTACTAGCCATGGGTTTTTGAATTTCTGGCTTTGTAATTTATAGGGTTCTACTAACTTGGGACTTTTGTAACTTAAACTTGCACCTGGGTCAACTGAAATAGAAATAGGTTGTGAGATTAGCTTACCTTCCAACTCAATGATTGTTGGTTGGTAAGTTTCTTGGTGATCTCCTAATGCCGCATTAATTCTGGGTATACTTCAGCCTACATCTCCCACAGTGGAAGCTTCTTGTAAATTAGCGATTGTTTCGCTTCTTCCTTGTTGTGGACAATTTATATAGTAGTGCAGCTTGCCGCAACCCCAACACTGTAGAGGTGGTTTTGAATTTTGTCCTTTCTCAGGCTTGCTATAAGCTTCTTTGGGCTTATCTTCTGCTGGCCACCGTGTTCTTTGGTGGTTTCTACCAAACTGTTTATTGACTGTACTTCTTGCAGAAGTCTTAAAATTGTTGGTTCTAGCATTCTTAAAACCATATTTTCTCTTCTGCCCTTTCTTAGGCAGCCAAATTTTTCCCAGTTCTCCTTTTTCTTTAGCTTGCTGGTAACACATTCTAGGTTTTCGGATAGCCTCATCCATGGTTCGTGGGTTCAAAAATTAAATGTGTTCTCTCATATGAGTGGGAAAAATACTTAGAAAGTGTTGAACCTTAGCTTTTTCATCCCTTAGGTAAGGAACATATCTGAGTAAAGAAGTGAACTTAGTTATGTATTCATCCATTGTCATCTAGCCCAATTTCATAAAAGTGTTCAATTAGGTACTTGTCCTTAAAATATTGTTGAAAAAAATCCCATGTCACATCCTGATATTCTATACTACGAACATTCTTGACCTCCTCCCACCACAGTGTAGCCTTTTCCCTCAACTGATAGATGGCTAACCTAGCCTTTAAATTGTTTTTATATTCATACACCTAAAAGTACTTATTCGTATCTATCATCCATGCTTCGACCACCTCTTCTTCTTCTACATCAAATGTGGGTGGTTTTATTTTCTGGAACTCACCTTCCAGTTCCACTTTCTGCTTCTTAATCTCCTACTGTTCAGATACATTGTCCTAATCAACCTAATTGTAGTGTCTCTTTTTATTACTTCACTGCGAATTTCTTTTATCAACTCTATCGGTGGTTTGATATCTTTTTTTCCTTTCACCTTCCTTCTGCATAATTCTATCAGGATTGGATTGCATCACCCCCTGATTCTATTTTTATGAGAGGCTCTTAAGTATCCACTCTTGCTCTTGCATTAAACGCTCTTTGTCTATTCTGACATGGGCAATATCCTATTGTAACTTTTTCACTGTGCTTAACAGAATACCTGTTTGGTGTTGTTGCTCCTATAACATTCTACTTGTTTGCTGGTGTTTGTCTACAATTATCCTAATCCACATTTCAGGATTCATTTCCGACTGTGGTTGGGGTATGGGTTCTCCCCAATGCTCAGGTGTTGGCTCCGTTGTACCCATCCTCGTAACGCCTTCTACAGTAATATTTCATGTTCTTTCTCTGTGCATCATTACACACAATTTTATTGTATTATGCGACCCTTAGGGTCCCAGCGTGTGAACGATGCTCTGAAACCACTTGTAACAATCACCAACTAAACATCGTAAAATAAAAATAAAAAAATTATTTTAACTCTACTTGTCACTTTATTTACCATAAATAAAATCTCATTATTTTCCCAAAGTTATGGTTCAAAACTTGACTTAGGCATTATACAAATTCTATATAGTTCTTGAATTTTGGTTTATTTTATGACTTGCGCCTGTCATATCACCACAGTACACATACAATACATTTAATATCTCCGTTAGTACAACACTTGGCATTAATTATTTAATAAAACGGATCTCAAGAGTACTATCCTTTAATGCTAAGTCTTACCAACTTACACCTTGCACTTGGGAATGGTAATCTATGAATATTTTCTATCATCCATGTAGATCTTCTGTACCCCTACATATTTGGAGTTTTGTGACAATGACACTTGGGTAAGGCCGCACTGTCAGATTAGATTGGATCTACGGCTTCCGATGTTTCCCTCCAAGACAGGGTTTCAACTACACCCCAAACCTTAACTGCTCCATTCATTTATGTCGAGACTGCTGGGGTTTGAGGCTCTGCAATTGAATGCAATGCTGCCTCTCTCGCTATGTTTTATGTTTACATTGTCTGCAGGTTTTAGTTGCTCGCTTCTTAGGTTGGTCAACCTGTGAATACTACCTTTTCTACCTTTAGGTTTACAGCCTCTACAAAAGGATTCGAAACTGGTTTTTATGGTTCAAGTTTTCATGGAGTCGATTCCTGCCAAAATTTACTCAACAGTCTCGCTGAGGTTTCCTTCCGCACTCTGCTAATTAAGATTTCGGTTTCACTTCTTGCACCATCTCCTTCGTTGGATTGCAACACGCTCTTCTCTGCCATAGTAGGTAAGTTATTTTTCCACCTACTGTGCTAGTTTTTCTAAACTTGTTCCCTTAATGTGCCTTTTCTTTGTTATCCACTTTGGTTTGACCCTCTTTTCTTTCTCTTTTGTAGGTTTTAACCCTGTACAGAAATTATCTGCAAAAAAATCTTAAAGACATAAAATAAATAGTAGCGAGAGCATAAAAATAAAACAGATAAACATAGAGATATTCCCCTGGATCCCATATCGAGATGACTATCTTGATTTTTCATTATATTCATTTTAGTGTTACAACACATATATATGCATGAAGAAGCATACATAAACCCCAATCCATTAACCCTAGATTAGAACATAACCGTAGTTCCCTTGACCAGATCTACAAAATACCAGGGGCTGAAAACCATTGTACCCCAAAACCATGTGCAAACCCATGCACAAAACCATGGGCGGATCTGCCCAACAGAAAATAAGGACCAAAAAAAAAATTATGGGGTGCTACCCCAGACCCCAACAGGGGGAGCTACTGCCACCCCTGTGACCCCCTCGAGCGTGGTTAGTCATGGAAAAAATATAACACATACCCAACATTCTCCCACTTGTTGTTTTCTTTCCGCAGGGGGCCACATGAGAGCTTAGTCATTAGCCCAGTTCTTACACCAAGAGAACTTCTGATTTCTTACAGACTTCGTCAATGCATCTGCAACATTATTCAAAGTGTCCACCTTTACTAGCAACACCCTTTTAGCCTCAACCATATCTCTCACAAAGTGATATTGAACATCAATATGCTTTGTCTTTGAATGATAAGCAAGGTTCTTAGCTAAGAAAATTTCACTTTGGCTATCACAATCTATCCTTATAGATTGTTGCGTCACCCCATACCTGAACACAATCTCTTCAGCCAAACTACTTCCTTGCTTGCATGAGTGGCTACTATGTATTCAGCCTCCGTAGTTGAAAGATCCACTACAGACTGTCTTTTACTCATCCAACTGACTGCACCTCCAAATAGGCTAAACACATACCCACTTGTAGATCTTCTTTGGTCCATATCTCCAGCCCAGTCTGCATCAACAAAACCATGAATTCCCAACACTCTTTCCAATCCTGATTTTCCCTGGTAGCACAAGCCATAATCACTAGTGCCACGTAAATATCTGAAAACCCGCTTCACTGCTGTCCAATGCTCCTTCCCTAGGTTTGAAATAAACCTACTCAATACTCCCACTGCATGTGCAATGTATAGTCTAGTACAGACCATTGCATGCATCGGACTACCCACTACACTTGCATATGGAACACGGGACATATCCTCCTCCTCTTCTTGTGTATTGGGACACTTTTCAGCAGATAGCTTTGTACCTGCAAGAATCTGAAAATTCACCGGTTTACTATCATGCATATTGAACCTCTATAATATAGTCTCAACATACTTCCTCTAGTTTAACCAGAGCTTCCTCTTTTCCCAATCTCTCTTAATTTCCATGCCCAAAATATAGTTTGCAGCACCAAGATCCTTCATGTCGAATTTAGAGAACAATTGGGTCTTCAAATCTTGGATAATTTCTTTGTCATTTCCAATCAACAACATATCATCCACATACAATACCAAATAAATAACACGATGACCAGTTAATTTAAAATAAACACAGTGATCCTCCATGCTTCTGGTGAAGCCAAGTCCCTGTATGTAGGTATCAAATTTTTGATACCACATCCTTGGTGACTGTTTTAACCCATACAGAGACTTCTTTAACTTGCATACTAATTCTTTCTTCCCCTTCAGCATAAATCCTTCAGGTTTTTTCATGTAGATCTCCTCTTCCAGATCCCTATGAATAAATTTTTTCTTCACATCCGTCTATTCTACCTCAAAATCAAATGCAACAACAACAGATAAAAGTAATCTAATAGAGGTAACTTTGGAAATAGGAGAAAAAATATCACCAAAATCAATTCCCAGCACCTGGGAATAACCTTTTGCTACCAACCGAGCTTTTTATTTCTCCTCCTTGCCTTCTACATCCATCTTCTTCTTAAACACCCATTTTCTCCCAATGGGCTTCCTTCCAGTCAGCAACTCCACTAGATCCCATGCCTTATTTTTATGCAAGGATTCCATTTTATCAACTATGGCCTCCTTCCATAGTTTTCCATCCTCTGAATCTACTGCCTCCCTAATAGTTCTAGGATCATCATCAGTTATATTTAAAGAAAAATTAGAACATAAAGCAGATGGACTATACCTTTCTGGTTGTCTTCTTTCCCGAGATGATCTTCTCACAGCTGGAGTTTTTGGCTCTTCCTCTTCTGAGTCTTCTTCTGTTGTAGTGTCTAATTCATCCTCCTTTAGCTCAAAATCTATCTTCTCAGGTTCCTATTAGTGTCAGTATTTTCAGCCTTCCTCCAGTGATCAAACATTCTCTTACAAAGTTATTTTAAGGTGTCAAGGTCAAATTTTGTCATTTCAGTGAGTCTTCAAGAAAAATTTGGTCACTAGGTGTTAGGTCTAGGGTTTTCTTTCATTCCTTTCAAAGTTGTCCAAATTTTGGTACATGTCACCATTCAGCTGAGTGTACCATCATTCAGAGGGTTTTCATCATCATTTCAAGTTCCACTGGGTCATTTTACACCTTGTTCAGTTGTGGCAAGGTAAGGTTCATTTCCCTCTCCTAGGGTTTTGAAGGTAATATCTCTTAGATGGTCAAATCATCAACAAAACTTGTATCCTGATGTTCATACACTTTCCCCTATCCTTAATTTACCTTATTAAACACTTCCCATCATTGCGATCCCCCAAAATGCTCATTTTCGCACAAACCCTAGTTTCTTGCTATAAATTGGAAATTTTCTAGGCTAGGCCTGTGTTTTTCCCTTTTGGAACTCTTCCCCTTACTAAATAATTTAAATTCCACTTTCCCCTACTTCCTAACATTCCTCCCTACTTCCCATAATTTTCTCAAGAATTTAGAAGCCCCTTATCCCCTTCATTTCACTTCGTTTCGACAAATCCCTTATTCCACACATCGAGATAGGTTTTACTTCTGTGACGTTTCTGAGAAATAAAAGATGAATTTGGGAAAAATGAGAGAATTTTTTGTCCAAAATAGGCCAGCGAAGAAAAAACTCCTTCAATTTTTACACAGGTGTCATGGTTTTAGAGAAATTTCAAAAATACAGTTGCCTTAGGAGAATTGATGCACCTCTTAAGTGACCTTGGGAAAGTCAAAATTTCTGCTATCTTGGTTGGCCAAATGACTTTCTTGATGATTCAAAAGATAACTAGACACAAATCGATTTCCAATGAGCTATCATGAGCTCAATTTGTAGTTGAGGGAGACCTTCAAAAGTTCACTGCAACAACACTCTGCCTTGAGGCAGCCTCATTTTACACATTTTGACCAGTATTGGGAGATTTGTTTTTTGACAGGGAAAATGAACTCAAAATTGAATGATTCCAGTTGGGTTGGAAAGTAGACTCAATAATATTTCCAAAAAGATATCCTACACCCAATTTGGACACTAGGAAGGTCTCCAAAAGTCTCCTGAAAAAAGGCATGACGCGTTGGTTTTATGGCGCGACGCATTGGGTTTGTGGCGCGGCGCGTTGGGTTGTGGCGTGGCACGTAGAGCTGCAAGCTCTTTTCACCACAATTTCATTCAAAACTTCAATTTTATCGGTTTCCTCTGGTCCAAAGTAAGTCAAACAACTCTTCCATTGCCAATAAATGTGTGTCTTATGATGTTTATGAGGATTTAATAAAA
The DNA here is from genome assembly GCA_034641835.2 of Pinus albicaulis. Classification (NCBI taxonomy): domain Eukaryota; kingdom Viridiplantae; phylum Streptophyta; class Pinopsida; order Pinales; family Pinaceae; genus Pinus; species Pinus albicaulis. The sequence goes on from CM076580.1 coordinate 1,151,464,924, forward strand.
AAAATTCAAACCGTATTTCCTTGCTCAAAAAATGTTTCCTTAGGGTTTATACATTGGTTTTTTATGGCCATCACTCCCTCAATTTTATTCCCTCACTATTTTTATAGTTTCATCAAACCTTTTCCCTATCCCCCATATCCCTAAATTCATCTACCCCTATCCCATATTCCCATTATCCCAAAAGCCTAGACTATCCCTAAAACCCTTTAATTCCCCAAATTTCAATTGGCATATCCCATCATTCCCCCTACCCTCTCCCTCCATAGTCCCCGAAATATGATTACACCATTTAGCAACAAAGACCAAAGACACCAAACTCTTCATACTCATCTAAGACAACACAAACTTTGGCAAACATGGAGACAGATTCCTCTTATGACAGAGATGAAGAAGGCATCGAGGAGGCGTGAAAAGGCATGATAGACTTCAAATCTTAGCCGAGGCTTCCTTGGCCTAGCATAGTACATGATGGAGGACATTCATCCCAAATTTCAAGAAATTTGGGACACATTTTGCAAATTTTGTTTTTTTTGGCCTAAACACAAATTTTTCAGCTCTACGCGTCGCGCCACGTGGCACACACTTATAATTGGGAGCTCCTCTTGGGTAAAAATTTATATTTTTGGTTTTTTCATGAAAATTTATGCATTCCTACCCATGGCTAAGATATTTTGATAGGTTTTTGGCCTCCAGAAGGGTCAAAAACACCCCTAAAATGACCTTTCTGCCCCTTTTTGGACACACAAGAAGCAGTGTTGGGAGAACTCATTTTTCAAGGGGAAAATTAAGACAAAATTCATAAATTCCACTTGTGTTAGAAAGTAGATAGGAATACCTTTCCAAAAAGTCCACTTGGAGCCAATTTGGACACTGGGAAGGCCTTCAAAGTCCGCTCCAAACAGGCGCAACGCATTGGGGATTTTTGCTCATTTTGGACTCAGTAACTCTGTTTTTCGCCTAGTTTTGAACAATTTGACTTTCTTACTTCCAAATGTTAAACTCATGATGTAATTTGATGTAATTTGATATATATTGATGTAATTTTGTTAAATTTTAACTCATGGAGGTAGATTCATCCATCAAAAGGTGAATTGCAACTGAATGAATCAGTTTCCTATCTTATAGAGGCAAGTTGTTCCACTTACTATTTTCCATTTATTAGTTTAGATCTTGTTGGAACAGCTCCTAAAATTGTGAGCTCAACCCCTAGAGGCTGGGATGAGTATTTTTTTGCTTATATCTTGTAATTTTTCAGTCATTAGCATAGGTTGGACACTTGGGATTGCTTTGAGCATCATTGTACATTCATCTCTGCAGTTTGGCAAAGGAATAGACTAGGGTTTTGCAGCACTCCTTGGGATTCATGTGGCTCTTTGTTTTGATGATGTGTTTCTCTCCGCTAATGTAAGTCTACTGATGTGTTATTTATATCATTCTCCCTCTTATTTCTTCTTAAGTTAAACAAATAAGGATAAAGGTAGAATCCATTAAAATTTGCAGGGCTCTACCTAATATTTGTTTAATTTTCCATGTTTTCAACTGTTTGAAGAGGATTCCTGAAATTTTCTTGCCCTCTTCAACTCCTCACTGGTTTGAGCTATCCATTTCATTCAAAATTGAAGTGTCAAAACAATTTCCTACCTTGCCCCATTCAGATCTCTGCAAAAAACTAGGCCTCATTCCCCAGACCCAAAATCTGCCCTTCCCTTTGATTCAACAAACACCCTCAAAATCAAATCAAACTCTTTTACATCTATACCTAGCCTAAAATCAGCGTTTATTCAAGTCATATGAAGCCTCACTGATTATTTTTCTGAGATTTACCAGGAGAGATCCCTCTCCCGATCTAGTAGGGCTAGCTACCAGATTAAGCGTGGTTTGATGTTACCCTAGACTCTGCCTTCCTCAGCCTGAGGTAGATTTAGGCCATAACATAGTGGCAACCATAATGGGGATGAAAATTTTGTTGATTGCTTTAGAAACTACAGACAAAGCCTGAATTTAGCTAGGTAGCCTTCGAAATGCTCTTGCTTTTAATTAGCGAAAGTAGATAAACGCCGCTTTAGTCAATCTCTAGTCTAGCTTTATAAACGTAACATCTGACTTGCAAATTTCCCCAGTACATGTATCAAGTTAGATCCGATGGTTGATGGTGGACAATGATCAGACATCGGAATGCTGAAATCATTCACCTGGCGACTCTAAATCAGTTTCGAGATCATATCCAAGGACTCCACTGGAGGATGAACCTTATCAGCAGAAACATGAAAGGACAATATGGAAGGATCAGGTATTCAAGTTGGAATTTCATCCAAGACATTTTGTTCTTTGTCATAAATTATTTCTTCTCTTTCCCCGAAAATGTTAAGAAGGATTTGCAAAGTATATTTTATTTGAGAAGATACCCTCAAATTACAGTTGACTCTTTCCCTTTGAATATTGTAAATACCAAATATTTGCATGCCTTTGAGCTTGATCAAGACCATTTTTCTGAATCTTGTGATGACCGTATTCAAAATGATAAGCCTCAAGAGACCACGACTGATTCTATACCTTCTGTACATACCCCTATACCTTGTAAAATTCCAGATTGATACAAGCCTCTGATTTTACCTCCTATATCCCATGCTTTCCCTAAAAATCATGATCTATATCTACTAAGGTTTGATGGTGAATGCGACAACATCACTACTAAGAGACATGTTCTGAATTTTCAATATTTTCTTGACATTTTTGAAGTTGATGAAGAAGATGTTAGTATTAGGCTTTTTTCTCTTTATTTTCAAGGAAAAATCAAGAGTTGGTTCAAAACCCTACCTGATGTGAGCATCTCAGATTTCCAGCAGTTCGTCAAAGTTTTCCTCGATAGGTGGGTGGTAAGAAAAAACCATTTCCTGATTATAGAAGAGTATAACCAGCTGAAAAGACTGCCAGGGGAGATAGTACAACAGTTTTCTACCAGATTTAACCAAGTTTATTATTCGATGCCATTTAATATAAGACCTCCTCTTAGATCCACTCTCTTGCACTACCTGGGTTCCTTTGATCCGGAAATGGAGTTTCAGCTGAGAGAAAGGAATCTTGCAACACTTAAAGAGATGCAGAACAATGCAGTAGATGTAGAGGCTCATTCGCTGATCCGAAGGGCAAGGTTGAAGGAAGAAGAGATGAAAAACATAGATCCAGAGGAATCGAAATCTCTAGAGGTAAATATTGACATGTTGGTAAGTGCAATGGAAGAGATGATGCAGAGGATCACCACAAGGAATGAGTATAATGTTCAAGCCCATGGCTCGCTGATTGAAGAAGAATAAGTTGCTGATCCAAAAAATTTTGTTTCTTATTCCAGTTGTCATAATGATTGCTTTATAGATCATCTTGAAGAATAGAGAGCTTTTGATATGATATGTATGCTTGATGCTTTTTTTTATACTGATGATTTGCCTCAATTTGACCAGTATGATGACGATTATGTTCTCTAAACAGAAGCTAATCTTGCAGACAAATCAGCAGCTAGTTTGTGGAAGGAGGAAGTTCAATTTTAGCAGCTCAAGTATAGTGATCAACCGACGCATATCAACTATGACAGTGACGAGGAAAGTGCGGAAAAGTTTGAAGTAAGTGAAGGATCTTTGACTTTTTTTTTTTATTCGTTTCAGTTCATCAGAGACAACATTCATGCAAGTCGAAAACAACTATCGACAAGTCTTGATCTGGACCATCTTGAGGGAAATGAAAACCTTTTTCAAGACTTCTCATATCCAGATTTTCAGCCCCCGAATGCCATTGATTTTCAAGTTGCAGATGAGGACTTGGAAGCTGGCACATACGATCAAAGGATGCAAGATGATTCCGTACCATTTTGTTTTGAATCATTTCAGTCTTTGAAGGGTAAATTGCATAGTATATCTTCAAATGAGTAGCTTGTAGAAAATCATGTAATCTCATCAGAAACAATAGAAAATGGGTTGCAGCAGTCTTTTCAAGTTGTTCATGATCCAATAGCTGATGTGTTGGATGATGTCTGCAATCAAAGTCCTTCTCCATTGACTATATGTAAGCTTGAAATGTGTGCTGATATAAACTTGATCCGACAGCCGGTCTCTTTGTCCTTTTTAGTAGGAGTCTCATCACAAAGCTCACATCAAAATTTTTATTCATGGTACGAAGAGAAGAGAAGTAATCCATTGGATGAGCTAAGTCCCAGTGTGCATGAACTTCAAGATCCTTATGCAGTGTTTTTGGAGGCAGATAGAGAATCGATATCATTCAACGGATCTATTCACAAGTTTTCATGGGAGTTGCCTTTCGGTAGTTCTCTCTTGTTTTTCATAAGCGAGCACTTGTGGAGAATTCAAATAGCAGTCAGAATCCTTACTTGGTTGCATTGGTTGTTTCATTTCACTTGATCAGGTGATGAAAGAAACTGTTAGAGTAGGTTTTGATGAATAAGCTCTACTTTGAGCATAATTTCCAGTTTTTCAGTTGTGTTTAAGTATCGAGTCAGTTTTTAGTTGAATGAGAGTCAATTTGTTTCGTCAAGTCATCAGTTTTCAGTCATGCATTTCAGCTTGAGTTTTTGACTCCATTGCCCAATGGATGAAGGCACTGTCTCCTTTCCAAAGATCTGTCATTCTTGGCACCTCTAAGGAGCTACCATCCCCATTGGAGCCAATGTTAGTGTCAATATTTGTAGCCTTCCTCCAATTATCAAACATGCTCTTACAAAGTGATTTTAAGGTGTCAAGGTCAAATTTTGTCATTTCAGTGAGTCTTCAAGCAAAATTTGGTCACTAGGTATTAGGTCTAGGGTTTGCTTTCATTCCTTTAAAATTTGCCCAAATGTCGGTCCATGTCACCATTTAGCTGAGTGTAACATCATTCAGAGGGTTTTCATCATCATGTTAAGTTCCACTGGGTCATTCTACACCTTGTTCATGCTTCAGTTGTGCCTAGGTAAGGTTCATTTCCCTCTCCTAGGTTTTTGAAGGTAATTTCTCTTAGATGGTAAAATCATTAGCAAAACTTGTATCCTGATGTTCATACAACTTCCCTTATCCTTAATGTACCTTATTAAACACTTTCCCCCACTGAGATCCCCCAAATTCCTCATTTTCGCACAAACCCTAGTTTCTTGCTATAACTTGGCAATTTTGTAGGCTAGGCCTGTGTTTTTCCCTTTTGGACCTCTTCCCATTACTCAATAATTGAAATTACACTTTCCTGTACTTCCTAACATCCCTCCCTACTTCCCATAATTTTCTCAAGAATTTAGAAGCCCCTTACACCCTTCATTTCACTTTGTTTCGACAAATCCCTTGTTCCACAAATCGGGATAGGTTTTACTTCTATGATCTTTCTGAGCAATAAAAGATGAATTTGGGAAACCTGAGAGAGGTTTTTGTCCACAATAGGAAAAGGAAGAAAAAATTCCTTCACTTTTTACATAGGTGTCATGGTTTTAGAGAAATTTCAAAACTACTGCTGCCTTAGGAGAATTGATGCACCTTTGAAGTGACCTTGGGAAAATCAAGATTTCTCCTAGCTTGGTTTTCCAAATGACTTTATTGATGAGTAAAATGATAACTAGACACAAATAGATTTCCAATGAGCTATCATGAGCTCAATTTGGAGTTGATGGAGACCTTCAAAAGTTGATTGCAACAGCACTCTGCCTTGAGGCAGCCTCATTTTGCACATTTTGACCAGTCTTGGGAGATTTGATTTTTGACAGGGAAAATGAATTCTAAATTGAAAAATTATAGTTGGGATGGAAATTAGACTCAATACATTTTCCAGAAAGCTATCCTTGACCCAATTATAACAATGGGAAGGTCTCCAAAAGTCTCCTGTAAAAGGGCGCGGCGCGTTGGGTTTATGGCACGACGCGTTGGGTTGTGGCGCGGCGCATAGAGCTGTAAGCTATTTTCACCACAATTTCATTCAAAAATTAAATTTTCTCAGTTTCCTCTAGTCCAAAGTAAGTCAAGCAACTCTTCCATTGCCAATAAACGCGTGTCTTATGATGTTTATGAGGATTTAATAAAACAAATTCAAACCCTACTTCCTTGCTCAAAAAATGTTTCCTTAGGGTTTATACATTGGTTTTTTGTGGCCATCACTCCCTCACTTTTATTCCCTCACTATTTTTATAGTTTCATCAAACCTTTTCCCTATCCCCCATTTCCCTAAATTCATCTACCCCTATCCCATATTCCCATTATCCCAAAAGCCTAAACTATCCCTAAAACCCTTTAATTCCCCAAATTTCAATTGGCATATCCCATCATTCCCCCTACCCTCTCCCTCCATAGTCCCCCACATATTATCACACCATTTGGAAACAAATACCAAAGATAGCAAACTCTTCATACTCATCTAAGACAACACAAACTTTGGCAAACATGGAGACATATTCCTCTTATGAAAGAGATGAAGAAGGCATCGAGGAGGCGTGAAAAGGCGTGATAGACTTCAAATATTGGCCGAGGTTTCCTTGGCCCAGCATAGTACATGATGGAGGACATTCAGCCCAAATTTCAAGAAATTTGGGACACATTTTGCAAATTTTGTTTTTTTTCGCCTAAACACAGATTTTTCAGCTCTACGCATCGCGCCACGTGGTGCGCGTTTATAATTGGGAGCTCCTCTTGGGTAAAAATTTATGTTTTTGGATTTTTCATGAAAATTTATACATGTGTACCCATGGCCAAGAGATTTTGACATGTTTTGGGCCTCCAAAAGGGTCAAAAACACCCAAAAAATGACCTTTTTGCCCCTTTTTGGACACAGAGGAAGAAGTGTTGGGAAAACTCATTTTTGGAGGGGAAAATGAAGACAAAATTCATAAATTCCACTTTTGATGGAAAGTAGACGGGTAGAACTTTCCAAAAATCCCACTTGGAGCCAATTTGGACACCGAGAAGGCCTTCAAAACCAGCTCCAGACCGGCATGACGCATAGAGAAATCACGCGCGACGCATTAATGATTTTTGCTCATTTTGCACTCAGTAACTCTATTTTTCACCTAGCTTTGGACAGTTTGACTTTCTTACTTGCAAATGTTAAACTCATGATGTAATTTAATGTAATTTGATGGATCTTGATGAAATTTTGTTAAATTTTAACTCATGGAGGTAGATTCATCCATCAAAAGGTGAATTGCAACTGAATGAATCAGTTTCCTATCTTATAGAGGCAAGTTGTTCCACTTCCTATTTTCTAGTTCTTAGTTTAGATCTTGTTGAAACAACTCCTAAAATTGTGAGATCGACCCATAGAGTCTAGGATGAGTAGTTGGTTGCTTATATCTTGTAATTTTTCAGTGATTATCATAGGTTGGACACTTGGGATTTCTTTGAGCATCATTGTACATTCATCTCTGCAGTTTGGTAAAGGAATAGACCAGGGTTTGCGGCACTCCTTGGGATTCATGTGGAAATTTTTTTTGATGATGTGTTTCTCTGTGTTAATGTAAGTCTACTGATTTGTTATGTATATCATTCTCCCTCTTATTTCTTCTTAATTTAAACAAATAAGGATAAAGGTAGAATCCATTAAAATTTGCAGTGCTCTACCTAAGATTTGTTTAATTTTCCATGTTTTCAACCTTTTGAAGAGGATTCCTGAAATTTTCTTTCCCTCTTCAACTCCTCAGAAGTCTGAGCTATCCATTTCATTCAAAATTTAAGTGTCAAAACAATTTCCTGCCTTTCCCCATTCAGATCTCTGCAAAAAACTAGGTCTCATTCCCCAGACCCAAAATCTGCCCTTCCCTTTGATCCAACAAACACCCTCAAAATCAAATCAAACTCTTTTACATGTATAACTAGCCTAGAATCATCCTTTATTCAATTCATCTAAAGCCTCACTGATTATTTTGCTGAGATTTACCAAGAGAGAGCCCTCTCCTGATCTGGTAGGGCTAGCTACTAGATTAAGCGTGGTTTGATGTTACCCTAGACTCTGCCTTCATCAGCCTGAGGTAGATTTAGGCCATAGTAGTTCCTTTGGTAGGAATTCATGTCTAACAACATCTTTCACCTCTCTAAACACCACATCTTGGTTGTACATAACCTTCCTTATTTCTAGGTTCCAAAGCTTGTAACCCTTTAAACCATCCTTATACCCAATAAAGATGCACCTTTCAGATTTATTATCCAACATGGTATTTTTTTCCTTTGGAACATGTACATATGCATCGCATCCAAATACCCTTAGATGTGAAAGAGAGGGTTTCTTACCAGTCCATACCTCATGTGGAGTCTTATCCTCCAACGTTGATGAAGGTGATTTGTTAACCACGTAACATGTAGTTTCCACTGCCTCTGTGTAGAATTCTTGTCCTAAGCCGATACCACTGAGCATGCTTCTGGCCTTTTCCATCAGCGTTTTGTTCATTCTTTCTGCAACTCCGTTTGGTTGAGGTGTGTATGGGGTAGTATTTTTCCGTGCTATACCACACTTCTTACATAATTCTTCAAATTCCTTCTTGCAGAACTCCCCATCATTATCTGTCCTCAACACCTTTATCTTATTCTCTGTCTATTTTTCCACCAGAGCCTTAAATTCTTTAAATCTGTCAAAGAATTTAGATTTCTTCCTCAATAAATATATCCATGTATTCCTTGAGAAGTAATCTATGAATGAAACATAGTATACAGACTTACCCAGTGATGGAACCGACACAGATCCACACACATCACTGTGTAGAAGCTCTAATATCTTGTTTGCCCTCTTAGCACCAGAAGGAAAACTCACCCGATTCTACTTCCCATATACACAATGTTCACAGAAATCAAAATCCAGAGAGCTATTAGACAAACCTTCTACCATACCATTTCCATGCAGTATCCCAAGGCCCTTCTCTCCAATATGTCCAAGCCTTTGATGCCATACCATGGTATTTTCTCCAGAGACCGCTAGGCTTTCCGCTCCACTTTGAGGAACCACAGAACTGTTGCACCCAGCAATAACAGTGCTGCCCTGAAGCTTGTAGAGAGTTCCAATCCGAACTCCCCACATTAAAACCAGTGCTCGCTGAACCATCTTACAGGTATCTTTCTTGAACATTTTTTTTACACCTGTATCATCCATCTTGCTTACAGAAATTAGATTTATGGCCAATGAAGGACTATGCAGAACACCATGAAGTTTTCTAATCCTTCCACGTTGCAGATTCAGCTTGAATTTTCCACGTCCGATGATTCTAGCCTTCCTATCATCACCTAAGAGGACATCACCGCCATCATATTTCTCATACTCATAGAACCACTCCCTATGGGGAGTGAATTGAAAGGATGCACCCGAGTCAATCAACCATGAATCATGATATACATGTGTATTTGAAGAATAAGCCAAATACACATCCCCACCTTCATCCGAGGTGATTTTAGCCTCTGAAGAAGGATTATCATTAGATCCCTTTCCTTTCTAAAGAGCTTTAGATCTGCAGTCCTTTCTGTAGTGCCCTTCCTTTCTGTATTTCCAGCACACCTTTACAAACATTCTAGGATATCGCCCTATATATTTAGATCTCCCACCCGAAACCTTATTCTTGTTTCTGTTCTGTGACCTTCCTCATACAGATAAGACATCTCCATTCTTACCCTCCATATTTCTCTGTATCATTTCCTCCAACAACAAGGCTGAGATAATGTCATAAAAATTCAAGGTAGTTGTATTGCTACCTATTGCAATAAACAAAATATCCCATGAGTCTGGTAGAGAACACAACAAACTGATGCACTTATCTTCATATGAGATTTTAATATAAATAGATGATAGCTGACTTACCATAGTATTGAAGGCATTCAAATGCTCTTTCACCGAGTCTCCATCCTTCATACTCAGGTTATATAGCTTTTTCCGCAGGAAAAATTTATTCACTAGAGACTTAGATTAGTACAATGTCCCTAGCTTGTCCCACAAGGTCTTCGCCGTAGCTTCCCCAGATACATTCAAAAATACTAAATCTGAGACACACAATCGTATTGTACTCTTTGCCTTCTAATCTAGCTTCTTCCAATCTTCATCTAACATTTTCGTTGGTTTAGTACCTAGATCTACCGTGATCCCCTGATCTTTATCCACAAGCAGATCCTCCATATTGAGCTTCCACAACTCAAAAATTTTACCATTAAATTTCTCGATCTCTATCTTCCCGCCACTCGCCATATTCTTTCACCACAATAATTGATCCCGCAGATCGCCCACTGAACAGGGTCTACCTCTGGCTCGATAAAAAAACCCCTCAGTAGAAAAGGCATCCCCTTGAAGCCAAAACTACTCTGATACCAAATGTAGGTTTTAACCCTATACAAAAATGATTTGCAAACGAATTTTAAAGACATAAAATAAACATTGGTGAGAGCATAAAACATAAAGCATATAAACATAGAGATATTTCCCTGGATCCCAAATCGGGACGACCAACTTGATTTTTCATTATATTCCTTTTAGTGTTACAACACATATATATACATGTCGAAGCAAACATAAACCCCAATCCATTAACCCTGGATTAGAACATAACCGTAGTTCCCTTAACCGAATATACAAAATACCAGGGGCCGAAAACCATCGTACCACAAAACCATGTGCAAAACCATGCACAAAAACATGGGTGGATCTGCCCACTGGAAAATAAGGAACAAAATTTTTTCGGGGTGCTTCCCCAGACCCTAACAAGGGGGGCTACCACCCCCCCGTGACCCCCCCGATGTTTTACCCAACGCAATGTAGAGGAGGGGCTATCGCCCCCCTTGTGACCCCCCCGCGCGTGATTATTCGTGGAAATAATATAACACATACCCAACATATTTGTCTATATGCAGGGATTTTCACTGCCTCTACGTGAGACTCATACAAGTATTTAAAGCCACTTGCTTATATTACCAAATTTTTGTTTTTTAGTAATTATCTTTCACATAGTATCAAAGGTATTTTCTTTTTATTTACATATCGGTTAATTCTCTATGCAGGTATATTAAAAATTGGAGAGAGCATCCATTGAACACAGGAATAACACACAGTAATTATTTTATATATTATAATCAAATGAATATATCACAATTTTTATAGTGCTGCTGAGATCCAACTAAATCCACTCTTGGAGGGAGAAGTTGAGAGAATCTCTCAACATCCTCCAACACACCAAACCAATCCCTAATCTTTAGTATGCATCATAAATGAGGCATTGTCTCAAACACCTCCCCTTAATGCCTACCTTACAGAAATGGAGAACACACTAATTTAATACAAACATTTGTCTGCCCTGGTCTTCATTAACATTTGTACCCACTCTGAGATCTCATAGACAACGCTCTTTTCTCCACCATTTTCGAGTTACCATTCAACCCATTTAAAATACATTTGTTTCTTACCAGAAATACTGAATTTGTAAGATCAAAGATTCTTGACACCCCTGAAGAAGAGTCTTGACATTGAACTACCCTATGGAAATATTTCCATCTGTGAAATAACCCCGAAGAATAAATTTCAACAGTCTATAGGAAAATATTCTAGGTACAGAATATGATCAACGATAAATCCTACAAAGTGACCTTTACACACAAGTGGATCTCATACTGTAACCTGTATTTTATGCTCTTGAAGCCCGAAGCACAACAAGACCCATCAACGTATAACAAATTTACACAATCAAATTAGCCAATTGTTCTCTCGACATCGAAGAATGTCAAGAACGACTATTTTAAATTGTGTACATCTATTCAATAAATTGGTTCTGCACTACACAAATCTGACAAAAAATTTCACATAATATATATCTAACAAATGCACAAGAAGCTTTTATTTCTCCGGCAGTATATCACCTTCCTCCCGAAAATTTCCAGCAATTGCAGCCTGCGTCTTTCACAAATAAATTTGCAGCTTCCATCAAACACAAGGCAGGAAATATCCATATATCTACCCTCTTATTACATATAGTTGACCAACAACGCATTTGGGTCAACTCCTATTATGATTGAATAGGACTTAGCATCCCTTTCCATCACACCATTCAAGATATAAAAGGCCAGCTTTGTAGTGTGTGTAGGCACCAACAACTACGAGTACATGAAAAAGTTGGTGGCAAGATAGAACAGAATCAAAGATCATGGTTGTAACCACCGCCTGGAAATTAGACCTTATTTTATTATTAGTGACCTTCCCAATAGAGATTTCATATAGATTCCAAGATGCATGCCCAGATAAAACATCACCTTATCCTCTTGGCCGCATGTGGCGAAGTAGATTCCACCGGGTGAAAGAATCCATTCCCAGAAATAATTTTCAAACTTGTAAATTCCAAGAGGTGAAAGAAACAATACCCAGATACCCAGAATCCATTTTCATATGATACATAATATGCTTGCATCACTGGATACGTACACCTTTAATCTGACGCAAAATGACAAAGAGAATCCAAAATCAAAACCAAGTCACAAGGGCAACTCATACTCTGGAATGCCACACTTTTGACACCATGCAGGCATGTGAAATATTTCATACAACACAGGGCGCACGTCCTCCTGAGTCGCAATATGGTTTAACAGAGGTAAGAGTACCTGTAAAAGCTTATTATCCTCTGAGTGTGTTCCAGTGAAAGAAACGCAAGGTATACTATTTAAAGGTTGTAGCAAAAAGCTGAAAGGATTATTGTCAACAATGACTATCCGGCGAAGAACACGAGCGAGACGCGACAAATCCTTGACATAATCTCGGTATTTTTATTAGAAATCAACAAAATTCTTCCTGTATCGCAATGAACACACAACACATTAATAAAAACTTCACACAACAAACACTTTATTCACACAGCTCTCACATCTTCCTGGGTACTCCCATGAGGGATTAATCCTAGCCAAGCTCTGATACCATATTAAAAATTGGAGAGAGCATACATTTAACACAGGAATAACACACAATAATTATTTTCTATATTATAATCAAATGAATATATCACAATTTTTATAGTGCTGCTGAGATCCAACTAATTCCACTCTTGGAGGGAGAAGTTGAGAGAATCTCTCAACATCCTCCAACACACCAAACCAATCCCTAATATTTAGTATGCATCATAAATGAGGCATTATCTCAAACAAGGTATGGGTTGTCTCAGTCGTTTCTCGGTGTTCCATTACAGCTGTGTGTCTTTCCGGCACCTGTCAATACTCTCTCTTTACACATGAATTTCCTCTGTCACAGGTACCGATTAGGTTTTTAGCCAATCTCATTGTTGCCTTCCTGTCTTGATAGTTATGGATTCCAGCATATTTCATGCTTATATCTCTTTTCTGGGTTAAGAGTCTAAATTCGTTTTAGTATAGGAGGATTATCCCTCTTAACCCAGACTCGGGGAAAACTGCCATTTTGAAGTTTTCAGGTGTAATGTATAAATAATAAATTGAGACTCTTTTATTCCTAAGTTACTGTCTCTTCGATGGCCCCGTTAAAAACTTGGGGTTTTTCTATTCATTTATGTAATATGTACGCTTAAATGTACCATAAGTTTTTGTTTCTAAGTTTTTGCATGCATAAGGAACTAGAAATGTATTTGTATCCTCTCCATTACATAAATATGAATAGGTTGTTTACTTACTTCTATACGTGACTTTGAATGATTATGGTTCTTGGTATTGAAAAAAATTCTTGTTAGCTTAAATTTCACTATTTCATAACAATGTTGGCTTTAGTTTCTCACTATAACTTATATCCCGACTGACTAGTTTACTAGTCCATGTAAGGTTTTTATGCTGGAAACAAGTGTCATGTATCCAAAGCCTCTGCGCTCTAGAATTTGGACAAGGTTTCCCTACTGACCCATATTTAAATCTTCTTGTTCTAGTTACTTAGTGTATTTCCTTAGTTTATCTATACTTCAGGATTTATTCAATGAACACCCTTCTTAATGTTTACTTAAATTTAGCTATTATTCTACACACAGTGCTTACTATAGGAAAGAGATTGTTTTCCATGGTAATGATTATTATTATGATAGCCCAAAAGTTTTTACTGTATTAAATTGATAATTCTACACCATACAGACTCTTTCTTTTTTATGTATAGTAAACACATAAAAATTTAAAATCTACGAACTTTCACAAAGTAAATCTTCTTCTACGTAACTAATGACATTTCAACAATATTTAACAACATTTTCTGAGTAATATATTTTTCAGCCTAAATACTCAGTTCTACAGAGTCTATCCATTCTTCAGTTAACAGTAACATTATAATTCATTAACATAGCAGAATTTTAGTAGTATTACTTATATGTCGATTGAATATGGTTTTCCTCGCTACCGTGGATGAGGTAATCACGTCCTCACCCACCCCCATTTTCTCCACTTATGATCCAAGTAGAAAGAAACAGTGCTCGGAATAGATGTCAGGACTCTGGTCCAATCCACTTCTACAATATTTCAAGATAGTTGAGAGTATTTCCACTGGTCTCTACCAGCTCGGGAAATTCACACACTCTCTCCTTTCTTCACTACCAGCTCGGGAAATTCACGCACTCTCTCCTTTCTTCACTTTACCCCTCTTCCTCACACGGATGTTGCTTTATCCATAGAGGAAAGGTAACTGACTGAACTATTTCCCTTCAACTACTTCTCAGTTGGAATATATATTTTTACCATCATTATTTCACTTTATGGAACCAATTCCATAACCAAATTTCCATTTATCATGAATCCAAAACATAATTTATTTCTGTTTACTTAACTAATTCTACTAAGAAAATAAATGTCTCAGTTTACTTTTAAAAAAAATTCATAACAAATAATTTAGTCTTTAAACCAGTTGTCACAGGTTCCTTGGTTAAACATTAAAGAAAATTGTTAATAAAAATCTATAAGATCGACACTCCTCTACTTTTTGGCTCATATATATATATATATATATAGATTAGGTTTGAGCCAAAGAGTAAGGAGAGTCAATCCTATAGCTTTTTATTAACAATTTTCTTTAATGTTTAACCAAGGAACCTTTTAGATAATATAAACATAAATTTTAGTACACATGATTTAATGATATACATATTTCTCAACTTGTTGAATAGAGAGAAATTACTAAAATTGATTGTAGAACTTGATTTACAAAAGAGAAAATATTACTTAATTACCAAAAACACCAAAAACTTAAGATGTTTTGTTGAAAGTTGTAATCAAACCAGCACATAAAAAAATTATGTAATTATATTTACAACACAAGTACGTGATTATATTAACTGAACATTTATTAGTTTACCCAACTTTCACTCTAGGTTATTGAGTTTACCAAATTAACACACATACACTCATTTGAAAATTTACACAAGGTAAGGAGAAATTTCTTCTAATATTAACTACTCATTAGTAAAACCAATGTTAAGTTTCATAGAAACTAACTTAAATTTAAAATTCTATTAAATATATTTGAATTCTCCTTAACTATAGCTATTAACCTCCCTTTCTTACTCGATTTCTCATTCCAATCTTTAAAAAATTGTGAATTATATGGTTATGAAAACAAGAAATTATATCAATATTATAATTATGCAAATACTTGAAAGGATGCTGGATCACACAGCGATTTTGGATAGAAATAAGAGTAAAATAAATGGATTTGGTTTTTATGTTATCACATACCCTCTTTGTATTACACTTTCTCATGATTATAATTTGTGGCTTCTGTTTGCCTCTCTTTGCATAAGAGTTCCCCTTTATCTTATCCATTAAAACTTAAAGCAATAAAAGGAGATCTTTCCTTCAACTCTTCCTTAGTTATTGAGAACTGAAGTGTTTATCTCAATACAATTCACGGGTTACCAATGCATGCTATTGGGTTGTTGGGCTACCACTACATGCAGTTTTTGTATTGGTTAATTTTTCTTGTAGCCTCCATTCTGTAGTAATACATTGCACTAAGGCATTTGGTGGTAATATTATTTGAAATCATATATTAATCAGGGAAAATAAATAAATCACTAAATACTCAATTTGTGCATAAGAAATGGAAAACATATTTAAATCATCAATAAGATAAAATTAAACAATAAATTATTAACTTACCTTGAATATGCTAATCCGTGGCTGGTTTATTTCTCTGCTCTTTTCCTTTTTCTCAATGCATTTGGCAATGAACGAAAAGAAAAAATCTCTAAATAAGTTTTTGTAATATTCATAATCTATTTCCTTCGGCCCGTATAGCTCTCACGCTGTACCTCTGATTACAGAGCTTCTTCCCCCCATACCTCTGATTGTGGCGTTGATTACACTGCTTAGCCTGAAGTGATTTTAAGAGAGTTGAATCTATAACAATACTATAAAAACTTCAGGGTTCTACACCACATGAAATTACCCTTACTAAGTGGAGATGATCATGTAAGTGAAATACAAATCCATATATAATAATTTTAGAAGTCATAATGTTTATTTAAATATAAAATAAATATATTACTTTATTTACTTTTCAAATATAATCATTTAACATTTTATAATTAAATTTATAGATATTTACAAATTCATAATTTAATATTTCAAAATTAATTTATTAGTATACATGAAATATGTGAAACCCATCTAGATCCATAACTTTGGATCTGTCAAGGGTTTAGAGGGATCAAATCCCTAGGGGTGAAGACTACCTTTCTGGAGTGTATAATTTTGACGAAACATTTGCACCTTGAGGGATATTATCCCTCTAGGGGAAAAATAGACCTGGAGTTGGATGAATCTAGAACGATATATATTAATATTAATATTATGTTTATTATTATTATTACTACTACTATTTTATTTTTAGTATTAGATTTAATGATGTTTTTTATATGACACGATAACAAAATTTATAATAAATTTATATTAAATTAATATTGTCAAATATTACAACTTTGACACGAAAATACTTTTCTTTAAATATTTTAATATTTCTATAGAGTATGGCTTTTACTTTGAAAAGACTCATTTTACAAATATATAATTAAAACATATATTAAATTATTTTAGTTTAGAATTTTTGTGTTCATTTGTATTTTAATTTTAATTTTTATATCATTATTTTATTTTTGTTTTTGGGTGGAACTAATTTTATTTTATTTTATTTTATTAGAGATTATTAATGTTTAAAATATCATAATTATGTTTCAGATTTTTGTTTATTAGGTAAAATGATTTTTGATATGGATGGCAATCCTACCCTACAGCTTGAGTAGCTATGATACACCAATATCTAAGTCATCTAAGCTCTCAAAATCACTTCACTTGGGGATCATGGCTGAATTTTTTCCTACGAAGTTTATAACTACTAACATTTTCACCACATCACCACATCCCATTACCAGATAGACTATGCAAGTTTTTTTTAACTCGATAAGTTTCTAAACTATTATATTACTTATCTAAATTATTATATTAATTCATTTGTTTAAAAAAAAATATTATTATTTATATAGACAATTAGGACTAAATATAACAATATATATTTTATTTCAATTTTAAATATTTTTTTTCATTTTTAGGTTAAAGTTTAGAAATGCATTTTTTAAATAAATGAATAAATATTTATTTTGAATTTTAATCATAAATAATTATAATTAATTTTTAATGTTAATATTTTTGTTAATTTAATATTTAATGTCAAAATATTTTGAAAGTAAAATTTTGTTTTCATTATTAAATTTCATTGTTATGTTGTTGAAAATCCAATGTTATTAAAGAGGTTAACATGGAAAATATTAAAAAAATCATGATACACTGATTAACAAAATATTGATTAACTTTTAATAAATTCCAGTTTCCTTACAACAAAATATTATAAAGTAAGTATGGTAAATGTAAGTGCAGAAATCATGTATAGAGCTTGTATATAAAACACCATTTTAGTTAGTATTCCAAAATTATAATTTAAATCACTATATTAACTATTTTACGAGGTTAGTATTCCAAATTTATAATGTCAACAATTATACATCCACATTTCCAACAAAAAAGTCTTAAATTTTTTTATTCAGAAAAGAAGCTTCAAGTATCATTGTCATGTTCCGACTTTTGAATTCAAATGTTCCGATTCCAATATATACATTTATTACCTAATATTGAAAGATAAAAGCTTAGTATGTCAAAGTTACAATCTTAATATAGATACTAAGGCAATAATAACTAGACTTTGAAAGTTATAATAGCAGACCATATGTTTGGATATGTGTAATTTAGAGTTAATTTTTATTTTTATAAATATTTATATAAATTATATATTATTTTAATTGTAAAATAAAATAAAATATATTTCATTTTATTATGAAAATATTTAAGTGATTTTGTTTTTATTTACATAAATTTATTATTTATTATTAGTAGTTAAAAATATTTCAAATTATATACATATTTCTTATTAACATTTATTTTCAAGTTCTTAACGTTACAATGTTATAGAAAAATTAAGATGAAAAATGTCAATAAGAGAGTGTTGCATGTATAATAAATTATTCATGAACTTTGTTAGTAAAATATTATGAAAATAATTTATTTGGAAATTTTATTGGAAAATTTCAAATCTAACTCTCAATGTATGGATGGTGGAGGTATTTAACCTCTTGTAAGCAGTAGTTTTGAGGAACTTAACCTCTAGTGGCATTACAAATAAAGGTGTGAGGTGTATATTTTTTAATTACATCATGTTATTTAATGGAAAAGTGCATACTCCCACCTTGAAAATATCTTTGGAATGCAAAAAATTGATACCTTCACCTCACAAAGTTGCATGAATATAGAAATTCCCACATTGCACCTATGAAATATAGTGGGTAAATGCACACCTCCACCATTGTGGAGGGTGGATAATGGGGGAGGTTAAAGTGCTCAATTATTCACTCCATTATCACTATATCTCCTAGAGGATGAAGGTGTAGATTATACATGCCTTCAAACGATGGGTAATGTTTAGGGTTTAGGGGAATAGAAAGATGTGCATTCTAGATGTTAATTACATAATTTTGAGGTTTATAATTTATGCTAAAAATTTTGGATTGTTTTACCTTTCCCATGCATTTGTTTGTTAATCTCACTCTCATGTGATGAAAGCAACTCTAGGTCCAAAATAATTAAATTAATTATTATCAAGAAAGTTGGGATTTAATCCTACCTTTCTAGATTAGGTTTGTTCCTCATAGATAGGAGTTAGTTTAGATCTAGTTTGTTGAAAGATTCTCTACAACTAGTTAGGCTCATACATTACTTTTTCATTGAGATATTTGCTCAACCAAAATGTCCAATATAGAGACCCTATCTGGAGACAAATTTTCTCATGTATTTATATTTTTATCATAAACATTACTTGATTAATGAGAGAGGAATACAATAAGGCATAGGCCCTTTTTCCGCTAGTATTTTGTTTCTAGTATATTTATGTGTGTTTATTGAAAATCCTTCATGTGGTATCAGAACCGAGGGCTATGTGACTACTCGATCATGAGGTTGGAGTGAATGAATCCACTGGTGTGGATCTCGAACAGTTTTTTAAAGGTCCTAATAATTTATAGTTTTTTAACGTCATATTGTTGGCAAAAAAATACCTTCCATTGGAGCAACAATTGAATCATTTCATCTACTACAATGTTTATTTTGTAGTTGGCAAAAATATTTTCCTGAACTTGTTCTGTTTTCAAATGGTTAGATGTATTTTTTGATGAAACATGACTGAAATTTCTTGCACATCGATTCAAATCTGTGCAAAAGATCTCACCATGATCATTTTTTCAAAGTGATTTTTTTTTTAGTTTTTGAAGCGCGGCGACTCAAAGAGCATCCAACCCTCATGTCGACATGATGTTGAGCTCGTGAAGTCAATTGAATGCGCCCAAGGAGGAGGAAGAGAGAGCTTCAGTTTCTCACTCGAAGCGAAGTCTTTTGCTAGGTGGATAGCATAGGATAGGCAACTTCACAGTCACATCTAAACGACGATGACGCTAGTTCTAAGTTTCATATTATGGCACAGATCTGATTTGTTCTACTAAAAACACAAATATGACATGTTTCAGGTCATCTTGACAGTGATAAAAAAAGGCAAGAAATTACACTATGTCTAGTGCATCTGTCCCTAGAGGCGTTGAAATTAATATCAATGGAGAAGATTGAACATTCGAGGCACAATTTGAAGCATTAAAAATTTGAGATCTGACATTGATGAGACATTTTGGTCTAGGTACATGTTGAAATTTTATGGTCTCTTATTATCCAGCAAGAGTGTTTGTGACATATAGTTTTTTTCTAAGATGAAAGATTGTATTAACACTTGAATTGAAGCCAATTAAATTGTATTTTTTGTAAGATAATTTTTTTATACATTTCTTGCAATTAAAAAAATTGTATATGATGCCGCCAATTTAAAGAATCGTTATACATTATGCTAGAAAGAATAGCTTTCGTCATTCCATAAGTGTAGCATCAGGAGGTGTGAAGCAGTTGAGAAGAGATCTTTGTAGGGTGTAGAGGTTGCATAAAGACACATTGTTGCACATTCAGAATCAAAAATTATTTCTCATCTATAACAGCAGTAGTGGCATCCTATTAATTTTTGTGGGGACTTGTGAACATGGTGCTCACACATGAGGTGCATTAGAGATCCGCATCTAGATAAAATTGGCATCATTGTATATTAAAGGTAGCTCACTTAGTGGAAGAGACAATTGTTGAAGAGATTTAAGGCACATGGAGTTAACATTGTTGCGTGTATCAAATCGTTGTGAAAGAAGAGTTGTGTTGTCGAATGATAGTTGTGTTAGTGTATGTTTCCCATTCGTGGATAAAGGAGACATTGTTGGTAATTTATTTTGAGAGGAATTTCCACATATCATAGACAAAGAAAATCGGATTGTTTCCAGTGGTTAATTGAATGTGCCATTCTTGCCATAGAGTTGCTACTGGCATTGTAACTTGTGGATTTGTTGTCTAAAAAAGTGTGAATTTTTATGTCATAGTACTACAGCTGTTTATTTGGAAGCTGCCCAATTTTTTCAAGGAGGAGCCCTTGAATTTCTCAACCTTCCAAGTGGATATTGCATGTGTTTCTTATGTGAAGACGTTATGGGAGACCCTTTTAACATTTCCATTCAAGGATTGAGTGCAAATCAGAGAAACGAGTAGCGTGGAACCAATCTGTGGTATTTTTTATGGGTTTATAATTCCTTTTAAGGTGAGTATACATGATTTAAAATTTTCTTAATAGAGTAAGGGTGAGTGAATATATATAAATAACAATTTATTTTTGATAAGGTGCATTGAATTTATATTTGGGTGTGATAAGGTGTCATTGTCCAAGTCAAGTAAAAGTAAAATTTTTAATTTTGTTGCTAAATAAGTGTCAAAAATGGAGTTATAATGGTGAAGTTGATTGCTTATGTACTCAATACTTAGTAAAAAAATATCTTTTTGGTAGTGATTGTTTCCTATATCCGCCCGAAATTTAATAACGGGATCTTAGGTACAGCATAAGTATATTTGTGATGGCACATGGTTCTTGATGTTGCTTATGTTTTCTATCTAGTTTTGACACTCTCTTTGTAAAATGGTACACATGGACCGCACAAAAAATTAAGAAAATGCATGCACACAATAAATTCTCGTCAACCTCATGTAATAAAGCTAACTACAAGCAATCAAAAATTTGCAACACATAACCAAAAATATCAAGTTGTTAACATTCGAATTCAAAAAATTATTCTACATAAACAAGAAATTCACTCAAGACAATGAAGTTAATTAAACTGCAAACTCAAGCATTCCATTGCAAAATATAAGTCAGCATTCAACGACAATTGGTCACTTTTTAACTTGCAAATAATTTATTTTTTTTCGTAAGTAAGCTTGTAGTCAAATTCAAATTGAGTTGAATTGCAAGGTTCCGTTCATGGTTGAAACCAACACCCAAGTTTTAAATTGATACGAGGTTAAGTGAGTTAATGCTCTTCAAATGAGTCAATTTAGGCAGGTTAGCCCATTGCTTTTAACTGAATCATTCAAGTCATTGTAAGTTTTTATCTTGTGTGAATTTTAGATAGTATTTGACATCATTATTTTGAAAATAAGTACAATCAAGAGAGTGAGTTTAAACATTCGCAAAGTGCAAGTGAATAATTTCACAAGATCAAGTGAACGTGAAACTGAATGAAGCAAGCATCGAGCGAGTGAGTTCAACTATAGAGAAAACAAAAAATAATAATGGATGTTCATATCTACAGTGAGCGAGCGTGAGTTACAGTATTAAATTATTCAACTGAGCCAATATAAGAGAGCATGTCAAAATGGGCAAAGGAGGAAAATGTATTCAACGTGCAGAGCTGGAAATTAAATAGTTGAAAGAGTGGAATCATGAGTTACAGAACACAATTGAACTAATGGAATGGAAGTTGAAGCATAATAAAAGTTAATCAATGAAATGAATAACACATTAGAAGCAGCGAAAGGCTTTCAAATTGAGCCTCAAATGAAAGAGAAAATCATTAGCGCACTACAAATAAACTTAAGTGAAAAACAAGATCTATTTCATGCACATTGTACACATAAGTTCGCTGCAAGTTGCAACACTGAATACCTCATCCAAACAACAAATGAAAGTTGTGATACAAGTGACCTTATTAAGCATATTTATGAAGGTTGTGGCATATAATATCTATTCCATTAGATGGATGCAATTTGTGACACAAGTGATCTCATCTAGCCAGTTTTATTGCTACATAATGCAGCTCGTAGCACTGAATATCTAAGTAAATATATTGATGCAGCGTGTGAAATAGGTGAATCATTAATAGAAATGGTTGATGCTCAATGTGATACATATGATTTAATCAATCCAGCTCAGCATATCGGCAGCAACAATAGGTGTGAAGAACAACAAAAGGATTATCTTTCCAAGAAAGTGATCAAACCTTGGGAAGAAATCTTCTTAAAAAAAGATCGACATGGCCTAGGTTACAATAAAGACAACAATTTTTATGTTCCATATTTAGTTTTTAAGTGTCAGTTTTCTAGATAATGATCAAAATATGGTTAAGTGTAACCATTGTAAGTGTAATGGCCATGTGAAAAGTAAATGTTTTGACGTCCATCCTTGTCACCATTGTGGAAAGAAAAATCATTCATCAGAAAAATGTTCCAAGCGAAATCAACCACCAAGAGTGAATACCAATTATGCATGGATTTTTCCTTGGAAGTGGTCATCTAAATTCAAACAATTGTCTATCTGTTACTGAAATATTGAGTCTCACATGAAGACAAATTTTCTAGTACAATAAATATGGTGAAAATCTCCTACAATGAAGGGGGAGAGTTCTGAATTCAAACGTCGATTGTCTCTCCTTTTAGCTAAAAAGAGGAGGGGGGGATGATAATAATGGAATTGAACTTTTTTAGACTGGAATTTTTGATAACATCAAAAAGAAATAGTGAACATAAACAAAAGAAAAAATGAGTAGTTTTTTATCATGAGCCACTAGTTGGCGTTCAACATCAATGTGGCCAGTGGGAAATAAACATCAAGTAGACAATGGGAAGTTTTCACATCATAAAATTTTCCAGTGGGTGTTCTCAACATTTTTTCAGTGGAAAAGAAAATTCGCGAGTGTTTGTTATCAACATTTTGTCAGTGGATGAGCA